>OX246746.1:23348477-23750977 GCA_945910005.1 Isoperla grammatica
GTACATTTAACGTATATTTTTATTTCGATGTAACTAGTATTCATTGTCACTAAAACAACTGCATGGCAGCAAAGAAAACCCCCAGCGACTGGTCGCCCAGACGCCGAAGGCTTTAAAAGCTCTGTAAATATTTCATACATCTATTGTCCCAGTTTCCGTTTATTTCAAATTCTTGTCAGAATAGTTTTTCAATGTATAGCCTATTTAAGAATAAATAACAGTTATATTGCTCCCACGTAGACAGAAACTGCTGAGACGAACATGATACACATTTTATAGATGTATCCGTTTACACTACATAAACACAGTAATGGGTCATGGTACAAGAATGGAGTAAATGGAAGAATGGCCGGTTGGTGGTTGGTGCTTCTGTATGAAAGAAACACATAAAGTAGTCAGGACAAACAATTTCCTTATAAAACAAAATTCTCCATGAGCAAATCTAAGTTTCCCTCGGAGTCCCCAAGCTTGGATACGTTGAGATAAGCTACGACATACATACGGCGATGCCATAAGTAGCACAGCAACACTTCTATGTGCCAAACAACAACAACAACAGTTTAACTGAGTTAATAACTGAACAGAGTAAAGGTTATTACCTTGTGGCTTGGGTTCACGAGAATGGACTATTATGACTCACTATTATAATTCACGTGTTTCATTAATATCTTGAGAACGCTTCACAATATTGAAAAAAAGTTTACCAATTAACATTTAGCTTCGTAAGAACCAAACACTGAAAAACAAAAATGGCTAACAGATTTTGGGAGCCAATTAAAGAATTAACAATAAATTTGTCTCCAAAATGACAAACGTAACGAAAACAATATTTTTTTAGTTTTGTGAATTCGATGTTATTATAAGGGCTAAACGTTGGTTTGTAATCACTTTTTAAATATTATTATGTAGCGTTTTTAAGATAATACTAGAACCCTTTGATTTAGCGCTTCGGTGTTAATAGTAGACTCACCTTTCCCCTTAAGCCATGCAAGGGTTGTGGCGATGGCAAATGTGACACAGTGACATTTCTCCGTGCCAAACAACGACTACAGTGTGACCTGATCAATATCCCGACCAAGCCAAGGTTATTTAAGACTGACATAATGTTAGTTGATATTCTCCCTTCCTTCACACGTTCGTACAACGTTATAAACAAAAATTGGTTTACGGTAAATGAACTAAGTTTGTTATTTAGTTAACGCAACAATAATTTAGAGAAATATCTTTGAGTTGAAGCCGAGAACTAAAGTACGTGTTGCTGTTTAGTTTATGAAAAAAACACAAATATGTTTACAATTCCTTACAAGATATATGTTATTTAGAAGTAGGTTCGCATAATGAGTTGGGTTACAATTAGTCTGGGGTAGACATACGTGTGCTGTGCTCATCAAAAAAGTCGAACTTTAAGTATAAAATGGGGGTAACAATCTCAAAATTTGAAACATGACTTATTTTTTGGTTTTGTTACGTTTTGTAATTTAGTTAATTGGATTAGTGACTTAGTGCAAGCGTTTGTTAATAGATTGTTATATTGTTATGAGGCAAGGCACACCTGACCGCATTTATTTATCTTCAACCACTCCTATGTTATCTGATGTTTTCACGGGGATGATAAAGATGAATAGACACCCAATTGAAACTACAGTAAGGATGTGCATAGCCAGCAGTGTATAGAGCTATATTACAACCACTTGAGGTGAACACTGAAGATAGTGGTGGTCACTCGAAAGCTTAAGGGGGAAAACCTATCTTTACAAAAACATATGTAGGAAGCCTCGGTTTTCTCGTAAAGTAATGGAAATAATCTCACCATTCAAAATACACGTTGAAGTTGTCGGTGCTACCTACCCTTGTATGTGCTTACATTTTCATAAATCATGTACGAATATATTCTGTATACATATCACGACATTTTCATCGCTATAATATTATATTCAATAAATGTATTTCTATAAAAAGTGTACATTCTAAAAATATAATTACTCTGAACTTTCATGATAGTCATCGATTTTTCTAACTTTCCTTCGTTTTTTATAAAAATGTTGGGTCCTACAAGCCTATAACACCTGCACATATGTTACATTAATTTAAATCGTAAGATAACTTTCATTGCTTTACTATCTAAAAAACGAGGCGCCTTAACACAATGTATCCATCCACATAAGTGGGCTTTGTCCTTCAGCTCTTAAACATTCAATCTGTTTAGGTTTACTGATGACACGAACTATAACGATTGAAACTCTTACACTTTTCACCAAAGATTTCCAAAGATGTTCAAACTTGCAATCGGGCCTGGAAACCAACGATTCTTAATTAGTTTACCGGTCAAGCAACGACCTCCCAACTAGTGTTAAGAAAACGCGAGGTCAAAAAGTCTACAAAAACAATTGAAACGAGGAAATGCCCTCACACAAACACTAAGTTTAACGTTATAACTTTGAAGTAAGCTTGAAGTTGCCTTGTCAGTCTGTAGTACAGTAACTAACATTGCTTAGTTTAGCTTTTCCGCAGGATGATGGCGGAAAACAACCAACAGTTTTCTTCTGACAAGTTAATTTTATATGCATATAATTACCTAACTTAATACAAACACAAGTTTTGAATTCAGAGCGATATCTCAATGCTTACATGGGCCCCTTTTTACACATCAAAGCTGGGATCAACTATATTAAATGTACTTAGTGAAAAGAAATTTTCCTTTCACTGATGTTCAATGTTCACCTGGTGAAAGTTTAATCGATCGATGGCCTTGTATTTTTTAACTAATGAACATTTGAAGGGTAAACAGTTTATTAATTATTCATCAGCTTAACTTGTATATTATCCGTGACGTATTTTGAGATGTGAAACACTTCAAGATAATTAACTCTCAGACAAGTTTGCTGGCACACTGTGCTATCTATCTAAGGTGAAATATTGACTTTACTTCAAACTTTCTATTGACGAAACTGTTAAATATTTCCTGACATTTTAATCGCAGCTCACGGAGAAATTCCGTAGTTTCCTCTAAGCCTACAGACGAGAGGGGAAGAAATACCAACTAGTTGGAAATGAGGGCATTAGATAGCATCACTTTCAAGCATAAAAGGAAAAGAATAGATTGACGCTAAAATATGTTGCTGACAGTATCTACGAGGACGTATTTTATCCAGAGGCGCGGTAGAGTCTCCCCGCATGATGTTGCTGCTCAGAGATAACCGATACGAATCATAAAATGATTCAAGATTCTAGAACTCATCCGGCGTCTTCGGCATAACGCGATATTCCAGAATACTGCGATCATAAAGGTTCTTCCGTAACATGTGTGATCACACTTATATTGTAGTCCTCAACCAATATAGTTTGCCTTATTCCGTAGTTTGCAAACTTAAAATAGCTGATGAAAGCAAAATCAGTTCTTCACATTTCTAGCCTAAAACTCCAGTTATATCTTTTTATGTTTTGGTAATTTTACGTAACCAACACTGCCATCACAGATAACCGATAACACCACAAGCTGTGATGCTATTCATTAAATTTTAATTAAATTCATTATTAATATTAAAATTATTTCATAATAATTAAAATATTATTTACTATTATAATTATTAAATGTGTAGTATTGATTTGGGAAACGAATTTTATAAACAAATTTATATATATGATATAATAAACCTTCGAACAAAACTAAGATCACCGCACAGTGAATCGGTTATTCCTCACCAAACAATACTCATTGGAGGAAAGGAAACAATACAGTCGATTAAAACAAGTGGGATTCGTATTCGTTGGTTCACAGTTTTCGGTTGCTCCCACTATCCAGAGTTACTACAACTTTCAGCTTTCTTTGTTACGTAGTTTTACCTCGTACAATAACATTCACACTTTTGTCAAATAGGTGCTTTCAATGGCAATGCTGAATTAAGCCAGACAACATGTTATTTCATTATAGGTATGAATCAATAGCTGAAGTATTTAAGTTCAGTGTTATATTGTGTTAATACACTTTAATAATTGTTAATGTGTTAATAATAATTCTTATTAGTATTGGTATTTAGCTGTGTTCTACCTACTATATCCTATGTTTTCAGAAATGATTGTACGTATATTACGTTGGATAAATAAATAGTTATAATATTAATGATAATAAATATTGTTATAATGTAGTGTACGTGATAAAGTGTACCGTTAACTTTCTTGTACAAAATGCAAATCATTCGAAAGAACGTGAAAATGATTTTTAAAGCCTCTACACGGTCAAATTTTTCCATCCAACTTCTTAAATTCAGGAACAAAAAAGCATTTATTGTTGTATTTAACTATATCCTGACGGTTTGTATGTGCTTTTGTTATTGAATTCAAGAAGTTGGATGAAAAAAACTTGACCATATAATAAAAGCTAATAAGATTGGAGGTCCTTTTCAGTTGTACGGAGGTGTACTTTGAATGTAGCCTGGGTGGGTGGCGGGGGAGGGGGGTGGGGGGAGGGAGGAGGGGGGAAGACAGAGAGTCTGCAGGACTAATAACGGGAATGAATTAAGCCGAGCCTTATCTCGTTAGGTCAGAGCGGAACCACCAAAGACACCGCTAATCAATGCGTTCTTACAAACCCACTACTTGTAATCATTTTAATTACGTGATGTCTATTTCAATCGAGTTTTTGTGCAAAACCTGTGACGAAAATATGAAAATGTAATGTGTGTGTGTGTGTGTGTGTGTGTGTACGCCATTGTTTTGAGGATTAAAACGTTAAATGAAGGAACAAAACCGCGACCCAGTTATGGCGCAGAATTTCAACACGCTTCAAAATTATATCTAAAATAAAGTTATTTAGGACACCTACTTTTTCCATTATGTGGTTTGTTGACTTTACTAATTCTATGTAAACTTTGTCAACTCATTTTAAGAGAACGAAGGAATTATCTTTGAAGGGAGCACTTTTATTTGCTGGGGTCCTTGTTAGAATGTGTACAAAACCAAGAAGGTTAAATGATAAAATAAAGCAGATGGTTTAATCGTAACGAGAACAATACCTTTAGCACGCCAACGTAACATTCCCACTGCAAATGGAGCCAATTCTTAATTAGATATACGATGAATAAAACTAATAATGAGTTACCTTGACTTAAACATTCCATTTAGGACGCGTGTGTACTTATTTTTAAAGAGTACATCTCAGGGAAGAAAAATCGAACACAATGAACGTTATTTTAGTATATCTTCAGAACGCTATACACTATTTAAAACGTGATAAATGCGCGAAATGTGGTTTCGTAAGAAGTACAAAAAACAAGATTATAAATGTTTCAAATATGTTTATCGTTACCGGTATTAGTTAGTAATTAATTGTCAGGTAATTTACATTTCCAATAATAAACATAATGATTAAAATATTGATTTTTTTAAATCTAGATTTTTGTTCTTACGAAACCAAAATTCGCGCATTTATCACCTTTAAAATCGTGTATAGCGTTTTCAAGCTCGTAATTTTGTGCGTTTTTTTTTAAGTGAGACTACCCATCGCCGCTAAATTGAAAATAATTCAAATTTAGTTTCAATACGAATGTTTCATGTTTTGCGTGAAACGTAGCAGTTGACGGTAACTTTTAAATAATTCTACATTCAAATTTTAACATGCTCGTTTTATCCAAACAATTGAAACATACATAAATGATCTTACTCCTTAAAATTTCCAGCTATTTATGCATGTTAATATCCACGCATGACAACGGGTTAGATAGACTGCATTGTAACGAGCAAAGTTTCACCCGTAAGCGTAGAGACGTGTGTCAGATCTGCTTGGAAATCTCTGAGCTTTACATATGGCTACCCTAAAACTGTCCCAGCTCGACCCACCGATCTTATGAATCACTCTGAGTCAAGCCTTCACGGGGACAGGGTCATGGCGCGCGCTGTGAGAAGAGTATCACGCAAATTATGCGCCTATGGAACTCAGTCTTCAAGAAGATGTTTCGAGTTTAGAACGTTATATATATATATATATATATATATATATATATATATATATATATATATATGCTTCTGTAATATACTGGGGGAAGAAACTTTTTAAACGAATGTATTCGTTATTTTGGTGATTTTTCAACTAACGCGTTCTTTTAGATAGATGTTACTTTCGATATGATTAGTTTAATTCCTAAGAGTTGATACTAAAAGATTTTTTAACACGCTCCGTTTATATTCACTATTAGTTATGATTGACTTTAAAAATTTAAAAAGTAACAAAAATATTTTTAGTGATATATACCTTTATTGGTCTTTATAGAGCATCGGAATGCAGAGGTGAGGAACCTTTGAAAACTGTGGTTCAAATTGTCAGTTTTCAATTCAAGGTCAAAACCCGTCTCGGGGATAATCCTAAACAAATTTTAATATGGTTTATGAAAATGTATTGATTACTATGAAAGCAATATGACATCCGACTACAAAAAGTATACACTTAAGTCAATAAAATCGGAAATGAAGTATCAGACATATTATGCGATTGTTATAAAAATACAATCGCAGTTAACTCTTTCTTAGCTCCATTTAAAAGCGTCACAGCAATTTTTATTAGAGGAAGTACGGACTTTTTTTTATAATTAACGTTTCAATTTGGTATTGTATAGAAGTACACATTTTAAGACAGCTGCTCAGATTTCTAGTGTCTAAATCTAGAGTCATGTTCAATATTCTGACAATTAATTATGTTAATTTCTTTTGAAATGATTTGTATTCACGAACCATATTCTCTTAATTAAAGGGTTCTGAAAGATACATTGAACGTAAAAAAAGCTCAAATAAAATAAAATAAAATCGGATTGGGGTTGATTTGAACAAACTTCACACATATTTCATGCAGCTGAAAACAAACATTATTATCCAATCTCATTAGATGAAGTTTGAAAAAAAAACTTAAAGATTTTACAGACTACGATAGTAAAATATGAGTATAAGTGAGTTGCAAATATTACAGTGTGTAGTGTATGAGAGCATTGGGTCCTCACGACGATGGTGCTATAAGCGTGATACCATTAGAAATACGATCCTCGGCTCTTCTTACTACCAGACAATCAAGAAGAGAACGCTAAGAGAAGAGCAGAGCAACACAATCGCATCCAAGAACCGCGTAAACTAGATCAAAACATCGGCAATTCTCAACTCTCGAAGTTAATAGTACAGATACGCCTCCCTTCCCAACCATCAATTAGGTAGGTTCGTATTACAGGTTCCTATGTAAACAAGGTAGTAACTCCTAAGGTGGGTTTTGTAACAGTCATGTTGAACAGTATTACACTACGATGCGAAGCTTGAAGAACAACAGAATGTTATGCTGACCAGAACAATGTGTTCATACGAAAAAAAAGAACACGTTACGTTTTCTTTTCAACCGAACGTCGAAATCAACTTTCCATTTTTTTTTTTGTAATTGTGAATTATTTTTATCTTCCGAGATGTTGCTTTCAAAGTTAGAACATTCATATTTCACCACAAATATATTAAGTATATAGTTCAAGTATAAACACGCAGTTCTCAACACACACCGTGTAAATTTAGTTTATCTTCAAATGTTGTATCCATGATCTTGGATGCAACATTACCTGAGCATTGACCTTGGCTTACCGATTTAACGTATCTAACCTTCACTCGCGTATTGAGCATTGCATGCACCTTATAAATGACCGTTTAAACTCCTCCGTGTCACCAGAGGTTTACCATAGAGGTATAGCGGACATGGCTAAATCTCTTATATATTCGTGGAGGAATGAGGGGTCAAAGCGAACGGAGTTTTACATTATCACAATGTATCATAACAAACGTTTCAGCAAATGCAAAATAATATATATTTTCATGGCTCACTTTTCAATAACTACTAAATGTATGTATCCTAGTCTTGCGATAAAAACTAGAAAACACTTTGATGTAGTATCGCACATTATTTGCGAATGTGAATATTATCGTGAATATCAAAACATTGAAAAAAAAATAATTTAAAAAAAGAAGTAGATGAATAAATTTAAAAATCAGGAAATTCGTCTGGAAGCCCGCGTTGCTTGGTGGGTGTAATTTTTGAGCTGTGGATGATTGAGCACCACCGAATTGCTACGAGTGGTTCTGCGCTTCGTTAGAGGTTTAAACGCGCTCAGTTCCTATTGAGTGCCCATTCTATGTGCCCACCTCAATTGTTCAATATCACAAATCTGTATTGATTTTATTGTTTGAGTGATTGACGATAATACAAGAAATGTTACTCCTTTAAGTGTTTAAACATAACCGTTCAAAATAGATAGATGCGTGTTTGACTTCGTAATAAAAGTTCTAAAATATGCGTTACATTGAGAAATACGTAGTAGCAGAAATTTTCGATCTCAAAGTTTTAGTATGATATTTAAGAAATGAGTAAATACTTTAAATTGAGCAAGTTCATTTGATATAGTCAAATACAATTGAATTCTGTGACGTAAAAATCTTTGAAAATGTGTGACTGGATGAAAACAACCAAATCATCACATTGTCGCGAGAGGGCTCTCATATCTTCTATCATATTCTTCGGGCTAGACAACATAACACAAACACAATAGCCCGTATATGAAATTAATTGTTTTAACGATACCTGGAGACCATTAGTTCATACTAAGAGTTCAATTTCAATGAACTTATTTTAACGATATCTGGAGACGATTGCTTCATACTAAGTAAAGCGTTCAATTTCAATATTGCATTGCACATTTTTAATTATGCTTCCTTCTTGAATGCAGTTTGCCTTCGAGCCAACTTCACATAGGGCGCTTGAGCAGCTGGGCTGGCGAAAGGAGGGGGGGGGGGGGAGGGGTGAACGCTGAACGTATAAAAGTGTCGTAACCAGTCGCGGCATGGGCCTTAGGAAAGTCTTCAATAATTTCTTAAAAGCCGCTGAATTGCCACAAATGTTGGCCGCTCTTTGCTGCCCTTCTTAGCGCTAGTAGTAGCCCCACGTCAGCAGTTTTCTATTCGATGAACTTGGAATTCATTTCCATGGGAAAACATCAACCCCCCCCCCCCCCTCTCGATCTCCTTGTCTATAGTGATGAATCGCTTTCCTGTCCAATTATTGATTTCAATCCCGAGACACTTGTACAACTAGTTCTGTGCTGAGCTAAGCTCCATTGTTTTCTTCACACGGGAGACGCTGTGAAAAAGGACATCTTATTCATATGTGGAAGAAACTTTCTTCCTTCTCAACTCTTACCTTATTTTTTATACAGATAAACATACTTGTTTATTAACTTCCAGTTAAAAACGTCTACCAACGTCTCGTGATTATAACTATCCAAACAAAAGCATTCTCATGCTGGACCGTTGCCTCCTTGGGGGATGTTTTGTGGAGTGTTCCGCACGAGAAGTGGCCCATTTAATTAAGATTAGATTGTGAGGATAGCTAGTAAGAAATGTAAACACATTAATCATGTCAGTGTCAAGCTGGTAACCGCCATCATTTGAGCGCATGCACTCTGGCTGGCGTGTCACCGGCACAAATAACCGCAACTTTCTCAAAACTAATAAATATTTACTGGTTTAAGTATTAACGATCCATATTGTTTCGATTGAATGGTTTGGTGTCTTGAGAAGAATGGATGGATGCTCGGAAGAGGGCGACAGACAATGCGAATGACAGCCCCCGTTTGTTTTATGGCGGGCACATTATCCAGCCCCCTCTCCATACAATGAGAGATGAGCGCGGGTTAAAACCAACCCGCTCCCACGGCTTTTTGCCTTGTTGTGAAAAATGGGATATGCTTGAGATATTTCACTGACGGGATATTTGACGGGCAAAGTAGGTTTGCGCAGCCACCTCAACTAAATCAACACATTAAAAAGTTGGTCGAGCGTTCAAGTCGTGATTCTGGTTTGCACATGCATCGTGATTCGAACAGCATTGAACTAAACTTGGTGTATAGTTTTTCTATGGGAGTTTTTAATGTCTCTTTTCACCCAGTTTTGCCTCATGCAGTTATAGCTGTTTCAGAATTTTAATTTTTAAACGGTGTTCTTATCCAAACGTGGGATGTACTTAGTACTTTTTAACTAAACTAATCTAAAGTAGCTGGTAATACTCACGTTTTATAGATACGGGATGTTAGATTTTAATTTTGGTGATGCTTAATATACAAGTCTCATACCAACATCAGATCCTTCATTACAGCCCTTGTATGCAAGCTGTTTCAACAGATTCATGGCATTTTTGTCACACATGCGTAAAGGCAGTGTTCCACTCAGAAGAGCGCATAAGCCTCACTAGTCACGCCCGCTGAGTTTGGAATTTCCAGGTACCCAACATACGACGGTAAATTATTACCAATGGATCTATTTAGAGTAGATGGTAGAAACTAGAGAAGTAGTAAATTTATACAGACCATTTTACTGTTCATTCTTTTTTCATTCGGTTGAATTGATATTTTATACGTCCTTGTTCATGGAAATCTAGATAAATGTACAGGAAATGGGAACGATCAGTATGGGAACGGACACACTCAACCTGAATATGTATATGTGTGGCATGATGCCATGAACTGGTGAAGGCGGTCTTGAACATTGGTTTTGAGGCCACAACAACACAGCAATATTGCTCACGTCACTACTAACTGTGGACATTTTTAAACAAACAGCCTGAAAACCTATATTTGATTGTAACCTCTACTTACTTATTCACATACATGAATGGTTCTAGTAACACTACTTGGTTTAAGTATTGCATATAAAATGAGTTTTTATAACATTACATAACATATAATAAATAAATAGTTACAAAAACAATTAGCCAAGCCACGTTTTTGTGAGCACCACAAAGAAATACTTCTCTACACATAATCTAACTCGTTCATGTAAGAATGCATCCTTTTTGTTTTAGGTCTTGAGAGGCCCCTGAAAGACCAATTCGCCTTTTAGGGCTAACGATAAACCCGAAAACGCGAACTAAACGGTGGCCCTTTATCTATGCAAATTCCCATCCATTATTTAGACTAAGCCCGGAATATTACAACACTGAAAATGTGTCATATTTCGCAGGCGTAAAGAGTTGGCGTGCCCACATTATTTTGTTTCCCTAACCGACCCTAGATAGATATGATTGAAATCCTGTTACACTGAAGCGCCTCGTCTCTTCGAGCAGTGTAGTTGAATGGGATGCGGCGGCTGCCTGGAGCTTATAACAGGCAGACGTAATCCGTATTTGTAAGCGATGGTTTAATCTGGTGCATGCCTATTAGAAGCAGCTACCCCGAAGGAAGTCCCACAGCACCGCTAGCGCGTTCCCTGCTACGCAAATGTTTATTGAAAACAAACAACCCGCCACTGGAAATTACAAGAGTTTAGCACGACGATGTTTTCTTTAAAAGGATTTAAATAATTTATCGTAGAGATGCAAGATTCAACCGAAAACAATGCTTGGCCCATTAAAGTTGCCACTAAAGTGGCTGAATATTAGAAGGAAGACTTCTTAAGGGGTTGGTTGCAGGGGCATCGGAACCGGGGGGGCAGGGGGGCGAGAGTATCATCTCGCCCCCCCCCCCCTGAAAAAATGGCCAGTATGAATTAAATGCATTTTAAAGTACAGATTCCGCTTATTCCTTCACGCGATTTCAGAGGCTGGCTGCATGGTAACTTACGGAATTTTTGTTTACAAAATGTTGCAAAGTCAGCTGGAAAGTTCGCCCCCCCTGGAAAAATAGACTTCGACGTCCCTGGTTGGTTGGCACATGTCATAACAATGTACGCACTTAGCCGAGAAAACTAAATCAACCCTACCAATCTTGGATAGATTCTCATTAGGTATATTGGTTAACATATAAGAGATATTGTTAACTTTCACTTCTTTTGCCTCGCCGACGTAGCAGCCGAGGTTGAAATGCGTTGATCCAGTGAGTGTGGTATATAGTTTCTGCGTTTCAGGCTCAAAACCTGGTTTGGGTATTACGGAGCGTTCTTTCATTTTCATAAATCACCAACTCATCGTCTCGATTAACATTATTGCCTGAATCAAAAATCATCGTCGTTTACTTACTAGGTAAAAATGTAAATAAGCCTGTATATTGTTATTAACATAATAAAATACGGTATAGTTCATAACAGTCTTCACACATAAGCACTGGAAGAGATTCAAAAGCGAACCTATCACAACATTACAATCAGATTCGAATAGCTTTGTCTTAATAAGCGGAGCTAATAAACCCACAAGTGTTCGGGGATTGCCGAATGATGACGAGTATCCACGAGAGAACTTCACTCAATGTGATACAGCGGGCGAGTATTATCCTCCGACGTTGGTATTTAGGAGCGTAACAAATGAAAACATAAATAATATGCGAGTTATAAACCTCAAACGTGTTACGATAAATCTATATAAGCGCAAATTAGAAATGAATTGAAAGCAAAGGGGTGGAATGATGGTTGGAGGGATTTGCCCTGTGTGGAAACTGGAAAAGCTTTGGTAGAAGGTAACACAACGTAAGAGAACAATTTAAACCAACCCAATTAAAATAAAAGAGGAGTTTTCCTCAAACAAGCGACAGAACTGGCTCGATACTAGCACAGCTTGCTCTGCTATGGTTCAGAAGGTTCCAGGTTTGTCGAGGTGTACAAAGAGTCTTCAAGCATTCATTTCCAGTCACTAACTACGTTAGCACGTAAGAGCTATATAAGGTTGCCAACAATAAATACATTGAAAAACATGCAGCCAGACAAAACGAATTTTCTAACTAACAAACACTTTTGACACGAATAACTTAATTTTACGAATACAGCCAACTTTCCAACAAACAAATATGTTTGACGGCAAAATGTTGATCATAATTACCAACACCTTGAATTCTATGTATCAACATCTTTCAAATATAGTTCGTAGCCTAAAACATCTTGTGCTGCACATTATTGTATTTGCTTCAACAGCATTTATTCTCCGTGAAAAATGTAGCCTATAACCGATATTCTAAATGAGTGAAAGAAGGTTTAATATTTTTATAATAATTGTAATATTTGTCTCCATGGCCGTAAAATTAATAAAGTTATAATTGTGAACAAATTTAAAATTATAATAAAATATATTTATAAGACAACACAAAACAAATAAGATATAATGCACAATATATCGGTGTACTTTACTATCAAATATTGAATAATGTGATACTCATTAATACAATATGGTAAACGCTTTAAAATACGAATTTATTAAAACAAAAAGTGAGAACACCGCGATTTTCAAAGTAATTCAAGCGTAATAATACATATTTTTTTCAATTCTTCTCGTCTCATTAACTTTCAGTGATTACAAGTGCGAGAACAAGTCCCCCAACGAGGATAATTAATGAAGGGTTTCATAGAGAGGTCATAAAGGATATATAACTGTGGTGCGCGGGCAAACGAATTCCGTCAATTAAAATTGTAAAACAATGCTGTTTTTTCAGGACTTTCAAACTCTAAGCTTCTGGTATTGTTCGGGTGGAAGTTTGTATTGTCACTGGGTTTGTATAGAAAGAAGCAACGGCGAAATACGTTGCTGTTTTACACTCGGAGTTTTGTGCAGGCTTTACTGATTGGTGTAGAACGAGAATTTACATCATCATAGAATGCCTCGGGGGATTTCCAGTAACTTCACTTTCAATTTGTAAGTGGCAACAGCGCTACACTGATTTAAACGCCGAGGCTTACCAATACAAAGTGAGCAGCTAAGCGCTATTTATTGTTTTTACTATCCCAGTGTTCTGTCCACTGCATAAAGGGAAATGTGAATACTGAAAATAAATAAGCTTTCGGGGTCCTATGGTTATTCCACATGAAACCGCCTCTTTCCTATGAACAACAACATGACTGTATTGTTATGAAAATAACCTATATTAGAAAATATTTAAACAGAGGATCTTTATAATAATCTTTCTTGAGGTCTCCATGTTGATTTAATATCGGACTCTGAGTCAAAACATTTTCACTTTTATATATATATATATATTAATTTTTTCCCACAATTTTTTTGTTTCTTCATGTTCTTTCTTATTTGCATACTTCTATTTCTATTTTTTTTAATATGTTGAATTTCCACTTTATTTGATTTTATTTCATTTCTCAATTATTTGTCTTGTTCTTGATTATATTTTATATAGTTCAGTAGTTTGTTTTGTTTTTGTTGTTATTGTTATTTATGATTTCATTACTATTCATTGTTTGCATAGCTTAGTTTTATATAAGGTCCTCCTTTGTAAATCAGTTTTTATAACTGAATACGATAGACATTAAATAAATAAATAAAATAAATAAATAAATGAATAAATAAATAAATATGTGAGTTAAAATTACTGTTTAATACTTGAACATGTTCGTAAGCATGGTGCTCGCTGTCAATAAATCTATTTTTTCAATCGAATATTTTTTATTGTGAATGAGTATTTCGCAAACACATTACAATACAAAAATAAAAATAAAATAATTATATTTATAGTTATTTATTCTAACAAATCAACAGTTATAATAACAGACGTGAACTCTCTACGGTCGAACAAGCTTCACGGGACGCTTTTGACCTTCAGGGTAACAGGTGTTCTGATCACAGGGAGAATGTTGTATGGTTGAAATTGAAATATAAACATATAGTTTCTATATGTGTAGATGTTTGTTAATTAAAAGTTGGAAAATATTTTTGTTAAATCACAAAAATGCTGTTTTTAAGCATTTTAACAATTCGATCTGTGAAATTTTTTAAATGAACACCAATCTGTGTTTTTATTAATTTTGTGGCTCCTTTGGAACTATACAACCATTTAGATACGTATATCCGCAGACGACGACGCAAAACACCAAATTCTAAACCCTAAAAGCATAACACATTAATTGTGTGTTTCAGAAATGATTAAATGATTATTTACGCTGGTTAATGGACAAACAGCCTTAATTTAGGGGCAGCACTTTCGCGTGAATAAAGTCCTATGTGTAGGCCTACTATCTTCAATTCGGCTATAATCCCGCTCAAGCTTAAGCCTAATGTTGGGCCCAACGCGTGGCTATTTCAATAACTCCACATTAATCATTTTAAAGATACTTAACGAACTTTAAATTCCCATAAAACCATTGAACATCTACCCACAATGCTAACGGCTACACCAAGGTTGATAACGCATGTAGAGTTAGACCTTACCAGAGACCGAGACTGAGAAACGTCGATAAGTTAGGGTGGTTGACGTTTCCCGGGAACTATAACACATGTTCACCCAAAGCAGACTGCTCGACGAAGCGCTGTGTTAACATTCCATCACACTTAATTAACAAAGACTATAGTAGATAAAACAAGAGGCGTGTTTTCAAATTATACATATAAGTATTACCTTTTGATAAGCGAATTGTTTCGTATGTCGGTACGAATCAAATTTACCTAAGTGGCAGAGGGAACAGTTATTTAAATATAAATACATTTTATGTAATAAATATGAGCATATTTCGAATTTTTAGTTCGGTAAAAATTGTTTTAAACAATCTCCTAGAGTAGCAATTTTCGATGTTCATGAGGATGAATACAAATTGTAAACTCGAGTAAGAAAATAACAAGGAACGTTTAAGGTTTCTCCCACGTCTTGATTACCCTCAGTGCGTCTACACAGCTTACGTTCACAAAGCTACAGCTTTGTAGCTGTGTAGCTGTATAGCTGCGTAGCTATAGCTGCGTAGCTGTATAGCTGTGTAGCTGTGTAGCTGTGTAGCTGTGTAGCTGTGTAGCTGTGTAGCTGTGTAGCTGTGTAGCTGTGCAGCTGTGTATCTGTGTATCTGTGTAGCTGTGTAGCTGTGTAGCTGTGTAGCTGTGTAGCTGTGCAGCTGTGTAGCTGTGTGGCTGTGTAGCTGTGCAGCTGTGTAGCTGTGTAGCTGTGTAGTGTAGCTGTGTAGCTGTGTAGTGTAGCTGTGTAGCTGTGTAGCTGTGTAGCTGTGTAGCTGTGTAGCTGTGTAGCTGTGTAGCTGTGTAGCTGTGTAGCTGTGTAGCTGTGTAGCTGTGTAGCTGTGTAGCTGTGTAGCTGTGTAGCTGTGCAGCTGTGTAGCTGTGTAGCTGTTTAGCTGTGTAGTTAGCTGTGTAGCTGTGTGGCTGTGTAGCTGCGTAGTTGTATAGCTGTGTTGCTGTGTAGCTGTGTAGCTGTGTGGCTGTGTAGCTGTGTGGCTGTGTGGCTGTGTAGCTGTGTAGCTGTGTGGCTGTGTAGCTGTGTGGCTGTGTGGCTGTGTAGCTGTGTAGCTGTGTAACTGTGTTTAGCGCGTCAAATCTCAAGGAACCCGGTCGCTCTTGTATCTTGTATTCAAAGCAATGTTCAGGACGCTTCCACGGAACCTCGCTTGTTATATACTTCCCATTTACCGCGCATAAAAACGAACCCAGTCCTGAATTTCGAAAACTACACTGTATATAGTCTGCGATCTTTAAAGTATTTCGAACGGAATGCAAGTAGGAGTAAATGCTTGCTGAAAGCAATGTCAACTGTCACATTCTGTTTAACAAGTCTGAACTTCTTTTGCGTGCATGTATATTGGCCTAAGACACGGCACCGAATCAATAAAACATTATCTTGCGACTCGTCCGTAATTTGCCAATGAAGGAGGTGGGACAGACACCTGTCAAACAAGCAGCCTAGCTCGCTTTTGAGATTCAAACAGGCTCTCAGTAGAACTGAGTGACGGATACATTACTTAGCTTACCGAATGTAGCTGTGCTCATTCAGTACGTTTTAGAAATGTCCACATAAATGGTATCTATACACATTTTTCTCTTCTTTGCCATTACTAAGTTTAACCAGAAGTTGGCACATAATGCAGAGTTGAAGAGAAAGGTGGCACCTTCATTTAATACAGTGAACGTCACATATTTCTTTTTCATTTTCTGGTCTCTCTATACCTTTCTAGCTCGAAGATAGTAATGGCTTCCTTCACTTGAATCTTTCTTATTCGCCCGAACAAAAATGACCATAAATCTCCACCCATTCCCCTCTCACATCCCTCCAAAGAAAATCACTCATATTGTATTAAACTAAACGACCTATTATATTGAAATGGTGCGAAGTCGACTATTTACTGTCTTACAGGGATTTAGCATACATGAAGTTGTGTTCACACACATGGGCAATGATGAACAAGTGCCAAGCATCGCTGCAATAACAGGGTGGCGAAGAAAGCCGGCGTTAAGCAAATAAAATACGAGAAATAATGATAACGGACAGACATATAAATAACTAGGATTTCAAACGCGAAAGAAAAATATTAGAACGTTGGGGGAAAAGTAGAGAAAGTAATACACCGTTATTAAAATGAGAAGAAGGATTGAGATCTCAAGAAGAAGAAGAAGAAGAAAATGAAAATAATATTCAAAAGAAAGAAAGCCTACTACATTCGTTCTAAAAATATGATTTAGTGACCTAAAAATGTCAAAACTGCTTTTCCTTCCATAAAAATAGCGGTTTAGATTTTACTTGGACACGCGATGCAATTAGTAACCCATAACCACATGAGGTTAGGCAACTCTTAGATTGCGATAGAGAATTATTGAAACCAAAGTCGCAATAAGTGATGTTATGTCATGTTATGCTAATAATGATTAATGGTTGAAGCGTTGCGTGCAAGCAAGGGAAGTGATTATTGATATGCACCCTGCTCGTTGACACGCTCTCCTTAGGACGGAGATTTACTGATCACACTCTATGCGTAAACATGTTAGACTCAAAGACAAACATCTCCCGTAGAATAAAGAGATTTCTCGCGCTCTCAAAACCAACGCTAACTTTTATCAATCCATTTTTTCTGTCTCCTTTATATCCACTGGTTTAGGAGAATTCTTTATGTTCTTCAGATTATCTCTGTCTTCCTCTTTGAGAAGGTACTCTCAATTCACAAATCGTTTTCATGTGCTTGTCGCTACGCGGGCCGAGCCTTCATATATCTAGTGCTCGTCTTCTCCGCTCTCTGGAAGCTAACTGCTTCGGTGCTGCCTCACGCGTGATGCCTTCAACCCTGGATTCAGCTTATTATTGGTCATATATCTCGGCTGACCCCACGAATAAGAACCTAAAACTTGACCTAAGGTATAACCCATCGCAAGAACATTTCTTTATTAAGCAACTGTGTAAATATCGTCCCCCCCCCCCCCCCAATATCTTCCCCCCTCCTTCCCCTCTCACACTCCCGGGCGATCATCGACCTCAAGGTGAAAACTTTCACGTATCAAAATGAAACTATATGAGGGATTCCGAATGGGGGAGGGAAGAGGGGAGAAAATCTCTGAACGTTCAAAGTTGCTCCATATAGGTGGAATTATGTTTTCTTCAATATGCATCGAAAGAATACATGGCATTAAAACCTGTTGTTAGGTGGAAAGAATTTTTTAAGCTCAGGAGACAAAATTGTCGCTATTTTAATATGTACAAATATTTTATATAATTTATTTCCTTCCTGATTAATAAACAAGAATATGTGTATTAACGATCGCATCTAAAGATACGTTCAATAATATTTATTCACTTATAATTGTTCAGTTTACCGCCATTACATTTTCTAAAATTTTGTTGTAGATTTCCACTACGTCTATTGTTGCAAATCGTCAATCAAAAATCCTATCATAAAAAATTTTCTTGTAAATAACTAACTATTGCAATACTTCTAGCTCTATGAAGTACTTGGATGAATACTTTATGGTTACTCATTTGTTTTTTTATACGGGCACCATGAACATAACAGTATAAGGTGATTTTATGTTTGCATTTCAATTCGTGAATAAATTATAATGCACGATGCATTTTGTCACATGATTACCTTATCCCAGGAAGCAGTAAGTCTAGTGCCCAAGCAATGGGTGGTGGTGCTGTATACTTGGCAACATCGCACATTTCATGACAAGCCATCTGCGCGCAGAATATTGCCGCTACACACGGAACAAGTATGAAGTGCTTACAATTAAAACCGTTATAAGAAACTAATTAAAACGCATAGCGTTGTTCGCCCTCGCACAGCCTTTATCAACGGTGATAATAACTTGACAGGAAAGTTATGTTTCTGCGCCAAACAACTTGACCGGAACTGGAGAACTGACAAGTCACAAACCTCGGTTTCGTTCTCCTAAAATGGGAAAATTTGTGCAGGATATTTGAAATAAACACACAAAATAGCACTCATGAAAATTACTCATGCATATATTTAGGGCAAAGAGGAGCATAGCTCAGTAAATTCTATTTTTCTTTAAGAGCGCTTCCAGAAAGATTTGGTTTTGTATCAATTCATTTATAAATAATTTAAAAAATTCAAGTATTGTACTTGTTACGATTGCTGTTTCTATATCATTAATTTCAGAAACCATGATAAAAAAATATCAATATTTTAAAGTTCTTAAATTCGTTGTTTATAGCTCATTGCAAAACCAAACTCCCGTATCAATAACTTTTTCAATATCTAGAACCGTTCTCAAGATGTAAATCAAATACCGTTAACTTTGAGTGGTTTAATTTTAATATAATCCAACATTTTATTTTCGGGTAGAGTTTTCCCCTCACCGAGTTATTCGGTGTTGGAGAGACAACTTCAAACAGTTTCTCATGTGTTTTGCTAGTGACAGAAGAAGGTTGCAGATAAATCTCAACTTAGTATTTCCGCAGCTTACGGGGATCGATCTCCAAACCCACTACAAAGATAAACTGGTTTAGCACTCGATACATTTCACAAGAGAAGGCAATTATTGTTTCAATGTTAAAATTAACAAAATATGACTGACGCATTTCTGATTTCAAAACAACGGCAATTTTTGTACTAAACGACAGTGTATATTATATTTACCATGATATTTATTGTCGAAGAAGAATATTTTCAACGATTTTAATGAGAATATAAATATCATGAAATAATTCACCCTATGCAAAACACAAGTGCCGGTAAAATATAGAGCGCTTGATTATTTCAGTTACTCGAGATTTAATTCAGACCCATTCTAGCGAGGTACTCACATCAAGTACACTGCAACCTTATAACGAACAAATAAAGTTTCAAAAGTGAGCTTTAATGCGATCCCCTTAAAAGTTAAAACCCAATTCCAATCAAACAAATCGTCAAGAGTGTTTCCCGCACGTACTCATGTGATCTGATCTAGCGACGCGACCGCTCCAAATAAGATGATTCTGATTAAACGAACGCTCAAGAAGAAAGTTCTAGAGTGTTCCAGTGTGTTCGTGGGCCGTATCGAATGGAACAATAGTTAGGTCGCGCCACTGAGGCGTCTATCCGAGGTGGCGATAGATAAATCGCACGGAGCCATCACCCATCACCCCTAGTCCGTGAGTCTAATGTGGTGAAGCACTTCACTGGCCAAGCCGCACACAGACCAATGTAAACAACGTCCATCTAAAACTATTGCTTTGTGAGCGGTTTGCAGGCCACGTGGACGAACAACAATATATATGTTACTTGGTCGGGAATTGGACATTTCGAATGTCGTGTTTGGAAAGAGAGGGATAGAGAAAGAGAGAGAGAACCCAACGATCTATCTTGATATGGGATTTAACACTACGTTAAACATTAAATGTTTATTTTCAAATCAATCAAATGCCCAACGATTTGAAGTATATGAAAATTTACTTAAACCAGTAGCCATATTTTTATATCAACTGAAATTTGGCAGCCATGTTAAAAATACTTCCTTGCTAATACTTTTATTTCAATGTCCTAAGATAATAGAATGCAACTTTAAGTGTTACTAAATACCACTCTTGAATATAAGAAAATATCAAGCATACCAATAGACCGTAATTTTCGTTGCATTTTCAATACTCGGAAAAATAAAAAGTGACTGACAGGCGATCAGAAGGTCAGAGCGCTGACAGCGGTCATCACCAGTTTATGGTTCACAATCACATTCATAGGTCGTTGAAATACCTGATTGCTCACTGCATGTTCATGTAGAACGTGATAATAAAATACATATTTAGAAAAGTGCTAAGGTCCAGTTTACTCCACATTTCTTCACGACGCAAACATTCGAAAACCCCACATACTTTTGTTTCGTTCCCACTTACATTACGAGAAGAAAAAAGGCATGTTGGTTTGTGCAAAAAAGAAAGTACAAACAAATACAGATGTAACCACAAACGGCATGAAACTCTCATTAAAATAATGTTCTAATCGAGAAGAGAGTGTGGTGTCCTTTTAGAGAATGGGGTGAAACATCAGTTGAGACTGAGAAATTACGTTTTTCAACATCACCTCTTCCCTCAACAGGCTCAGATCCCGAGGGACACCGCGTTCCCTTGTCTCACGCGGTGTAATCGAGTAGCTAGAAGACACCGACTAGCTATCCTAGCTACGCATGTATTACGGCGCAGCCGGTACTGCAAATGAATTGGATTCAAAGCTAATTATGTAAATACCCATCTCTTTAAAATCGTGCCATCGTAAATTATCGTTAGTTCGTGTTAGAGGCAACACCACCGCGCGCAATCAATGTTTCACCACACAACCATCTTGAACGCTACTTCACAGTGTGGTCGGGATTCCCCAGAGATCGGATACCGAAACGTCCTTGAGCAATGTTATGACAGGAAGGGCGTTAGTGCATCACAGAAAACAAGAATTTTATTAATTACTGTCAGTGGTGAAACAATGGGCTGGTTCTTGTCCTATGACGCCTAATGGGTTTGTATTGTAAGCAGTAACGATCCCCTTCTATGGCGAGGTCGGTGTAATATTGAGTGACAAATTTATAGCCCCACAAACAAATTGGCACCCCCGACCACAGTGCGGTGCGGGGTTCAGTGCAGCCAATGAAGCGGCCGACAAATCAAATTTGATGATGTGACCAACGTTAGGAATTGGGTTGGGAAGGGGAAATACTTGAAGCCAGACACTAATCATCTGATCTGCCACTGGCTACCCAGGAGGCTAATTAATATGGACTCCAAGGTGTGAAGAAGTTCCTATATGTGCACGGATCTCGCTCTGTAATTGAAACGAACCGCAAGAGGTGAACAATAACTTCCAAACTGCTATTTAACAAAAACATGTTGTCAGTGTGCGGGTTCGTACAGCCTCCATTTCCATATTTAATATGGAAATCATGGATGAGTTTTTAATTCGGCTGCGTCGACTTGTAGCTCGTATTGAGGGAAGGCTTTATTGGCTCAGTTATGAAACACTGGTGTTAAAATATGTTATGCTGTTCATTGTTTCTGCATTGAAACGCCAGAAAACTGTTGTGACTATCGATTCAGTTAATTATTCATATGGACATTGATGGAGAGGCCCGGTATTTGCCACCCACAACACAGTATAAATCATGTTACGGTTCCTTTGTTGGTGCTGGCTTTGAAAGTCACCAACGAAACGATCGTATAACTCAATACAAGTTCGGAAACATTAGACTCTAATTTGCAAACAATACGTTCTTTTGCTAGCAGGTTTGATAAACGGGGGGAAACCACACGCAATGCTAGAGCACGTTCCTTTCAATACCGTCGAACAATGAAATATTTTTAATCAAGCCTTTGAAGAAATTACCTAATCATAAATCGATGCTCGGTTATTTTATGCTACATTTGGCAAAGTTGTTTACACAATCTAGGAAAGCAAGAGCCATTCCCTTCCATCCCAGGAGACGCGTTGAAACCGATACACCTCAGTTTTTCAACGGTTGAAAAATGCCGGAGACCAAATCCCGACCAGAGGTATTCTCAATACGATTTCCTTTATTGAGGATCAGTCCAATCGAATCGTTGAAAAACGGGAACTAAAATCGCTTTTTTTGTTCTGTTTTAGCAACGTTTCGCGTTCGGACGGATCTGTGATGTTCACGCTATTCTGGCCCGATAAACAATTACCCACAAACAAAGTGGCATATTTGCGAACGCTAATGTCAAAGAGTTGCCATTGCTACCGCAAGAGTGAGGGCTGAGTGATTGTGAAGCGTGAACAGCTGTTCGCAATGTGTAATGAAATCAAAGGTATCCAAACGTACGGGCCGATTTCTGCCAGCACATTTCGACGGGAATGCAATTTATCTTCCACGTTTAAGGCTATCGTGGGAATCTAGGACATTTCTATTTCCGGTTGATCTAAATTGTTGTAGTAACCGATTCATGCTTCAGGAAATGTAACTGGCACAAACAGGTTAGTTTGAGGTTTTATTATTATGCATTAAATGCATGGCAGCATGCTGCTTTGGGGGTACACTCATGTAATCCATGTGCCAATATTCGGCCGACAACGATGTATGTGATCCACTCTTGCAAATCTGTGCCAACTGATTCGAATTCACTCTTAGGACTCATCAAAATAGTTGCCCGGTTACCGTTTCCTTCGCTGAAGAGATCTATAATCTCACATCTTCTTTCCTGCAATCTTGTATATTATTCTGCTTGCTCGGCCAGTCTCTTTGCAACCTACACAATTCTGTTTCGCTTCTTCATCAATGACTTTGTTCACACACCACGTCTCCATTGTCTTTGTCTCAGTTAGGCTCGTCGACGTAAGTACAGTCGAGCACGAAGGATTGCATCACAAGGGTTTCAGAAGTGTGCGCGGAAAATAGCGTTGCAGAAACTATGTTTGTATTCCGAAGCATTGCTGGTTGTAGTTGATACTAAAACCTTTAGACAACTATAAAGAATTTGGGGAAGGATCAGTATTGAAGCCAATTGTTTCATGATGAGTATACCGAGATAAAGTCCCATCGCGTTAACTTGCAAGGTGGTATCGTCATAGATTATCTAAAGTGAAGTGACGCAAGTGACAACTACCAACCTAAATCTAGTTGCATCTCGTTTTCATGCCTCCGGTATTGTAGTGATGGTGGCAAGCGTTGTAAGAAAGCCTTCCAATCACGGTTCGTGCACTCTATGCAGTGGACAATAACAAGCAGGTATCGGGAAATCCCGCGGCAAATACCGTTGAAATAGACCGTTTATAGCGACCGTCTCTTCTGAGATGTCAGGCTGACCTTGCTTCTTACTGCGTGGCCAGTATACCACCTTGCAAGAAACGTCGAGGTTACTATATCTCTTGGAATCCCACAACCAGAAGTGTTCGCCTGTTGATATAGTCAGATGGTGGACTCACCTACGACCACCATGTCTCCTTGGTCAGTGACAGTCTGGAAGGAAGGGGCCTCTGCTGACACCTCGCAACGGTAGCGGCCGGTGCTAGACAGGTTCACTGGCTTCAACACCACTTGGCTCTCGTTCGAGCTCGACAACTGAAAGAACAAACAATCACATACTTGTTAGTGTTTTAAGGGGGCATAAGTAACAAAAATCCAAAACATTTCTTTTATATAAAAAAAAAACGTTGTTATTCAGTGGCGGCTCGCCGAGTAATGCAAGTGAAGTAGAGCCAAAGTTTATAATCTTTGGTAGAGCCTCGACAAGGAATCTGTGGTTTTCATTTCACTATATTATTGACATACTTTTAACTATATTCTATTCTTCTATTGTATCAGTAAAATTGTCTCCGAACCACCACTGAGTATTCTAGTATGTATATTGTATAACCAATCGACCAAATGCGTTTTCTCACATTTTCCTACTGTTCTCAAGTGTATACGGCCTATTACATCTCAAGATAACCACAACATTCACGCATCGATTTACTATACATAATATATAATTGTTCAGTATTACAATTATTCAGTGCCAAACACTTGTTTTTAATTCATAATCGAACCATCAAATTGTTCTACTTTCGAGACAGGGTTCAGGAAAGTACCAGTTATACGTCCTCATTTGTAACAATTAAGAGATTTATCTGACAATTTCTTGTAGTTCATTAAGTCCATAATGTTAATTTAGAAGAGAGCCAAAATACCATCCCTGGCATAAACAAACGTTATCTATTTCCATCATCTCAACTTAGATTGAGTGATGTAAATTTGCCTCATCGGCATCCATCATTCTATTGTTCTCTTAAAGAATTGACGGAATAACGTATCGTAATGTATTGATCCGGACTTGTATGGAATACATTTTCTTGTCAAACGTTGATCAAGACAGTTAAGAATTAACAACGTACTTTTTAGGTGCAAGGGCAGATAACTCTGTCCACTTAATCAACTAACTGACACCTGTGTGATTATTAGTTAGTCATCTTCGAGTCACGCGTACCACAATCATGTCCGATGCTGCTCTCCTATAGCGTACCTCCAAATACAGGAGCATTTTTTCCAGCATTATGAATTGCCATTTTGTTCCTTAAAAACGAATTATACAACAGTGTACATAAAAAATGGCAAAATGGTATATATAATTTTTATTAACACAAATTGGACTCTAACTTGGAGCCACATTATTGTGCCCCAGCTTAGTTAATTGGTGTTTTTGTGTGAGATATAATTATTGAATATGTTTCATTTCTATTCCAAAAAGAGTACATTGGTTAAAATAACAAGATGTGGGGGGGGGGGAATCCAGGATGTCAGGAAGTAACCCAAATCAATGGGCTTCAAATATTGTTGAATGATCTACTGTTGTGTCGTCTACCATACGTGTGTCTAAACTTGCCAATCTTCAAATTCACCCCCATTTCCCTTCGTGGCTACGTGTCCATTTGAAGTTGATAATAGTGATAATGATAATAATAATAAAAATAATAATAATAATAATAATAATAATAATAATAATAATAATAATAATAATAATAATAATAATAATAATAGTAATAATAATAATAATAATAATAATAATAATAATAATAATAATAATAATAATAATATTAATAATAAAAATAATAATAATAATAATAATAATAATAATAACAATAATAATAATAAATAATAATAAGTGACATAAACAAAAATGAAACAATGTTTGTACTAAACTCAAACCGCTTTAACGAAATTTAGCATAAGTCGATATCAAGGAATATTATTCTTAAACTGCGCAAGTCGTTCGATGCTCTCATTGCTCAACAAACACTCAAGACAAAATGATTGTCTTTTTCCCTCTTTCAACAAAGCAAAGCATGATTTCAGTTCATTACTTTACCCTGGTATACACCTCACTATGTACTCACATTATGTTGAAACACATATTTTTACCTGAGCCATAATGGGATCTAATCCGTAGACATGAATTATGCAACGAAGTATCCAAAAGAAACAATATAAGAAGTGTCTATAAAAGTTAAATTGAATCTGCCTTAGATGCTGCGTGGACGACGGTGTGAGACGCTATCTAAGGTTGGAGCCATCGAAGAAAGCGGATCGTGAGGCACAGATCAAAGCAACTCCAGTGTGGTAGCCCACCGGAAATTGGAAGCTGGTGCAAAAGAGGTGGAGGTGGAGCCTTTCGAGCATGTTAAGGTTGCTAAAAGATTTCACGCACAAACTGTATAAAAGATCCGCAAACACAAACTTATTTATATACAGTAGGGAAAGACGTGTGAGCCCACAAAAAGTTATGAAGAACGACAAATGCCGCATCAGAAATATGATCAAGGAAAGTGACAACTACAATAGGACGGTGTACTAGTGTATTTCGGCTCCTTCCGGCGTATCAAATAAATATTTTTGATTGAAGCCGAAAGCGTTTTTTCGTTCTTTTGCTACCTTGGATGTGATATTTTTTACTGATAACCCATTTTGACGTGAATGTATATTAATTTGTATTTCTTTACATTTATTAAATTCTGATGTAACAATCATTATAATATTAGATGTTTCGGTATAGCCACTTGCCTTTTACATAATTAAAAAGTGTGTAAATATTACTGTACAAACTATAATTTAACACCTCTCCGGCTAATGAATTACAACCAAAAATGTTGAAAATGCCTGCACTATATTAGATGTTCATGTATTTTATAGTTGGACGAACTTCAAGCTATAACTTCATATATATATATATATATATATATTCAACTTCAGGCTGTAAGTGAATCACATTATGGAAATTATCAAATGTATCGAAGATTTTGATGGGTTTGAAATAGATTAACAATCAAAACTTGATGTATGTAAATATACACACATTACTCTTATTGAATTTACGAAGATATAATCCCGATAAATCCTTAACAAACAATAATTATGTATTATTTAAACATAACAAACGCACACACATATAATACACCCGTTGTTTGATTTAACACAAATCCTAATTCTTTTCTCTATTTTGTTAGTCTTTTCATTTCCACATCTTCATTACAATGCATATTGCATACATTCTAGATCATCCGTTGCATGTACTCCAAACTTGCTTTGCCTTTGCCTTGGTCATCTGTTTAGCAGTTATCTGATCACATTTAAATAGCACTACGAGTTAAGATAGAGATCATGTTTTCAAGAAGTGTGTATGATGAAACTTGGCTTTCAAAACTTCCTCAGGGCTCAAGTCACTAACAAACTTCAATCACGTCACGAAGATTATGACATTCACATCATATTCTAAGATTTAAGGATTAAATAAGTCGACTTATACGCAAGTTTAAACTTTAAATTTCCCCCGCGGAAAATATAATTTCATAAAACGATTCAGTCAGATTTCTATACCCATGTAAGTAAAATTCTTCTTAACGAATTCACGATTCTCGGCGTAAAACAATTAGCTAAACTGATTTAGTTTATTTTAAGTAAATCATAGGTATGACAAAAGCCCCAGCCATGTGCAATTTTGGATGTAAGTAATACGCTACACATGGAAAACTAATGATGTGTTTACTCATGCCAAAAATAGCGTTTTTCACCAGCCGTTCTCCAAAAACTGAGGTATAAAATCTCTAAGAATGAATAGTTCTACTTAAATTCCCATGGAAGTTGTTTTACCCATAATTTACTTAATAATGTTTCATAGAGGCTTGCACAGGTTTCTCGCCACAGACGCTCAAATTTGCTGTCAAATTTCTTGGAAAACCAGCTCAGATTATCAAACAATGTCTGAATTCGTTCATGTCACCATTTTGGCATGCGCAAGGCAAGTTGGTCAAGCAAACCTTAGCGTGGCGGGCCCGTTTTACTCTATCAGCTCTTCTAGAAACATCTCATCATCCAATATGACATGATAAGTTATCAACATATTCTTTCTAATACTTTTAATATTGCTCTTCAAATGGAGTACTGTTTATGGTATTGTGTAATTATGATTTATTTGTGTAACATGAGGTTGTATTTATGGCCCCCTTTGTAGCCTAAACGAGCTGTTAAGATACAAGATACATTAAAATAACCGTAGCTGCCTTCGATAAGAATGAAAATAACATTCGAGCATAATAATATAATCTTTCGTTATGTGGGTACAGCACATGATAATATCTGGCGTGTTACTATACATCATATCAATGGGATTTTAATCACACAAAACAATTTCACAAGGAAACAATCCTGAAATTTGATTTATTTCATGAAAAATCCTTGGAGGGCAGAATACAGCCATCTAGTTGATGAACAATAAAGTGTGAATCAATGTGTGGCGGTGACTAAACTCACAATCCGCCCATCTTGTTGTTGGTTCGTGATGGCCGAGTTGCTTCTCTTCCAGCTGCCTGTATACTGCCTGAGTAAGGTTTTCTTATTGTATTTCCAGCCATAAAGATGTGGAGGCAGCGTGTTTAATGCACCCCCAGACCATCCCTTTTAATTACCTTAAATGCGGCCCCCGCACAGAAGGCTCTAATGTGCGTTCAATGGAACAGATGTTACAAGGAAATATTTGTTTGCCGTCTTATTCGGTGATTAAGGATGCTTGATATAGAAAATTTTTTTTTTTTTTTTTCAAATTTAGGGGAGATAAGGAATTAAAGAAACTTTAATTTCAAACTAAAAACAACATTTTCGCTAAAATATTGGAATTAAGTATTTGTATACGTGGGATGACGCTCTCCCCTGGGGCAATTAGCTAATAACTTCTTTCATTAAGTGAAAGCTTAGCGAATAATCATAAATATTTCTACGGTTGAGATGCAAATGACACGAAATAAATACGACTGAACTAAGAACTGCAAAGCTCAGTACTGTCTTAAGATGTAGGCACCCTGTGCGATGTTGGAACAGTCACAGGTAATGCATTTAATGTAAAACAAAACTAGGTTTTATTGACAAAGCAAATTTCCAGAAGATATCTCAAGCGTCAAGAATAAAAGTGGGAAAACTAAGTAACATACGTATATTATATATACGATAAAGTGTCCCAATAGGAAACTGATTCGAACACTTTATTTCATGCTTAGAATGAAACATAAACGTTAGGATGTGTTTGCCGCAGGTTTATGGCGATTTTACATTTTTATCATAGCAGAAATTAACATAATTATTAGTTACAATAAATAAAGTTTTATTTGATGCAGCTGTTATTGCCGTTGTTGCCTTAGAGCGGTTTAGCCAATAATATCTTCCTGTAAACCATTTCAGTTTTAAGGTTAACGTTGTTTAAAATATTCATAATACAATTTACATAAAAACGTGCATAAGAAAATTCCCACATTAACCCTGTTTACCTGGATTTTTATAATAATTCATGAAATAGAGGAAAGAGAGTCGGAGAGAAACACGGAGGGATTTAGGTCTCATATTTAGGAAACTATGCTAATCGAGATGATGAAGGTATAAAGCGTTGCACGATATACATGTCCGAAACGTGGTTTATACCAGAACCATGTCGCCTCGACCACGACCGCTTTGCCAGCGACGGAGAGATGGAGAAAGACAACGTGGTCCATCTATAACGTGTACATTTTAATTACTTCTCTTTCGGAAAGTCTTTAGGAACGAACTCTAAAATTCGACCTAATTTACTCGCGCAACGTTTGTGGATTTTCAACTGGTAAATGACCCAATTAAACCGCCGGGCAAAGATATTGCGGGTTTTTATGCGATCGTCCTTCTATCACGACGAGATGCCAGCACATGTTTTAGACCTCCAACATGAACCCAATCAAACAATTACTTCAAAGCTGAATTCGTTTTGATCCGACAAATTTAATGAACTTCGCTTCGATCTCATTCCAACCCATCAATGCTCCAATGAATTATTTTCAATAGTATTAATAATTTCTATAATACCTTTGCTTTTTTTTATTGTTATTATTGTTTTGCCATGTTACATCAATCCAAAGTTCTTTAGAGTTTCGACATATTTATAAGAACGAATACCCCGCATTATCTGCTGTAATCTTGCTTGCTGGTGGATTCAAATACAGATATTTCGTATTATTATTATTATATTTTATCTGTATAACTATAATTTTCACTGTGAATTCATAAGCATAAGTAATATTTTAATTGTTGCTTATAATACCTATAACACTACATACAATTCCGGGACAGCAAATAATTCACGGGTATCAACACACATAACAATATTTTGAACTGCTATCGTGTGGAAAAAGTTTCTCGACGGGGAATAGAACCCGGTCGGAAGAGCCTTGGTACGAAAACCCGGAGGACCCGCGTTCGATTCCCGGTCAAGTTATATGTTTTAGAGAATTGTTTGATGTCATTGTTCATCATGCCAAGTACTGCTTACACAATGCTTCCTATACATGACAATGTAAGTACAGAATAATATTCGGATGCCATAATGTGAAGGATGCATAGATTACAACATCCAGCTAGGATTATAGGCAATATTATAGAAGAATGTTTGAAACAGATACCGTTTAACAATTGAAAGAAAGCGCGGACACAATGTTTTAGGTGGAATAACGGAATAACGCCATCAGCAATTGTTGTCCAATGGTCAAAGCGCCCGCCCAGAAAACTAAAGACAGGTTTGAGTCCAAGTTGTTTTTTTTTATCGTTCGTAACCATCACAATATTAATTATCCATGTTAAAATAACACAATCACAAATGGAAAAAACAAAAACATAATGAATGTGATTATTGTATGTGGTAGTTAATATTGCGTTAAAGTAAGAGCAAACATACCCATTCAGTGTAAATAGATCAGAATCGGGTAAACACAAACACACTAATGCATGTATATAAGCAGATAGCAGGACTAATCGACCGATAAATAATCATTAATGTAAAAATATTTGCACTCTTTCCACTACATCTATACCTCAGCTAGTAACTAATGCAGTATTGTGTAACACATTTTGTGTAAAATTTAATAGAATTTTAATTGGTACACAGCGAAGAGTTTTATGAGGCTAGTTTTTATAATGTTTCTATCCCCATTTTAACCAAGAATCTTTCGCTTAGACGAACAGAAGAAAGCTAGCTGGAGCAAGAAACGTTAATTACTCAAAGGTAATTTAAATGAATTAATGATTGCGAGTCGTAAGCTTGCGTAGATCTATTCCATAAGTAAGAGAAGAATTTGTAAAGCAATGTTTTGTCTGAATACCAACTGCTGTGAAGGTATCGTAAATAAGGCAGCATTAGCGTCACGTTCCTGGCTATGATTAATTTAAAATCACTATAATAACTGTCAATATTGCAATTCCTGTCGACTGGTAGGATTATAGTTCATTTTGTTATTATATATATATAGGTAGGATTATAGTTCATTTTGTTATTATATATATATTATACTACGTATTTTAGTATTTACTTAAGTCGCTCCACACCAAATTTGGGGCTGAGAACGTCACAGATGAGTGAGGCTTCACCAACCAAATGTGAGTATTGGTGAAAGCCGCCCGCTGATTGGCTCCGACACGCCCATCTGTGACGTCCCCAACCTTAAAGTTGCTGCGGAGTGACCTTTATATTATACTTACATTATACTTATATACTACGTACAATTTTGTAGATCAATTTGAAGCTATCACCATCTCTGCACTAATTCGGAGCTATTTTTCTTACCACTTTTACTTCCACTTACAGGTTTCTGTTAAATAGTTTCAAGAATATTTAAACAGGACGAGGATAGTTCGTAGTCTGCACACGAAATATATACGTCGATACTCTAAATTATTCCAACGTGCAAAGTGAAATTTAACCAGCCGACTTTTGGATATATATTCCATATATCCAGCCAGCTAGCCAGCCAGCCAGCCAGTTTGCGTTTCGTCAGATGAGCCTCCACCAGAAAGTTCGCATGCAAATGTCAACGGGTAGACTAAACCAACCACCTGAGCTCTCCCATTGCGGAAGTAACTAATAACTGAAAAATATAGAAGAACATACTGTATTCCGTATCTAAATGCTGTATCGCTTACCGTGCGTGTCAGATAACAGCTGGAGTCACGGATATAATGAAGGAACCAGTGGAGAACATTCACAGTCGAATCAGGTGAGATCGGAGCTTAGATACGAACAAAATGGGCGAAGGGGGCTGAGAAACCAGTCGCCTAACAAATCGGTGATTTCGATATCCATTGCTGATAACATGGAGTACGATCAGACTAAGGGTGTATTGTATGCCCACTTGAGAGGTAACAATAGGAACACAATCACAAAGATAGGGGTTGTTAAGATAACAATAAACAATACATATAACAGTTGCATTACAAATATTAATTATAGCATGCGAGTACCAATAATAGCTTCAATAATTAGGAATGAAAACAATCGTATTTCTAGGTAACATGTTTCTCGAGTGTAAACATACATTAAAATATATTAAAGGTATCTATTATAATATAGATATAAATAATATATATGTATATCAAATATGTACAACGTCCTGCGCACAATCTACGCACATCCACAGCAGAAAACTGAATCGAGAAAACGAGCCTGGAAAGTATAGAACAAGGCCCACCATACTGACGCCTAATAGAACATATTCACTACGCCTGCTCAGACATTCAAGACGGTTCTACAGATAAGACTGATCTAAAACAGGAATCGAAGCGACAACACTTTTATTTATGTTATTTTTGTATATTATGAAATTAGAATATCGAAGCAGGGGAGAGCACGGCAGCCACATGCGTTTCTTATCTACAACGATGTGTACTAAATTAATAGAAAAGCAAATTTTCCAACAGAAGAAGATATACGAAAGCAAAATTTCATCACGGGCACAGAATCAACATTTTGTAATTTACTATCAATATATCATTTTTGTACGTGTTGATAAGAATGTGCCATTACAGTACCAGAACTCATTTTCATATCCGCGACTAAGATCAGGGCTAAACATCAATTCCGAAAATTAAAGTGTCTCCAAGGATGATTTGTAACGGTTTGGTATCTGACTAAAGCTGCGGGTGGTGACTTGTTACAATAAGGCCTATAGAGAAGTGGTTCCCAACCTGTGGGCCGCGGGATGATATCAAGTGGACCGCGACACAATAAGTAGAAAAGAGGGGCATTTATCAACAGACAATTTCGTACTAGAAAGAAAATGTTATTTACACGCAATTAATGTATTTGAATTATGTATGGGTGTAATGGCAACTATATCCAAATGTTTTACATATTTTTACAAACAGTTTATATTGGGGCAGGATCTCATTCTAGATATTGCAACGGTGTATTTAAAAGGAGCTGTTACAATTTTGAGAAATCACGTGTTTGCTCAAATGTTCATTTCTAATTAAAACTCACTTTTAACACTTAAGTTTTTTTCAAAATTGTACTGGATTTTGGCAACCGAGTTTAATTTTGTGATACATACATTTTTATCTATTTTGCTTACTTTGTACTTATAAAATCCATTCACATTGGAATTTAAACACTGTAATAAACTGTGAATTAATTATTGATTCGCAGTAATAACATTGATTAGAAACATGACTGTAATTTTTCAAATTGCCAACTTGAAAAAGATACGCATGCTCTAAACCTAGCAAATGATAGCTACTTGGTCTGATGGCTTATCAATTTATACAAATATCTTATCATTAATCTACATCTATGATAGGTGGAAAGATTGATTTCCTCTAGCTATAAAGTGTATCCCTTGTGATAGTTGGAACCTTAAAACCCCAAAATCTGAACTTTTTAATATAATCAAACATAAATTTAGACCCACATTCATGGCACGTCGTCATAACGAACAAAATTATTCAAAGGTTTAAAATTCTCTGTAGAAAGTGACGTTTTATCCCTCAGTTATAAACGACAATAACCGTATATTATACATCTTGTATCAACCGACCGACCCCCAATACATCATAACACCACTCTCATCGCGCACTTCAATGGACTATGAATATCCTGTCACGTTTGGCGTTGAAAGCGTTGGCCTACCAATGATACAAGGTCTATTTGATGTCCTCCTAGCGGAGGCTCGTCGAACTCCAAGCTAGATAGTCGCAAGGTAACCAAAATCCCTATTTTGTTGCCCACTACGAAAACAGCTTTTATAAATAAATACACGCTCTATATCATGTTAGCTAATACTTTAAACACGTAAATGAGTCATTTTGTTAGAACCGACAATCATTAATAGTAGTCAAATGTTGTGATTTTGTCTTTTTACACACATTAGTAATTTTGACTGATCACTTTATTTGTTTTCCTTTACGTTTCTCCCATCATAATATGTAACTTTTAACATTGTGGAACGGACTATGATAAATAAACGGACTATGGTAAATCGTGACCATCATACAGAAAATACTTGTTATTTTTTTTTTGGGGGGGGGGGGGGGGGGGGCAGCAATACTCACTTCAACGGCCACTCCAGGTAGATCGAACACCTGGGCAGGCGGTTTGTCCCCGGGAAGAAATCGAAAGAACTCATTGCCGTCTTTGTACCACTTGACCGAGTAGAGGGCTTCCCCCTCAAGGTCAAACTTGCACTCCAGATGTGGACTCTGCTCTCTGACTGTGTGTTTCGGGATCCGGACTTCCATCAGCCTCAGGCAAACACCCCCTGGAAACAAATAAACAAAGAAACATTATACACATGAATTGTCAACTATTCAACGAAATTTTTATTTTTTCAAAAAGTTGGTTCTATTTAATTTATTTTTTATTAAAACGATCAGCGGGCGTCAACCAATTGGGAAACATATACAAATAATTGTGACCATACTGACAGCAAATTATATATGAAATGATTTCCACAGCTCAATGATTGGTTAAAATTTCAAAAATAATTGTTACTTTCTATATCAATCATATTTAAATCTGTGTTAGTGTACATTAGATAATGTGTAAATACTGGCTTCAGTTGTAAAAAAATAGTAACAAGTGAAGGAAAATTAATTTTAAATGGTTTCAATGGCTCCGAAATTGGCCCTACAATTTTAAAATGTGTGTAAGCAACTAAAACATTAACGACTTTACTACATCAGTAATTGGCTACCCCCTTTAAAATGAAATGTTACCAACTGACATCAACTATAATGTGAGGGAATGGTGTAAAATGCTGTACGGTTCGTGATTTATTTGGTAACATTGCTGAATGTATTCGAGTTTTTTTAGTTTGTACGCAAACTTTTTTTGGAAGCTTTTGTACTGGCGGCTCTTTATAATTGAAACGTTCTCATTCCAAGAGTAACAATAATGTTACAATGATTGCATGCGATATATTTAACATGGAATCAGCTGAACTAGCACACAAACGATGGGTTTACAACAAGCAGGCAGTTGCTTGAAAACGCGGTCTAACGTCTAAAATGTTTAATATTCTATCCACGCTTTTAGACAAACAACTTCAAATCCTAGTTTCAATTTGTTTCTTATTTTTCGATAATGAACCAGCCTGTTGCAGTATTTAGCTTCCAGGCTATATCTCTCTCATTCTACCAATCACGTTACATAACGCTCTACCGGTACGTACACAGTTCCTAACTGAATTATCAATATTGGTATCGTACTTTTGTGTGTACAATCCCGTACAGATATTGATTTCAACAATTTGATGCTGCAGGCCAACATTATTCTCTTCTTACAAGTTCAGTTAGGAACGAGATCGAGGCCGCAACACGAAACGCTAAAACTACTCAAGCTGATGCTAAACTTTCTTTCAAAAGTTAAACTGGAACACGTCTGATAAACAAGTTCCCTAATAAATAACACACAACTACGTTCGCTGCTGGAATCAAGCATATAAACCATTGTTTGCATATGTGACAAAACGGAAACTTTTTGAAGCTTGTTTCCATAAATAAATATCTTTCAAAGAAAACTAGCTTTGGCTGATCCATGCAAACCTACCTTAAAAAACAAATACCCGCGCTCAAAGGAGCCAAACATCAGAATACATGGCAGTCAGTCTTCGGAAATTTAAGATTCGTTCAGGTTAAAATCCAAAAATGTAGATCCGAGACCATAAAATGTGCAAACACGGATAGTAGCAAACCTGAGTCTCTAAACATACTGAATTTCTATTTCATAATTGCGGTTCTGCTCTCATGTCATTTACATTTTGTATCATTGAAATACCCGTGTTTTGGAGGGCACGAAAGTAAACACGAAAGTGAATGTAAAGCGTGACCGGAAAAATATTTTGCTATGACAGCAAATGCGCTGAATGACCGATGCTATTTCAGCCGTCATAAAACTAATGCAGTGACCATTACACTCGTTTTGCTTTATGCGTTTAAAACACGCATCATTTCCCAAGCATTAAACACGGCTGACATTTGCGAATGAGTGACAATTGCCAGGGTTACAATGTAACTATGTAAACGATACAACATTGATCAGCCCCAGGGGAAGCAAAACATTTCATAATATTCGCAGCGATAGTTAGTGCATTCCGTACATGGGCCGTATACTGAGTGCAATCATATACTTAGTGTAAGTTTCTCAATATTTACTAATTGGAATGTAATGTCATACTATATTTGTTTTAATAAATTATTTCAATTGCCCTAGTATTAGTAAAAACAATTAAATACCGCCATCCTCATCAACATCATAGACGTCTATGTCACAACATTATATTGCAACAAATGTAGATATTTCTTCATTAGTGGTTTCAATACGAAATTGATATTTACTGTTTATTATATTTATTACACAATAGGGAACAATAGAATATGAGTATAAGAATGTATTACTAATTAAGAACAAGACCCTAATTCCTATAGTCGTGCCTTACACGAAACTGTGCCGTCGCATCCACGGGCGCCCTTTGGACTAGAGGTCAACTATGAATACACAAGTATCTTTGTTAGTTCCTTATTATTTTCAAGCTCATACATTTTTTATGTAATTAGATTTTACGAGTGGAAACTAGAACAAGTTGATTGGTAATAAAAAATGTATTAAAAATAAGTCTCAAAAATATCATTATGTGAGTGACTTATTTTTTACTGTATTAATTATTATAAATGAAAAAAAATATTGAAGTACGGGAAGAAAAAGTATATCTAATTTTTTTCCGTTAAGCAATTTTTAGCAACATAGATAGGATTATAAAGAAAACCACCGGTGTTTAGTGTCGATTCAAAGCAGTGATGTTTCCGCTCAAATACCAGTGAAATCATTCACCGTTGTATCATTTGGGATCTGTTTGTATTTAATCCATCAACAGCCTGAAGCACTGACGCACTTGTTAGCTAAATTACTTAAAACTATACCTGAGTCTAAATGTGACACAGCGCACTGTGCTAACTGATCGGTTTGGACACAAGAACTAACAGAGTTCTGTGCAACACAGAAACAGTTTTCTCCGTCGATATGATTAATGCTCTGAAGTTCTTGAGTTACTAAAAACGGGAAAGCGTACGTTTAAACTTGTCTCACGGGGAGCAAATCCCACTTCTGAATTCTACATTAGAGCGTTCTTCGAGACATGGCAGTGGCCAGCGAAGCAATACAGTGTTGGAATTCAAATGCTGGATAATGCTCATCCTTAGACAATCGTGTTAGATTAAATACAGATAAAAACACACATGAATATGGAGCTGCAAAAAAAAATCGGTTTTTGGTGTAGGCGCCGGGTAGGATGACCGTTCACTTTCTTTGTGCGCTAAACGTCCTAAAAAGGATAACTGACATCAAAAATAAAAACAAAGAGCAAAATTGGTTTTAATTTTAAATAAAAATCGTATTTGCCAAGCGTTGACCACGGCCATAGACAATTAAAATAATATGAGTATTTCCTAGGGAGTATGTCATAGGAATACAGTTGACTGTTTATCGATGAAAAATTCGTACGCATCCGACAATAACTGTTTCTAATAAGTTTCAGTAAGTAGTATTGGTCGAATACAACTATAATTTCCCCTTAAACTGATTGAAAGAATCAGCTGTAATCCACGTCTAGAAAGGTAAACATTATTAGACGTATCACAGGCATCAATCACATTTACTTCTAAAATTGTGAACACTCAAGTATAGCCACTATATTTATTTTTCAGAATAAAACTGGACGTCAAGTGAGTAAAGCAAAGAGGATTGAGTTATTTCTGTTATTGAAGCAACGAAGATGGTCTAGTTCTTGAAAGATGAGGATACGCCACAAGGAACTGGTTAGCAATATCTACGGTGATCGCTGATTGAAAGCAAACACTCCACACTGTGCACCATGGCGAGCCATCTTACCATTCCCATTATAGTAAGTAGACTAATGAAATGTATACTTTAATCAAAATGAAACGTCTATAAACTGTTACCGTTAAAACCGGTATCCATACGTAAACATAAATAAATAAAAGTGATAGTAATAATTTAAAATACTATCTATCATATTGAAAAGAAAAGATAAATACAACAGATGTAGTTTCATAAAGGACACAAACAAAATAAACGTTCTAAACTTGTTATCTTTACTATTGCTAATGTGAGAACTTCTAAGAAAAATTCGTTGCCAAAATAACACCCGTAACAATTACAATATATATTAAGCGTTGTATCCAGATTCTGGTTTTAGCGTACTCAAGATATTACAAAAACACTTATTTTTCACGATTTTAATAGTGGGACTATATTATCTTCTCGTCAACATTGAATAGCTAACCAGAAGGATACGGTCTAAGGTTTTATATACACAACGTGTGACTTCTTTATACCGTGTTCGCCTCCATCGCGACGCGCTGCTCCGTGAATCTCGACACACCTTTGTTATTTACAACGTTATCGAGAGGTCCCAAGCTTTTAACAATAGAAGAATTGTCTCCCAAGTTGTCCCCTAAGTCAGCTAAACGCTGGGTAGGCCTTCCAACAGGTGGAAACTATTGGCTTTCAACTGTCACGAGATCCTGTAGATAAACCAGCCACATCAATACGGTTGTCCGTCACCCGAGGGTTCTATCGTACACGTCTTTGGGTTTATGCGCTTGTTTGGATGGGATCTTGGGAACCATCTACTTCATTTGGTTGGTCTATTCCCCGTTCAACCTTCTGTATCTTATGTAAAACGGATGTTTATCCGTAGACTAGCTTCCGTTGGATGCATTTTTATTCTCGTATCCACATCATACACACAGAATGCAATGTAAATTTATAAACCAAAAAACTAAGCACGTTTTAAAGAGTTAATGTTGATGTACATGCACAGTTTTCTCAAGAATGTTTTCGTCTCAAATGGTAAAATTTGAACTTTATCTATTTAGCTTTAACTAAAAAAAAAAATACATCTTGCTATATTAAGTAGATTGCAATGATCCAAATTTTCTTACGAATCTTTTTATAATAGCTTACCAATTCTTTAGTAAACAGCAATGTGTGAAAGAACTCTTTAAAACAGTAATATTTTGACTTGCAATTATTTAGTAGCAATTCTTATGTTATACGTCTAGTAATGTAAGTTATGAATAAATTGCAGTGACATATTGTTCTATAACAAATAAATCAATTTTTAATATTGCACACCTACCACCAAAAGTAAACGTTTTCCATATATTTCTCTTTTGGCACAAGATCTTCCCGTTAGTGAATGAATATACCGCTTAATTAAGCTGTTATTATTGGTTTTCTGGTGTTTATTACAACAAATAAACAGGATGCTAATTATCAGTTTTACCAAAAGTTGTACAACTGATGTCGCTATTATCTAAGCTCAAAACATATATTAAAAATAAATATAACTTATTTTGTAACATACCATTGACTCTCAGCCATTGTCTTTCGGTACGTCTCTATTTAATAAAATACATGGTGTAGTAATTCAATGAATATTAAATCGAGCAGTTAGCATTAAGAAACTATAGTAAGCCTCGAGCCTTTTAAACTTTATAACTCCTACGCTTGGAAATTGATTTAAACAATTTTGATATCTCCTCGGAATATTGTTGCGCCAAGTTTCAAGGAGCTGAATCGCAACCACAATATCCATATCGTTAGTTTCCTGCAAAGTTGAACAATTGTTTACCTCTAAACAGGTAACGTAGACAACTAAACGTCGTGATGACTCATGGAATTACATTTGCAATCACATGATTACATGCATTTTAATATACTCACTAGGATGGGTACAACAAATCTGCCACGACCGTAAATATATATTATCATCTACAGTTTGTTGTAGAGAAAATAACATGAACAATGATATATTTCATTAGTCTGAAGTGAAGCCAAATAATGTGGTAAGCACGTGGAAATACATGACATTTATGTCCGTACAACGTGTTCACACCGGTTTTGACCGAGTATTATTACAATAAAAATATAATAAAAGTATTACAATAAAATAACAGTACTATTAATGATGATACACGATTGAGTGACAAGAGAAACATCATGATGCGTAATTAACTTAACAAAATGAATATAACATGGGGATTTTTTAAAATATGCATTTTGTATACAAGAGAAAGCATGTGAATGGTAATCGTGGTATGACCTGCAGTATATTTACATGATTTAACTAACAAGTATAGGCTATTTAATAACACATTTTAACACATATTCCACAACCGTCGTGTTTGGTACTTTCTCCTCATACAGTTATGAATGCCTATTCAAAGTTTTATATATATTTAAAATATACTATCAAATACTCGCAACACATTTTAGAATGTTATGTAAACGAGAGTTTAACTATACATTGCGTGTGTAACGTCATCATTTATCAATTCTTTCCGTTATCACAAAGATAGCGAGATGTAAGTACATACACATTAAATACTTATCTACGAAACTATGTAAATACAAATGCGTGTTCGTAGTTGAAATAGATTGACGCGAACTAATATCGTGATTGGACAGCACACGCATTTCATCAGTCACTTCTTATAGCTGTTAACTCTACTAAAACCAATATATATTTATCAAACAATATGTGAACTTCAAGCGTGCCAAGAAAAATGCAAATAGAATAAATAAAACATGAGTGTGAGCTGCATTAGTTAAAGGCCGACATAAACAAGACGGAATAAACTGCACACTCGGTGATGAAGACAGACTAGGGTAGTTTCAACTAGTTTTACTAGGAGGCGAGAACCGTAAACACTCGAAAATGAGATGAAGAATTTATTTGATTATCCCTAAGTACCTCAACACTCGGCAGTTGTGTTTATACTGGCGACACAGAAAGCTGAGTTATTTCACCGTGAATGAACACACGGGGATTTTTGTCTGAGGGGAAAGATTTTCTGCTCTGATTAAGAATTCGACGAATTTGAAATAATTCTTGCTGAAGAATAGACGGAACCACATGAAAGTCGTCATTAAAAAATAAAGAAACATTAATGAGCTTTTTTTTACCTAGAAACAATCAATACATCCAAACCTGTATTGACTGATTTAAAACACACAATCTTGTTTACATCACGTCATTTATATATGTTAAAAAAGTATCAAAAATACTTCATCACATGAACATACAGCAATATCACAAAATATGAACGTTTATACTTTTGTATTCCTCGCTAATAATAAATGTCAGTAACTTATGTAAAACATAGCTTTGAGAGTATTATAATGTGCACTGTTCAAAATGTGTTTTATTTTTAACATTAAATTTTACCCTATTAGTAGCTTACTAAATTTACACATTCGTGTATACAGATATAAAAAAAAAAAAAAACTGCTAGGACAGCCTTATAAACACATACGTTTATATACGGTGACCCAAATACTCTAAAAGATAAATGTTGTCCCCTAGATATCTAGTGCAGCAACGTGGTCTACCCGAGGCTAATCCCGCTAATAAGGAATAAGCTTGAACATGCCAGACAGTCACAAATGGTGGTCGAGTTATGTTTTGTGCATCGTGACGATAAAATCACTATTGTCATCCAGCCGGATAACTGAAGCTGTCCGATATGGCTGCTCGGGAACCCACCAGCAAGAATATATACAAGAGATGCTGGCATATTTACCGTTAATGGCAAGAAATTTCTGGATTACCGATGAAATGTATCCTTTTAATTACGGTCACAGGTCGAATATGGTTTTCAATAAATACAAATGTATCAATTTTCACAAACATAAACGTGATTTACCAACAACCTTCCTGGCTAAAAGCATTTAGTAGCAGGTGAACGCTATATGCAGGCGTTTTTAATTATTTCATAACGGATTTTTCTAGTTGATTCGTACTATGGGCTACTATGAGTAATAATACTAGTCACAGCAAATGCAAATAATCACCAACAGTTGGCAGAAGAGTAATGAAATTGTGGAGAAACTATCATACGACGCAACAAATGAGGAATGTATTTTTGAAGATGTTTTGGTAAAACAAAATTATTTCGAAGTCTCATTTAAAAACTGAGTTTTACGTGACTGTCTCTATACCACTCATAATATGAACAGTTTCAACAATAGTCCACCAAGTTTATGTATCTCCCCCCCCCCCCCCCCCCCTTCGAACACAGTTGGGCCTTCGAATAAACGAGGAAGAACATCAATTTATTTATAATTCATTCCATCGAACAGTCCGATGTTTGTTTCCTTCATGTTGCAACATTGCCACATAATTGAGTTTTAGATAAATAAAAAATAATTTGAGTAAAAATAATAATATGTTGCGTTTTTCTACGGACTAACTACGGTAGTAGAATCACAACACATAATTATTTAAAATCCAAGTGACATTTCCCAACGCGGTTCGCCTAAAACATGTTTTCTGTTTTCTGGTACATTCAGGTTATATCACGCAGAGTTGTGCTCATTACATGGACGATTCGAAGTATTCTTTGCTATTTGCGCCAGAGTTTGGCTTTGGGGTCACTTTTAGAATTCGGTTCGTATTTCCATAAATCCATATTTACACGGATTACAGAAATATATCCTTAAATATAGAACTCTTTAATAAACATAATACAAAACAGTAACATCTTTGAAACAAAACATTGTATTTATTTATCATCTACTCACTTAGCTATGCTAATTAATTTTAAGTGATAAAATTATACCATTTATTTTGTATTTTGTTTCTACAACACCTTCAAAGTCACCGTTTACATGTATTCCAATACCTGTATCATATTGATGGATTAATGTCACATCCAGAACACCCGAATACCCATGAATGCTTACAAACTGCGAACGAAATCAAATAACGAAATCCTATAAGCTAAGCTTTCCACGCGTACATATATACATTGTGTATTTCCTCTGTAATTTCTCTTGAACAAAACCACTCATGCTGCATCGTTTTATTTCTATAGTCGCTGCTAATCTTGTATAGATAATTCATGTAACCCCGGCCCTCTGTACTACGGAGGAGGAATAGTTGCTTCCCTAGGATCTGACTTCCTCACTTAAGAATCGTTCATTGTTTTTTTTTTAATTGGGGGGTGGGGGGGCTTACTTGCCTTATTGTGGGGCGTTCAACCCTCATTATATCGGATTCAACTTGTTTTCTCTACATTAAAAATGTGCAATCAAATAGCTGTTCTTTGGTATCACCAGTTGTACTATTGTTACAACAAATAAAATTAAGAGCAGTTATCAAAACATATAACTTTGTATGAATTTTGTGTCACATAGGTCCACAATAACGCAGCCAGCCAGGATCACCCAGAGAGACAATTAACTTATTTTCATATGTCCCGTTTTCGTTATCTAAGGGCTTGTTATTTATTTTATATGTCGAATTTACATATTCGATGGACACAATTATGACTCCTATAGAAAAAGGCATCCGTTTCATTAAAGCATCCCGACTGTTTCCATCGTAACACGCTTCCCAACTAGACGATATAGAACCCCTATCAACACCAGTGCCACCAATTTTTCTTCTACTTCTTCTTCATCTTCTTCTTCAATTATCAGAGTCAAATTAAAATCGTCCGCACTCTCAGCTGGCTGATATAGAAAGAAGCCCAATCGGTCGGCCGCTAGATAAAGAAGTGCTCCTTAAAGGATGGGAGAGGAGCCGAGGCGCAGGTGGAGTGTTGGCGTTAATCGCGTTCACCAGGCCAGCGCCTCCATTGTGGAGGTGGTATGCGCGTCAGCTGGGCTTGGCGTCGTGACATCCCGACACTGCTAGCTAACTGAGGGAAACCCAGACAATCTCTTATTTATGTGAAGAAATATTGAACTCGGGGAACAAATGGCAAAGATGGGAGAGAGAAAATAAAAAGAATAAATGGCGGATAGGGTAGGCTTGGCTTGGTGGGTGCGGGGGGGGGGGGTAGGGGGACATTTAAAGCATAGGTTACAGGGGAAAATTGCTCCACGTTTGTTCAAAATAGTTTTTTGAACAGCGAGATTCTTACACTCCCCTCTTTTGAAAAGCGTTGATGTTTTTGTTGCCGTGATGTATAGCTAGCTACTTATATATACTCGCTTCGCGTTCACATTGTACTACTCTCTTTCTTATAATTGCCGTATCAATGTTTTATTTAGCTCATCTTATCTGTGTATAATAGAACCAACGTTACTAAAGAAAGAACATATGTTGTTAATTTATACATTACATTTTCTCGCTGAACTCTAGTACTAATACGATGTACACGGTAACGATCATTCGGTGAAGGAGGTTGTGATGGGGGGGGGGGGGGAGAGAAGAGGGCATAGATTTAACGAACCTAAATTCTCCCACACAAATTATTTACAAATTGAATATTTTCTGGTATACGTAAACACAAATAAGAAAAGCAAAACAAAAACTCTGTTAATAATCTAAGCACTGGACTTTCAAACAACCACGAGTTTAATTGGGCCATGTGCAATGTGCAATATGCTATGTGCAATGTGCAATCTGCTATGTGCCATATACCATGTTCAATGTGCATGTCTTAGGAGGGCGAGGGGGCAATTACATCACAACTTCCAAACTTCCCATGTTGAAGACAGTTTATCAAGAGAGTGTGTTTGTTTTTTGTTGGACATATATTGGAAGAGAAAAATCATTTATGAGTAATGTAAGTAGCTCTGATAAATGACAGAACTAAATCCGAAATGTTCCCTAGTATGTCAATTGATGTTTTCGTGGACGAAAATAAATTGTAGTAAAAGTCGACAATAAATCTTGAAATATTTTGCTTTTCAATGTTTTTTTTTTTTCTTGCTGGTCAGCGGTCAGTTGGCCGAGATAGATGAGCCTCCTAGCGTGGACTAGCTCCCGTAACTAATGACACATCACGGTCCCGTAATAGTTACCCCCATCGGCCATTCGTTTGACCACATAAGCCACAATGCGACCGAAACGGCTACATGTTCACTGGCGTCTCGTATTATTCATTTTACAAGATCCAGCTAAAAACTTTTCGGACGATCTACTGAAGAAAAATTTTCTTTCCAAAAGTTGAAAAAATTAATTGTTCGTGAAATTGACTGCCTTGGCAATGGATACTCCGCAGATCTTCCATCACGGGGCATTGGTTTAAGCACAGGCTATTCTACAAGAAGTTCGGCCGGAAATCTCCCGCCAGAGATCGGAATATAGCCATAATAACGGGCATCCTCGTAAATGAATGATCTGCATACCATTCGTTTTCCCCCCGCCAGTTTGCAAACAGGAACGAAAGTCTGGCAAATAAGGTCAGAGAGTCTTCTTCATATCTGTGACGCAACTTCTTTCCCCGAGGAATGACCTTTCGGAACTCTCCGCTGAGGCCGATGCGATGATAGCGACCCTAGTGGTTAGTCTTGGTCATAACTTATCGCCGGTTAGACTCTGATAGACACAACATAACACCCAGCTAGGCCCCCGTGAGCCAAACTGACAAGATTGATAGTGACGAAAAATACCCCCGCATTACGAAGACAAATAGCCGAAACCAAAATATTCCCAACAGACGCATTGATCAATGAGATTTACTACATTTTTTTCTTTATGAAAAACGTCGTCTGAGAAATATGTTCGGATGGGTGAACGGTCTCGGACGTATTTAGAAAAAAACGAGATTCTGTCAACACATTTAACACACAATCTACACAAACTAGAATTGGATATTATAAGACGTTGTCTCTTCTTATTTGGTGCACTTATTTTTCAAGTCTTTCAATGTTTAAATGGTCATTATTACATTGAATGTTAACCTCAATGCAATGATGGATAAAATACAATAATTTTCATCAATATTAATCGCACATTTAATTAGTATATATCACTTTTGCATAACATAAACATAATGATGAAGCATAATGATTGTGGAACATAATGATTATATGATGATTATGCAATTTCTTTCTACATATATTAGCAGGATTTGAGCCTGCAACGCTGGGACAGTGGAGGACTAGACTAACAGGATGACTATAGACAGCGGCCAACTACGCTGGCGTCTTACTATAACTACATCATCCTTGCAGTATTTCTTAAGAAAGTGAATGTTCACCAATCTTGTCTGAATAAAACGTACACCGTATAAAGCTATCTTCACAGTCTGCTGTTTAATAGCGTTAGCTGAGTACCACAACTACAATCTTCAGGCTATAAAGCATATACTAACAGCCGAACGGATTTTATGTTCGCTCTCTGGTATTCATCCCCTTGACAATCCCTCACCCAGCGTCACAGAACTCACTATACACACTGCACCGTTAGCGGTTCTTAATGAGTAATCCATTCCATTCCAAAACCAAAACTCTGCCAGTATATGAAATATAATATTGACTAATTTTAATAACATCGACAGGGGAGAGAAAAAAGCATGTGATTTATTTATAAAGTGCACTGGCTGTAACCACACCACAATCAAATTGATTTTAACGGAAGTGTGAACATTCTCGTCAATAAAATAAAGCATTACAGGTTACCAGTGATTATTAGCGACCCATGTTCCCGAACTCCCATTGTGTACTGCAACGTTAATCATTGGCTGCTAAAAGAGTCGCTCGATTGGCCGTACAAGAAATAAATCATACAAATATCTGTTTACTCTAGCAAATTATTGCGCGGGACGTGAAATCCAATCCAATAGCCGATATGTCAACGCCCCTGCTATAAAGTACTGTTTTCGCTTTACAACGGTACCGAGAGAGGTGGCTCAGGAGTAAAGGTGGGTTATGTAGCTAAGATAGTAGGTAGTCGGTAGTCGACAAGTCTTATCAGTATCAGCAAGTGTGTTTACGTGCATACCGAAGAGGTAGCTAAGGTAGTAGGTAGTCGGTAGTCGGCAAGTCTTATCAGTATGAGCAAGTGTGTTTACGTGCATACCGAAGAGGTAGCTGAGGTAGTAGGTAGTCGGTAGTCAGCAAGTCTTATCAGTATCAGCAAGTGTGTTTACGTGCATACCGAAGAGGTTCTTACCGACCAATGAGATTGGTATATTGTCACTCTAACCTAAAAATGTCGCGTCTTATATGAAAACAGTCATAATGTTGGCTTCCCGAATTGTGATTGGCTAGAATCCTTACCGAGTCATGTAAGGAATGGATATTGACCATCTCTTGCCGACTTCAGGTAACAGTCTACCGACGCTTACATCACTACATAAACGATGGATGCAGAACTCTAACGATTATTACTTGACGACTGTCAAAACCGAATACCGACTACCGAAACCGACGTGATGAATCCACCTTAAGACGCGAGACTCTAATTCGGGAGGTCGCCGGTTCGATTCCGGCCATCGGCAGGTTGAAAGTTTATCCGAGGTTTTCCTCTGTCGTAAAGGCGAAAGATGAGACTGCCATTCTATCAGCCGTTTGATATTCCTTCTCAACTATCCTTACACCCTTATACACCTAGTTAGTCACCTGAGAGGGCCACATCAGGTAAAGGTAATGTGCACCATCTAAAAGGCCGGGTTTCTTACGAAAAGTTATTATTATTTACAATGTTAGCAGTTCAACACTTACTAAGAAAACAATGTGTACCACACCACTATTTACTAACAATAGTGGGTTCGTAATGTTTCTACTTCCAATGCAAATGTAGGTGGTTCACTTCTCATCCCATGAGAGTAATTGAATTATCCAAAGTAATTATTTAAGAGGAAAAATCGCGAAAAATCTTATCTTAAGATTTGAATAACTTCTTGGTTCTAATGTAATGTGACGTGATTGTAATCTAATTCAGGTTCTGTTGACCTCGTTTCCGTATTAAAACCTTCGTGTGCAACCACAGTTGACGTGAATCGAGCCCAGCTGCTCTGGAACCTAAGTACGTACATTATCACTGAGCTTCGTATGTTGGGTTTCTCAACGTAATGGTTTTGGATATCAGGTTTATAGCACAACGTTAAACGATAATATTAATTAGATGTAAGATTCTGTGTCCTTGCATTGGACGCTTATACAAATAATGTATGAGAAATCACAAACTTCATTGGGAATAACACATTTTAACAAAAAATTAACAAGAAATTAATTAATTCATCAAGCTGCTGTCGTTTATAGATCAGAGTTTTTTTATTTACGGTCAGCATAATACAATAAAAAACGCAATTTACCTTTAAAACGTTTTTAGGTTCAGAGTTAGAAAATAAAAAACAACTACTTTTTAGATGCATGCCTCGTGTTTTAACCTCAATCACTATAACTGAGAAACACTTCTAGAGCCCGATGGAAGTATACGAAGAATTAGGCAGGGAAACATTTAGACCTTAGGAAAATCATTCTCGCAAGATTGCGGGTAAAGAAATTTTATTTCCAAACTTGAATGAAGATAATGTGTCTTCAATAAAGCCAGGACAATAAACCAACAAACTTTTATAGGAAATCTGTAAAGTTGAGGGGTTGGTCCTCATTTGGCTGCACCGTGTGCCTAAGTATATGTCGTTATCTTTTCTTTACGGTCATGAATGAAAACAAACTAGAGAACATTTCTTTAGTGCATTATATTTAAGAGAGTCGGCTAGAGTACAATTAGATGTTCACGGGAGGGAGTCATTTGCTACGGTAAAACGATCCCGGTACGTAGCGGGGGAAGAAACCCTTTAAAGCTCAAAGCACAAGAAACGGAAACTACTTTGAAAAATCACAGTTCCCATTGATCCTGATGACGCTACTGCTTCTTCAAATGTCTTCCTACAATAAAAGAAATTTTATTGAAACGGTACAATCAATTTCAAAGAGTAGGAAATCTCCTTGACAAAAAATCAAAATCGAAACCATGAACAAGAATATCAGATACTCGGGGTTGTCAACAGACATGCCACATAACGGGGGCGAGTAAACAGGCCAACAACAAGCAGGTGAGATCAAGGTTGACATTGATGCACTTGGGTTTCAAAGCATTATATCAAATACATCATGTTACTCATATTGTCCGAAAATAGTAATTGTGAAAGCGTCCAGTGAAAGAGAAAGAAACGATCACATTGTGTTTTGGTATTCCCATAGTTTTATTGATATTTATTTTTAGAGCTGCCCAACGATATCGATAATTCGATACGATATCGATAATGGAGAAATAATTCGATATCGATATAGAATTATTATATCGTACATATCGCGATATCGAACTTGCGCCTTATAAGCTAATTGTTTAGAAAGAAAACGATTACATCACGTTACGCCGATCACAATATCGCTGTTTTGTGTGGATATTTTAAATTTTGAATAGTATACACACAAATTGACACACATTATACGACATTTCAAAGATCAAACATTTATTTACGTATTACGGTAATGCTGTTTATAATAAGTGGCCTCTGGCTGGTCTGGAAATCCTAGAAACACACGAGAAAAGTTTCGATATCGCCGATATCGATTTGTTTCTTGTTAAGTTCGATATCACGACACGATATCGATAATTCTTCCCGCGATATCGATATGATCTTTTTTGTCGTTGAGCAGCCCTATTTATTTTTACCAACCAAGGTAAAACATACTTCTACAAACATACAATTTAAATTTTAAACTGTGTACTTTATATTTGTAAATAAACACCCTTTCTGTGATTATGCAATGATGAGTGTTATATTCCATAACAATCTTATGTAGGCTTACATTATAATTTTTATTACTATTTACTATTAGTCAGTAATATTATGTAGTTGATTCACAGGTATCAAAACAAAACATACAGAAATAGCAAAATCCCGGAAACTACGCAAACATAACACTCACAAACAAACAGGCAAGTCGTAGTGGTAGTGGTAGTGGTAGTGGTAGTGGTAGTGGTAGTGGTAGTGGTAGTGGTAGTGGTAGTGGTAGTGGTAGTGGTAGTGGTAGTGGTAGCCCGCAAGGCCCCAACGAGTACCCTAACAGCTTATCGCTTGATAAGTCCTGTAATCATTGCCTCGAGTAATCACGGGTCAAGAGTGATAAGCGTTATCATTGACAGCAACGATCGACCTATGATTTCCGCACGTGACATTTTAACGTTTCTTATTGAGAGGTTTCAGTTAGCTTAGTTTGCATAATCTTATTCGCGGATGGTAATTCTGCCTGTGGATGTATCGTAAGCGAGTGAAGCGGTATCTGTCTACTGTTCGAGCGTTTTGAATAAATCTTCTCCCCGTTCTCCGCGCTCGCTGCCGGTTGCGTTCGTTTACTCTGGCATTTTTAACGACCCAAAAGATTCCATAAACTCCAAAAATTACCATTAAAATGTTTGGGATCTCATTCTAATGGTTTTACATTTGCAAAGTAATAAACTGAAAGATTTATGCAGCTCCGAAGAGATAAGTTACGCCCAATCATTCATTGAGTGTCTTAAAACATGCAAAAATAGGCAATCTGATCACTCCTGGGATTTCATGGGAAATAAATTGATGATTAACGTAAAGAAATTTGTGATCCGTTTTCCCCTAATGCGAAACCTATGCGGTAAAAGAAATTAATACGATTTAATTTAATGTAAATTACAGGCAATTATTTTGACAGGTAAAATATAAGCAGTCATTTTGTTACGGCTCTAGCTTAATCCTTTCTCATATGCCATAGTTATAAATTATTTCTGAATGAAATAAACATGCCACTTTGTTAACTATTTTAGCATCGATCTCTACTGTATGAGAAGCTTAGCTTCCAGTCGGCCTACAAAAGCCAATGCTAAATTTCCAATTGCTATAAAGGTGATTTAATCTAAGATTTACGGTGGTTCGGATCTTGGAAGCAAATCGTCAATCAGGGAAGTTAAGAAAATCCTCGGTAGATTCTGGAAAGGCTCTTGGAAATCTCAGGCCTAATAATTGAATAGTAAGGAAGTGTGCAGTGATCTGACAGGGGGGGTATAGGCTGCAGACGTAACATGGCGCAATTAGTGTAACTACAGTGCCACACACATAGTCAGACTGCCATCAAGGAGATGACTTTGCCGGGGACCAACTTTGCCACTAAGCGAAATAGGAGACGCTAGTCTTTTTGAATAATTAATGACTTTAATGTAGTACCGTGCATATTTTATATATTTCCCTTTGGAATTGATAGCGTAAGGAGAAAACTAGGACATGGTATGTATAGCTTTACTTAGCTTCTCGTGAGTTAGATTCACCTTCGAGAAACCAATTCAACAGGAAAATTACCTAGAAGCAATTCACGGAATGAGAATGAAATTTATAAGACGTGAATTACCCAAAGTAGCTGAACATAAAAATCACGCGGGAAACTGCTCGACAAATTTCTGTCGTAGTCGCGATCGTCACAGAAGGCTAGTCTAGCTCGCCCGGAGTCGTGGGGGCTTAGAGAGGGGACATCAATACAAACATGAAATACTATTTCTTCGGCAACAGACCGTTTAACGTCGGTTGTCTTGTCTTCTAAGCTCTCTGCAGGGCCCTGTCACGGCTTACGAGAGCCTAACTTGATTAATGTATTCTGTTGTTTTGGTTAATTAACTGTCCCTAATATAACGGCTTAATCGACTTGAATTCACGGCATCGTCTTCTTGCACCACTTTCTTAATTACATTATATTATAAGACAAAGTTTAAATTAAATAAAAATGAAAGTTTATCATTTTGAAGTCGTTTGCGTAAACTCAGTCATGGAACGAAAACTAAAGAGGCAGAAGCAGTATCTACGAGCTGCAGGCCACTTCAAGATGCCATAATCTACATTTTACACTAAAGATTTACAGGTTCGCCAATCGCATCCCTCAGTGGAATTCATTTCTTACCACTAAGCTGGTACAAATACTTATATTTACTTCATTCTGGGAGCGTGTGTTGCTTTATCTACTAATGAGTGACAACATTCACTAACCTAAACAATTTTCAATAGATTCGTCAGTTGTAGAAAGTACTTGATATACACTTCGCAATATATATTTATATTTAAGGAATGCTTTTTTTTATCCTGGCCAATATATAATAGGCGTGTTAGTAGTTAATTAAATAGGTTTCTACATTGTTGTCAATAGATTAATCAGAATGTGAATCTATGAAGTATGAACGCATTCCCTACATCACTGCAATGACTGCAAGGTGACTGTACTCACACACTGCACTGCGCATGCACTGCAAGGTCAAATGCGCGAGCGCGTCTTATGTCACACCACTTCAACATAATTACGAATTCATGGAAATCTATACTATGTAATTTGCCTGCGCAAAGACTGTGGTCAGTAAGAGACATTTAACTGAATGTTCATCATCAAAGCAGGTGGCCTCCTCAAAGAAAGTGGTTGCGGAAGTGGTCGCAGTGAGTGGTCAGTGGACATAATGGCAACATGCTTGGCCTACTCAAAGAGAAGTCGTTGAGTGACTAAGAAAGTCACTTTCAGCTCAGCACTAAACGTTTAGAACAAAAGGCTTAGAGAATACACCGACAAGTAATTGAGCTATGTACCTTTTAACATCAAGGAGAAAATGCTTTTCCGTCGTGTTTTGGACCATCCGAATGGAGATAAAATCGAGATAAGAAAGATTGCGTTTCTTTTCTTTAAATTATAAAAAGATTTAATAATCAGTTCATGTTTTGGGCATTATAAAGTTTTGTTTCACAAAAAATTGTCCTAGCTTTCTAGATTAAATTTTATGGTCGGCTTTACTATTTGTAGTAGCAGACTAAACTTATTAAAAAGCGAGCCTCATTTGCAAGTTCCCTTCAGTTTTCAGAAATGTCAGTTTATTGTCTCATTAGTATCCCCAACCCCCTCCCGTCTACCACCTTCCCCCTCTTCAAGTGACGTCACATTTTTCAGCACCTCGTAAAAACCGCTCATTAGGCGGGTTATTACACCCTGACGTAACTTCCGCCGCACCAATGCAGCTTCCGCCGTCTTTTCTTATGAATTTGCATGGGGATATTTTTCTTACTTGATCCTGGGCCAAGCTGAACGCAAGCCCTTCCTAAAAACATTCTGCTACCCTTATCTAACAGACCTTCTGGAAGTTAGCGCAAGAAGCGTCCAAATAGTGCTAATGAAAACTACAAGAGCGGGCGACACAATAGTGAAGTATACAGAACGCAGACCCTTAAAATACTTAATGTTGGTAATATTAGCTCTAGGTGAGATATGAGCTGTGTAAATTGGATCCGAATTCTTTTCGGAACCTATGGACATACAGTCTTTTCACTGCTTCTTATCACGATCAACATCACTAAAACATTCATGGGTGCATTCAAACTGTATCGTTTAATTTTTTAAACTACGGAGTTGGCGGATGTTTTATAAAACTTTTGTTTAAACTATTTTTAAATCATTTACAAACATGCTTTTCAATAAATTTCGTATTTATGTTTTATTGGATTGAATAAATAGCATATAATTATTTTCATCATAACATTTTAAATATGGCAACACTCGTTATTAAAAAAAATCTGGTTTACCCAGACTTAAAAAAAGGTCATAGAGGTTCTACTTATACAGCACGAGTTCCGTCAAAATATCACAGATTCCTAAAACAAGATATTGAGTAGACTTAACTTCATTCAGCCCCTCATTCGATCACAATTCCTTCCGAAAGCCTCATTTTCAAAATGACTTCAATGTTCCCAATTGCTTTTGAATATTACTTCAAACACACTAGACTCTCTTTTTTGCGAACAAGGCAGTTGTTTGTTTACTAATTATTCTATCATCTTTGTATTCTATTTTTCAATATGTACAAATAAGTTCTTCAGAATGTAGATATACATAACGGGGTGAAAATTTACATTTTATTAAACTTATCAAAATCAAGTCAAGTCACTATCGGAAAGTCAGAATTACTCAGCTATTTTATATCTCGTTTGTAAATTTAAAGAAACGAACAGTCCGTGCCGTCTTCCCTTAAGATGGTGATGGTGAAATTCTGTTGGCCGGGAACCGTTCGTTCCCTTCCCCTTCTATTATGGCACGATATGACCGCGTTGAACGCATTGAGCACGACAGGATCCCAACACGCAACCCCCTGGACAACCAAATTGCATGCCCAGGACGCTAATTTTAAAATAGAGAGGCCAGCAAACCACACAACATCAAAGTGTTGGATTATTTTTATAACGTTTCCTGAGTTGTTTTACAACGTACGGCTAATTTACACGTATTAACATCAGGTAGATTAGGAGTGATTATTGTATATAAGAGGATAATACCGTACTCCACGAGTATGTTGTGTTCTATGAACTGGGTCAGATTGTGTTCCGGCAACAGTTCTTCAAAGCTGTTGTTGTGGTCTGCATTCCTGAAGCTCCATCGCTCGGCGTGCATTCCCGCTGGGGGAGTCCCAGGTATATTCAGCACGTGATGTCATGCTTGTTGCCGTGACTGTAGATACCGCCACAGTACAGCCATGCATCAGCGGAACAGTGAGTTACTGGGCAAAGGCGCGCCCTTACACATAGATCATTGTTACTGTTCGTTACATTCTACCCCACTCTCTCCAAACTACCACCGAACTTCCCTTGTATCTCTATCCATCTTCATCTTTCTTACAATGCATCTACGAGATATCTTTCACCTCATATCTGGTTGCGAGTAGAGATGTACATGTTTCAAGTGCTACAGTAGAAACAGAGCCTCGAGATGTAATACTAACCAGAATCTATTCAATGTAAATAACAATAGCTTCTGATATGGGCGGGCAATACGTCTCGCGTTTCATTCGAATAAGGGAGTGTTCGAAGTAGACGGTAATAAAGGTTATGAAAAACAATTTGTTGACGAAGTGTATTCAAATGTTTGAAACGAGAATGCGCTCAGTGGATTAACAAATGTTGAAAAAAAATTTCGTGATGTAAAAACAAAAATGTTCAAAACCTAATATTTTTAGTTTGTGCTGGCGAACATTCTAGAAAGTGTAAACATAATCGTTGTGCGCCCTAAGAAGAATGTGACATTATGAAAACTCTGTTTACAAAACCAAACAAAAGGAAAATTTAAGTTAACGTTCAATAAACTGGAAGTATTTTTTGCGTGGATTTTGGGGATAATATTTATGAGTTTACACAGTAAATGAAACAAGTCATCAGAAAATTTATCTCAAAATCGGCTATGACATCATCTCTGATTTTAGAGGAAATATAATATTCACACGCTTGTAATGGGGAATATGCATAATTTTTTTTTAGAATTTTACTAGATTAGGATTGACTTCCTGAATACAAAAATATTTTATTTCGATGATATAGAATAAAGTTTCATTTATAAAAACGAGCTGAAAGTTTCACACATATTTATGGCGGGAAAAACGGGGCATACGTCACCTGCCATGTATCAGCAATCAACCAATCATAAAATGATAAATAAAATAATGCTTATTTGGAAATTATCATATCCATAATCATATAAAATCGAATTAATGTCTAGTACGCCTAGTAATAAATTTTGAAGCCCAATTACTATAAAAACAATAAAACCAAACCTATTTTCATAGAATATCAGTAAATATTGGGTGTTGTTATTCATATGAAGCAGAGTTGACAACGGCTTGAGTAAAAATTTTGACAAGGTTAGCTTGATGACCTTGAACATTTGATTGTTTCGTCTAGGAGGCGGTGGCAAATTCCAAGGAGGTTATATGCAAAGTCATTCATATAAGCAGTGATTTTCATGGATCGTGACGTCACATACCGTTTAAAAATAAAAGTGCGGGAAACAGATAATCAAAATCTTTGAACATGTATAGAAGTATAATGAATTAATTTTAAAACTTTTAAATTAGGTTTGTGATGTCTTAAGATGAATAACAATATATTCCAGGTACCTTCAGAGCTGTAGAAAATTCATGCACATTCCCTATTGAAACTGAGTAGTAGATAGAAAAACTCAAGTTAGTTGTAACCGGGCTTGTTCAGTTGCTTTCAGTTGTGCCAACTTCGTCACTGTTGCGCGTTGTTTCAGCTTTATATATGTGATTTTCTACCCGTAACTGCGCAGATTGATGAAGTAATTAAAACACAAATTCTAATGCATTTGGTTAAATTCATTTAAATAAATAAAAATCAGGACACACACTAAAGAAACATTGCAAATACTGTACGGAACGTGGTATGTTTAATTATTTTTCAAATCTATTTATGATTGGTGAGTATCGTACAAGTTATTTATAAATATCTCTTAGATTAATTAATTACTTGATTAAAACAGTTTGATTGCACCTGACAGTACTTAATAATCTATAGACTGAATCGACTCATTTTATGTAATTGCATTACACATATTATGTGTTCAATTAAGAGAATCGCACTGCCAATTTAGGAGTCCTGCAAATAGGAGTCTAGCAAACATTCACTTAGCTGTAACATACAAGTTAATGTATCATTGTATGTCATTACTTATTGCGTGGCGAGCATATCGACATTTTACTCCACATTTGAGGCTGCTAAATTACAATCAAGAAACTGTCTTTGAACTTAGCTAAGCTCGGTATTCGAAAGAAAAATTAAAATTGTTTTTTTCTAGACAGCCCAGTTTAAAAAACTTTTTAACTGCGTGACACGAATAATTATCTTATACATTCTTAAAAATTGTCTCGATATAAACCAGAAAGAATACGCATCGTTTTTTATGTGTGGCGTTCTCAAGATAGCACTAGTTAATGTTGTACTTACGGTATTTTAAATATGAATGTGATAATTCTGTATTATGCACAAAAAGTTATCCATTAATTATCAGTACTGTCCCAAGTGAGTGCGAGTATGTGTGCGTGGCAACAAGCGAGTATTTCACTAAAACCTAGAAAAATAAAACCGAACCTCGAACCTAGACAGCAGCTTGGAGAATAAAAACATAGATACCATTTTCCACCCGCACTATCTTTGTTGATCCCGTAAGAAATAAAGTTACAGTCTCTTTCGTAAAATTATGTTGACACCCTAAAAAGATGTAAGTGAAATGTTAACGTTGGATGATCGTAGTTAATGTGTTGGGTTCCAACGCGTTGATGGAGGAGCCTTGAGCTAACGCATTACCAGGAGCCCTCCCTCTACTCTTCTACCCGGCGCTCTCCTGGGACCTCTAAGCACTTTACTCGCTGCGACTGTCGCAAATTCAGGCTCGTGCGCGCATGCAGAAATAAAAAAGATGTGCACTTTATGGGAGATACCCGTTAATGTTAATGCCCAGAACCATTCCACCTTCTCTATACACTACATAAAATTTACGTATACGAAAACCATGATGTAGTGTCATTGCTAAAAATGTACGCCTTCTTTAACATATTTATACAACGAGGAGGAGCGTAGGAACCAAGGAACAAGGAGGCAATTCTCAGACTAAAGATATTTCTTATTTTCTTATGTTGATAAAGAGAACATATAGGGAGAACGGAAAACGAACTTTTATTGGTAAACTTGTTGAGAAGATTTTGAGAGTAGATAGCTCTTACTTTGTAGTACATAATCATTTACAGTCAATATTTGTTCTTGTTGTCAGTGGAAGTAGGAAATAATAGGGAAACATATTTAGGGTGTATTTTATGACAAACGGGTAGTTATATGTGACTGGACTGGAAGTATGCAGATTTTCTTTTTACTTTTGTAATAAAATTATGCTATATTCTATATCAAAGGCACACATTTAAAAAAAAAACTGTTTCAAATTTAATGCTAGTTTGATAAAACATTTGGTAGACAAAATTTCCGAAAACTACAACAGCTCATCATAAAACACGTCTATATTATATAAACCCCAATTCAACTAGTATTATTAGTAATACGCCACCCACAGTTGGGTATTAAATACAAAATTTCAAATTTATTTTGTGTCCAAGAAGTGAGTTATTTGCGTATTACCAATTACTACCACACAGAAAACATTGGAAAACATTGTGACACATTGATAAGATCATAACTAGCATTTTCTCTCATGTGAGCTGCGTTGTTCAAATCTGAAGCTAATAAAAGTCAGGGCGTTAAAATAATGCAGACTGCATGTTCAAACGACATAGACACTAAACAGAAGGCACGATGCCACGAAGCTGGAGAGTATATACAAAATGTCATAACTTCAGAACAATTTCAAGCTTTGAAAGTCTGTCAAATAAATAATCGAGAATAAAGTATGCTTACGTTCTCATACTTAGCAGCTGCAGAAGTGTTCGTTATGGAGAGAAAATAACTGTAATGTGGAAGTAATACCGTGAACTGACAAAGCAGCAGACAGAAAAAGCTTGACATTCTACTGTAAACTTTTTAATAACATAAAAATTGAAGTTCTCGCGATTTTCTCTTGTTTTCAATATTTATTAACATTCCGATTTCTTTATATCTGTTGAGTTCCCATATTATTGTTTGATTTTTTAGATATTTGAAGTACCAAGTATTTTACTATTTCTAAACCATTGTTATGATTTCGAGTTTCTTTGGGGGTTCTAAAAGAAATCTTTTTTGTGAATATGTGTTTTACTTTATTGTATTTTACACACGTAGTGCAAGTTTAACTTCTTAATATTCTGTTGTTAAGCTCTGGGCACGGCTGAAACATAATATAGTTAAGACCATTACTTACTGGGCGGCAAGTTAATTTGAGCCTCCTTTAATAAGCATAGTTCAAGTAAATAACTAATATATAACTTCTTAGTTGAAGCTCGGCCTTACTCTTGCCTGTCACAGAGCAATTATATTCCCGGAATAGTAAATTCATCTGTTCACTCGCACGTTTCAAGAAGTAACTGAGTAACTAGGCCACGTTTCCGTTCCGCTACTGGATGATGGTTTATTATAAGATAAATAACACTGTTTTGAGAGTAGTAGAAGTGGTGGTTGTGGTGGTGATGGTGATGGTGGTGGTGTTGGTAGTAGTAGAAGTAATAGTAATAGTAGTAGTAGTAGTAGTATTAGTACTGGTCTGAAGTACGACGACGTATTTTATGGTGAAAGAACGATAACACTTGAGAAAACGGAAGGAGGGGGTAATAAAAAGGGCCGGAAAGTAAAAAACAAGGTTGATAGATATCCCGATTTTTTTTCTTTCACGATCTTGACACAGCGTTACGGATGTTGACGGGCATGTTAACAATACTCTATTGAGTGCCCCCCCCCCCCCCCCCCCTCGATGTTAGATAAGGGGGGAGGCCTCGGGGGACACCGTTGTACTGCGCTCAGCAAGAGGAGTAGGACACTGTTTATGGCTTGAGGAGTCGTGAAATTTACGAAAAGGAAATCGGAGATGTGTTCCCGTTACTATCAGTCAGTCAACGTTGAGACGACGACGCTTTGCGAGTCACATTGTTACATCATGATGCCAGCGCAAGCTCGATGTTTAAGATCGCGTTACGATACTCGCTTACACCGACACGAACAAGTAATATATTGAAAAGCGTTGATGACTAGCGTACTCGTTTTCTTTTTTCTAAAACGACATTTAAAGTAGCAATGTTGCAACAGTGCGGTGCTAAATATTATCACGGTCAAAGGTACGATTAAAAAATAGATCCAAAACGTGTTTTTTTTCAATATCCAAAATTATGTGAAATTATACACGATCAGAAAATTTTGCATCATTTTTGGAGATTGTCTGAGAACGTTTTTGAATTCTTATAACGTCTAGTCCAGCATAGTTGTACACAATGTTGCCTTGAAATGACTTTATAAAAGTCACACACGGTAATATTTTCACTGTTTTGAACCTATTATGATAAACGTGCAGAAGAACACTCATAACTCACTGAATGTTTACGATACTGCAAAGGTCATGGAAGGAAGGGTTTATACGGCCACACGTTTTCGTTACAAATATGTGGCGCACAATTTAAATGAATTCTCGTCAGGTCTTAGACTATAGTTAAAATTGCGATTACTTGATTAATATTGGGGGTATGAGAAGATGTTTTAGGATGACGATCTGACATTATGTTCGTTATATATAAATTTTTTATTCCAGATCATGGTATGTAAATATAACATTATAGTCAAAACAATACTATGAACGCTGATTGCTTATTTCTTAATAAAAGTTGTGTCACTTATATGCCTGATTCTATAATTGGACCAATAATAACTAGGCTACTTGAAGATAATCTTTCCCATGTCAGCCTTGCAGGGTTACAACAGATCTTCGAGTTGGTGTTTTGTGCGAGCAAAGAACATCTCCGAACAACTAAAGTAGCGAAGAAGTTTCGGAAGCAGCCGTAATACCGGTACGTTGTGAAAAACACTCTTATCACACATTTGTATTTAATGATTACACAATTATCCCGTTCGTTTCAATACCGTATAGGTCACTGAATTGTGTAATAGCTAAGAATGTAAGAATGTAGTTGACTATTAAAGTGCTAACACATGAAATAATTTTGAAGTAAAAACAAATACTCTCTTATTATACAAAACGTGATATGGATAATAATGAGATATTATGAACTAGATTCATCCATATTTTCTTCTATGCTACATTTAGCCAACTGAACTGGGTAACTGGGCTCACTTGCAGATACGCTAACAAGTTACCGTTGGACTGCGAGGACTATATTAAGGTCTCAAATTGCATAATGTTAAGTAACTCATACACGATGCAGCTGAATTGTTGACCGACTTGAGCAAGCAGCGCGAACAAGCAGCGCAGAAACCGTCGCGATAAACAGGTTTTATTATGGCTTATAGCATTTCTTCTGGCACACTGAGACTGATGTTTTTTATGTGTTTGTTTATTTAATAATATTGATGTATCCCTCGATACATAATTTCATCTTATAATGTGTAGTCAGAATAGAAGGAGTTGTTTTTAAATTGTTAAAATGATAAACGAGATAACCATCAAAGCGTTTACTTACAAGGTTGGATAAATTTATTTAAATAGCCTATCATTACCACAAATTAGAAAATCCACGATGGAATTTAGTGGTAGGAGGAGGGGGCGTGGCCGAGGAAAGGGGGAAGGAGGTTATATAATGAACTGAGGAAAGGCAAGTCGAAGGCAATTTTCTCAAAAAGCCCAAGCATGGCGCTTATTTACGTCTACCACTGTGAAAACCTGTTCATTATTATGTACGCTCCCTATCCGGCTGCTTCAATCAAGTCTTACTTTGTGGACGGCTTTAATATAATACAAGCTGGGACTAAAAGATAACGCGAAATTGTTGAACGATGGAAACAACAGCTTTTTGTTCGTACAGACCACAGATGGATGATTGTGTCCCTAATTGAGATATGAATTCTTATTTATTTATTTATTTATTTATTTATTTATTTATTTATTTAATGTCTATCCTATTCAGTTATAAAAACTGATTTACAAAGGAGGACCTTAAATAAAACTAAGCTATGCAAACAATGAATAGTAATGAAATCATAAATAACAATAACAACAAAAACAAAACAAACTACTGAACTATATAAAATATAATCAAGAACAAGAAAAAATAATTGAGAAATGAAATAAAATCACATGAAGTGGAAATTCAACATATTAAAAAAAAAAAAAATAGAAGTATGCAAATAAGAAAGAACATGAAGAAACAAAAAAAATTGTTGGAAAAAATAAATATATGTATATATATAAAAGTGAGAAAGGAACTGCAGATAATTTTGATTTTCAAATGAAAGATTAAATTTACAAACATTGAATTTACAGGATTTGCGTATTCAGCAAATGTATATAATTATTATGTTCGTGAACAAGAATTGAATAACCCACTAATTCTAAGTATTAAATGTTAATGAAATAAACAACGCAAATGCGTATAACGGAGGTAGAGCACGCTTTGTTCAGCAGTGGTGTCCGGAGCAGTGTAATATTGTGCAGGAGCAGCACCAGGCAGCCGCTGTGTCCCATCCCATCTGTTGCCCGAGTATACATATCTACGATGCTACATAATGCAAGGCAATATTCTCACCTATAAGCCGCGGTGCAAATTGCAAATATACAAGCAACTATAAACAGCTCTCCGCACTTCACTCGCTGGGTCTGACCATTTCCCATTCTCGGCACCAAGGCAAACTAAACAATTTTACATATTTTATTCAGGTAATAACCGTTATCCAATCATACATCATTCCTATTTATAGCGAAGAAAGGAGATATTGTATTCATTTCCCCTAAATAAGTAACAACGGTAGCGCGGCGAGCAATTTTAGCTCCGCGCCATGTTTTCTGCTAATAAACAAATCCATAAAGCGGGCAAAGTAATTTCCACGAACTGCTTATGGTGTAGCCTGCTATCGTAAAGGTGAGGTGGCCAGCTTGCTGTTAGTAAGCCTTATATCTCAACGGTTGGGAATAAGAAATACTAGCCGCATTCCTTTAAAGAAATATGCGTGGATTAATTTGAGAAATCTCTCAAAGGGTGACGGTAAAGGGAAACAAAATAAAAAGGACAATGCAAGAATGATGGTATTCAACGTATATAGAACGCAATTATTGTGGTAGATCTATGTGATGAGTTAGAGGCAATTGAGAAAACGCAATTCAATGTTGGGCTATTTAGAGAAGTCGGGTTCTTTTTATACCTCCTCAGGTTAACAATTTCTTAATTAAAAGCGTCACGGTTTTTGTATAAAATCAATTAGGTCATTGATTAAGCTAAACATATAATGTATGAGCGTACATGGAAGCATTTAAGAGGACATGGGTGGCATTTAGTTTCCCTATAACCGTGTATTAGCATTAATTTTAATTGCTAACTGGGAAGGCTTCTCCCCAAAAACCGGAAGAAAATAACGTTGATTAACGCTTAACTATTACAGTAATTAACACCATAGGCAGATGTGTCACGCCACCGCTGATAACTTACCACACAACTACAGATTTACGTTAATTAAAAGTGTTAATTTCGTAAACGGTAAATTATTATTTTTGCGTATGTTGTAACTCAAAGAAACCAGGTCAAATGCAGGTTTTATTTCATTCTAACCTAAATTAAAAACGTCCTTTCTGTACCATAGACAACGATGAATTGCGTGTGTTCTTATTGGATTTTTTGAAATATACAGAACAGCACTAAATAAAAATAAATACAACTGTTGATCAACTTGCATTCAGACTTGAGTAAAACAAAAAAACACATATTAACAAATAAATTAATATGTGTTTTTGTTTTTAAATGAATAAATTTTACCCAGTAAAATTCAACAGCATTCCCTCAATGTGTGCGGTTAAAATAGATGTGTTAGTATTTCAGAATACATTCCACGGTGTATGTTGGCACATTGTCCAGGGACATGGTTTGGTCGGATGACATATGGCTCCAATACGTGCGCGCATATTCAGATTATGTCGCCCGGCGTGCGGGAACGATACACTTAAAAACACGATTATCAACGCAGCAATTCGGTTAAAAATCAATTTGTTGCAACAACAACAAAATCAGGTGATCAAAAATATATTTCCATCATGCAAGATCGTTATTGCATTCGCGGGTGTAACTAAAATATTAATATTACAGAGGCCGGGCCTCGTGGAAATTACGCTGAAAACAGATATACAGTCAATTATTGAAGCGCGCTACTTCAGCTGTTACATTTGGGTATACTGCGACTACTCATATTTATGCAAAACGGCTAATCAAAACGAAACATACAAAGCACTAAAATGCATCCATGCCTTCACTTAGTTTTAGAGTTGATCGGCCGACAGAATTGAGTACTAGACGAGGCTACAGGCTGCAAGAGTAGAACAGATACGCACATACAAATAAAAACAACGGAAACATAATAGCCTCAGGGGCAGGATATAACAAGATTATGTTCACTGATTGGAGTTAATTTATAAAACCTTTAATCTACGGCGCGTTTTGTCCTACTGGGATTCGTTAGTCAAACGAAGGCAACAACAATCTGCTGGGAACTTACAAACAAATGACCAGCCGTAAACTACAACTTACTGTGAAAGTCAGGTCGTGTTGAAAGCAATAAAATGTAAATATGATGCGTTGTATCTACCTGAGTTGAGGACAGCGTTGTTCTGAGGCTTCTTCCTGTTATAGTGATCGCCGATTATTAAACCAAGTTACAGCTTTTATTTGACAGCTAAGCGGAAAATATTCAACACGAATTGGCCCATTCATTCCTGGATCATGAAAGCTGTATATACACTAAATTGGTATTACATGATGTAGCATAGACGATAGTTAACCGGAAAATGGAAAATGTATACACTTTAATTATAATATATTATCAATAATGCATTTTTCATGCTGGTGTAAATTTGCTCCTACAAAACATTTTGTTGAAATCCTTGATTTTGCTTCATTTTCTGCTTATTTTAAAATTAATAGTTTTAACATGTATGTATGTTTAAGTATAATTATATGCACAAACACATTTCCAGATCATTTCAGGCGGTTATCCAGTGCGCGAGAAACGAAAACAAAAAACAGCGGCTAAGTAACTAGCATATAAGTTAGGTGGAAGCACGTTCGCAGTTAGTTTATGATACGCTTGCATTAAGTAGCATCAAGCTGGCACGTGACTCGGCACCGCCACCAATTCTGGCGCCACATTCATATCCAGACAACAACCACCCCACAAGTAGCCAATATTACTCGGATAACTTGTTTCGGGCCGTATGCACAGTCAAGTGTCAAGTTAAGTACAGGATTTGTTGCTATGGGATTGCTTTTTTACATGCTATTTTCCATAAGATGAACATAGTCCTTAGCAACCATAAACAAATCACACACTTAGCTCGATTGTGCATTATACACTATAGTCAACATTATCGAAAGAAAACTTTTCGATAATCGACTACGGAAATATTATTGAATTGTGTGTTCATTTTCCTTTATTTTTATTCAAACCGTATTAAATTGTAATCAGAATGAGTGCATATTGTGGCCGACGTTATAGTTCGATAATGGAGACAACTTCAATTCCTCACTAACAATTATGGTTTTTTGCACCCACGTAAAATCAATCGATTAAAATCGATCGATAATGCAGTGTACCATTCGATTATCGATAATTTGTTCTGAAATATATTTTTTCAATTGCGTAATAAATATCGCAGTCACATGCAGGCATTCATCTCCGTGCTTACATTCAACCACCCTTAATGGTTGATTTACGTTAAGGTAATGATAAAAACAGAACACTAGAACAATTTATAATATACTCGCTCAACTAGAAGCAAGTTGGCGGCTTGAAATTAGTTTAGGTTTACATCATCACTCATCAAATGTGCAGCATGCAGACGGTTTTAACCAAAAACTAATATAATCACGACAATGGGATGGCTTAACTGATATGAAATCACTATTTAGCCTATCCCGTAATGTTGCTTTGTCACTCCACTCTGTTATGCTCTAATTCTTCCATGACATAATGTAATTACGACACATTTGAATGAGAATCACTGCCTGTTAGTTGACTTATTACCGGCGTGTATTCGCAACCCTAGAGATGAATGTGCAAATACTGGGCTTAGTCATTAACAGCTGCAAAATATTCATGAAACATAACAATTGTTTCTAGTTGAAGTGCTAATAAACTTAACATTGTGGGGCGGATTAGGAAGGCTTAGTGGTTCTTTTGTAGCGGAGTTGAATTTAATAGTACTCAATTATGATAATTTATCAAAGGAATGCTAGAAGAGTAGGCCTACGATAGCAAATTATTCACTTCAATACATACCAATATATTACTGTAATGTTTGATTGATGATGGTGAATAGCGGAAGAGAAAGAATTCAACGTTTTTTAAACGCATCGTGGAATAATATATAAACGATCTTGGATACAAACACTAAAAATTCTCTGAAATTATGTTCCTTAAATTTTCAAAATAAATTACTATACTTGTGTTCCGTATTGATACAAGTTTATGTTTTAAAAGTGTTCTAGTTTTGATTACTTGTAGGGTATGCATTATTTGAGAATATACATACTTTCTAGACAGTAAAGCTTAAAATATCCACCCAAACAAACCATCACAAAAAAATATAATATCTATCATCAACAAAACCTTGAAAGTACACTTTTCAACAATTTAAATTATGGAAATTTTAAGTACTAGCTTGAAATTCACATACTTACTTGCGGTTATACAAATACTTCAAGATAGTCAGGGAGACAATGAATTGCAGTGAAGTTGTGTAGAGCGCATATTCAAATAAAGTATTTGTTATTATGAATAACTTATTAATATTATGTAGGTGTATTCAAAACTGAAATAATTTACATCCAAATAAAAATATTGACTGTCTTCGATAGGCTTGGTCATGAAGTAATGACAAACTATCTACATATTATTATTTAACTATCATGAAATTAATAAATACTTTTCCATTACAAATTTTATTACCATTTCACTTTCAATAGCGCATAAGAACCATAATAGAGCAAAAGTATACTAAGCACCAGTTTGTGATTGATAGAACTTGTCTCCTCATTATCTAGTCAATGATTGTGCTTAAATAAGATTGAAGTTTTGTTCAACAATAAAATTAAGAGAGTTTAATTAATCACGGCAGCCGTTGGATTGCTTCACGGCCGGTCGTTTGTCTTAAGCCTTCAACTGTGAACCCCATAGGTCCCCTGTCTCCCAAAAAAAAAAGAAAAAACGAGTAGTTGCGAAGGGGTTTTCGTAAGGAGAGATGTCATCTGAAGAATATAAAAAGATCTAAAAACGACGTTGAAGTGGCTGGTGGGAATTGGTCGTTGGGGGGGGGGGGGGGGGGGGGTCAAAAGGAATAGGGTTAGCAGCTCGGAGCGTGAGCTGGGCATGAGAGTGAGCGCGTAGACGCGTACGGCGATAGGCCAGCGGGAGCGGCAATGACTTCGTGCGTGATCAGAACCTGCGATCTTCAACCTGCTTATCTTCTCTCAACATTTCAATTACGTTGTTCGGAGCTGCCGTGCCCCATGTCACACATACTCGTCCAATTACGAGGATGCTGTGTTACTGCGCGCACATGCTCATCCAATTACGAGGATGCTGTGTTACTGCGCGCACATGCTCATCCAATTACGAGGATGCTGTGTTACTGCGCGCACATGCTCATCCAATTACGAGGATGCTGTGTTACTGCGCGCACATGCTCATCCAATTACGAGGATGCTGTGTTACTGCGCGCACATGCTCATCCAATTACGAGGATGCTGTGTTACTGCGCGCACATGCTCATCCAATTACGAGGATGCTGTGTTACTGCGCGCACATGCTCATCCAATTACGAGGATTCTGTGTTACTGCGCGCACATGCTCATCCAATTACGAGGATGCTGTGTTACTGCGCGCACATGCTAATCCAATTACGAGGATGCTGTGTTACTGCGCGCACATGCTCATCCAATTACGAGGATGCTGTGTTACTGCGCGCACATGCTCATCCAATTACGAGGATGCTGTGTTACTGCGCGCACATGCTCATCCAATTACGAGGATGATGTGTTACTGCGCACACATGCTCATCCAATTACGAGGTGCTGTGTTACTGCGCGCACATGCTCATCCAATTACGAGGATGCTGTGTTACTGCGCGCACATGCTCATCCAATTACGAGGATGCTGTGTTACTGCGCGCACATACTCATCCAATTACGAGGATGCTGTGTTACTGCGCGCACATACTCGTCCAATTACGAGGATGCTGTGTTACTGCGCACTCATAATCGTCCAGTTACGAGGTGCTGTGTTACTGCGCGCTCATACTCGTCCAATTACGAGGTGCTGTGTTACTGCGCGCTCATACTCATCCAATTACGAGGATGCTGTGTTACTGCGCGCTCATACTCATCCAATTACGAGGGTGCTGTGTTACTGCGCGCGATTTAGCCTAATGCAGCCATCTGCAAGACTCGTTGATTTAAACATTAGGATTAGATCACACGATTTACCATTATGGTACTATTAGTAACTAATCCTTTACACTTTTGTTAATTAGTTTTCTAATTTCTATGTTTTTATTATTATTGGGTCTGCTTCCTATTATTGTTAGGTTTTTATATTACATTTTCCCAGTTTCCTTGTATTATTTTATGCGTTTATTATACCATAAGTTGAAGCCATTGTTTGTGTATGGAGCTGTGCTCTTTCCTGCTAACCCCCTTTCACCATGTATGAAGTGGAGTAAATAATAAATAAATAATGCATTTCATGGAACATTTGACCTTTTAATCTAGGTAGTATTTCAATACCATTTGAAATTAATCATATACATGCATTCGTTTCATTTGTTGGTTGTTTATCCTATTCTCATCCACCTGATAACAGAGGCTCACCAATGAAACACCTTAACAGCGTTAAATGTTAGTGTCGGTCGCTGCGGTCACTTCATTGAGGTCAGTTAGTCCCATTTGGGTCCAACCAAATATAATTCCAACATTTTTCTCCGAATGCCCGTTAGTCCTCTGCAATTACGTCATACGCCTTATCGTTCAGTGCACAATTCTGTCCATTTTACATATTCGTCCAGGCAAGTTGGTTACGTCCACTGGTTCATTCGTCTAACATTGAAAAGAATAAAGTCAAGAACCAGCAATAAAAAGTGACTAGGTAGTTGATTTGGCTGAATTTGTTGAACGAACTTACTGTGAGGTTGAAAGAAGAAGGAACATGCGCGGAATGTAGACTATACGAACTAGAGGAACACTAAGAACAAAGAACCAACTATGTGTGGCGAAAGATCCGTATTCCCGCTCTCAAAAGATTCTTGGTTGCAATCATGGAAATGTATTGAGCACATAAGGAAACTTCAAAGAGGAAAGTGAGTACATAATCAGCTAGGTACGTAACAGTTTATCACCCCATTAAAAAAATATACACATGGAAAATATCCACTGCTTATAGGACACAAAACGGTGTTTTATATCACTTCGATTATCTAAATTCCGAGTGGTGTGGTTGTAGTGAAGAACCTCAAGCGTTTCTCTTTTCTAGTACTGTGCCTGAATATAAGCAAAACAAAACACAACAATTGTTACAATTGTAGCAATAGTAACATTTGTAAGTGTAATTGTTCGTTCTGAATTAGGTGTAATATTTACATGGATGTGTTGCTTTGTACCAAAATGTATCCTCAGGCACCTTATAACTCTTTTGAACCAAACCTTTATTTTAAGTTTTAAGAGAATTTTTTTTAGATTTATTTTAAATTTAATAAATATACTTTTGCTAAACTAACTTCGAAACCACATTCGAAACGTTAATTTTAATTTTTAATAATTCACACATTCGTTTACGACAATCTCGATATGAAAGTTCGAGAGAGGTAAGTTAACTCCGTTCCTGTAAAGACTTTCCCTTGGTGGGTGGATAAATGTCTTCTCTACTTCTCGTGAAATTTCATTTTTAACATTAAATGAATTTTAAATAGCTCTTTAAAAATCTTCGGGAAATGCTGACAGTGTTCCTCCGATTGTAGACACGGAACCCACCTTGCGGGGGTTGGTTGAAGAAAGAGTGGGAAGAAAGAAAATTTCCCCTCCGTGAAAGTCGTCTTTGTCAATTTTGAGAATTCTTTGGTTGTTATGGCCGACCCGGTGAATTTCTCGTGCGAGGGCGGTTCATGTCAGGATATTGGTTTAAGAAAATTGAGACACTGTTGGAACTAACAAGATGGCGGTCATCTGCGTGGTAAGTGCGCCATTTGTCACAGCATCTTGCAACCGTCGGGTTTATCGGTCTCTGTCGGCTACTCTCGGCCCCGCTCGGCTGATGGATTCCATCAACCAACTTATTACGACAAAGTAGACGAAGACATTGAGAAGTGAACTATGAGACACAAGAACAAGGGAGATCTATAACTCTTGAATTAGTAGTACAAGATCCATATTATTATACCCACATTTAATGAAGATCTTACGTTTAGGATTTTAATTTCATATTAAACAATACATTTCTATTCTTTGAATAGTATTTAGTTCCCAAAAACTCTTTAGCCCATCTTACTAACATCCAAAACATTAACAATCTCATTTATAGAAAAAATAATAATTTAACAGATTTAAGAATTTAACGAAGACAAGTACTAGTAGGCCTATGCCCATGCAATAACGACTCTCGAGTATCTTTTCGTGATTCCTATTTTGTGTTCAGTTGTAGACGACCCCATACTTTACTTGAACTTTAATAGCCACTGTAGGACACTGTTCACAGACTACTAGAGCCAGCTGGCTTCGACCTAGATTTCAAAAGCTGCTTGATACCGTTGAAACGTACCGGGGAGTATTTCCCAGTAGATGGGTTCAAAGTGTATAAATGTACATTACTACGTTTGTTGAAATTGAGAATTTCATTGCAAACAGTGGACACTTCAACAACAATGTGTGATAATATGAGGTCCTGAATGTATTAATACACACCAAAGTTCATTTCTATAACCGCTGCGTATGGGAAATGGAATCTCGTTTGCTCTAAAATTAATATTCAAGAGTTTTAAGGAAACTTGATCTGATCTTCATTTGTTTTAATGTCTGCTTATTTTAATGCAGTGGTGGGAAATGAAACGCGATACTCGGATCCCCACCTTCACAGAGAAGAGTTATTCGTTGTGTGTTTGGTGTATTTGAAAACAAACTCAAATAAACAAGTTGTCCGCAGTGAATATAATGTGTATGAATAATTATCGTCTGTGCATAGAAGATAACAGCTAAAGTGGCTCGCTCATATGAAACACGCATCAAGTGTTTAGCGGAATTGTTTTAGAAAATGATGGCAATCGCATGTTTCATTTCAACAATGGAAGTTTATCAAAATATAATATTAACGTCATACGCAAATTGTTAAGAGATTTAATAAGAATATAAGTATTAAAATAATCGCATCGATAAGTAAACAATCTAGTACCACATTTTAAAATATTTTAGTTAAATAAACATAAGAAAGAATATAAACACTATGCTAGAGATTTGTAATGATTACTGCAGCGATGCAATTTGTTTACTTTGCCTATGGGTTGGTTCACGGCGATCTGAAAGACATCACACCTCTCCATTAACCATCGTACTAAACCCCACCTTAGACACACACTTAAGGAAGTTACCGACCTCTTCGCTACACCCCCCCCCCCCCCCCTCTCTCACCCCGCCACCCAACAACCATGACGGGGTATCGTAACGAACACCTACGTCATAAAGTCATTTACCATAGTTTCCCCATTAAGTTTTATATTGTTATAAGAATAATATGTATAAATGCCCTAGACAAGGGTGGGTAAGCAAAACTCAACCAGACATAATTGGAAATGACATAGAGATTATTATTATTGTTATTATAAGACAGACAATCATGAAAAGTTGTGTTTAACATGAGTGTTCTCATAGTTTCTTCATGTAAAGCCCATTGTAATAGCATGAGAACTAAAAGGAACAGAAAGGGACGTAATGTCTGAAAGGGAATAGATATACCGTAACGTGCTGAGCAGTTGAGCTAGGCCCCGGGTGCAATAGCTTTAGGTTAGCTCTACCTGTCATACGAGGTGGTTAGAAGAGTCAACACAATATCAACTTATTGTTCAGCAACATAACTAAACTATATTACAAACATTAATCTGGGTTCCAATAACATTCTATGCTCTGGGTCCATACCTGCATACACCATGATTTTTTTAATGGACCCGTGTAGTACAAATTGAAAAAAGTTCATATTACTTATATATTTGTGTTCAACTTTGTTTTTTAAGATTGTTAGTTTTTTTATTATTGTTTGTTTGTTTAGTTACACGTTTTCCTTTGTAAAATTGAAATACTGCTAATAAATATTATATCACAAATACTATTTTAATAAATAAAGTAAAATGCATAAAAAAAGACATTTCCAACTCAATTATTTACAACAGTGTTTATTGAGTGGAGTAAATTATAACATTTATTATGACACTCGTTGCTGCATCGTGTATGTGTTTCCATGTGTGTTTGTCAACTCCATAAAACCCCAGCTGGAACCGGGATTGAACCTTGAACTTCCGCATACGAATCACGAATTAACCTACAGATCCAAGAAATTGGCATGCGGTAAGTCTTCCATAAAGAAAAGAAAACCACCATTCCAGTAAACAAGGTAAGATACAATGTAAGCGCGCAATCTTCCGCACAACATTGTAGAATGTAGACGACTGTATACCACACTCGCGTTCCAATCCAGGAATAAACGCGGTGGGATCTTTTTCAATTACTCGGAAAACAGGAAATGTACGTTTTATATTGTCCTGCAAGAAGTAGCTCATACACGACTAGGCTTATCGAGCGATGCGTGACGAATGGGAAGAGCAACATCGTGTGTGCCTCGAGGTGTTCTATGTTCATATACTCTCACCATGACAACCAGTTGCCTACTACTGCTACAACAGCAGTCGCCGCAGGAACACGGATCAAATTGAGTGACAATCCCAACTAATTATAATGTACAGATTATAAGGAAGATCCACGTGGCACGAATAATGCGTTCATATAATAACTCAGGTGATGTTATTAAATGTGTTTACTTTTTAGTATTACATTATAATTTGTTTATACTTTCAAAGAGGTATTATTTGATAATACATTTATTTGTTCCGCTAAATAAAAACAAAATTAAATTCAATTATGATGACGGATTTTCACTTAAACACAAGACCCTCGTTAATATGATGGTTTCAAAATCGTAGTTAATATGTCAAGTATTTAAATACTAAAGCCTTAACTAAGACGATAAATTCCATCCTGAGCCGGGAATAGGACTATTGAGCTTTGTCACTGCAAGGTGAAGACAGCCTAAGTGATAATATTTCGTTATTTTTATATTGTTAAACTTCAAGCAAATACTAATTTTAACATGAAATAATCGGGCCAGAGATATGTTTTCACAAGATTGCGCTGTTCTAGAGAGGTCATCAGCTATGGCTGCTGATGGCTGCGACGTCGAAGCATAGCGCCCAGGCCGAGCGCAGCGAAGTGCTGGAACTGGAAGAGTACTCGATTGTATTTCCATTACTTCGCACTGCGAACGTACTATTATTGTTGTTCCCGTTACAATCGTTGTTTACGGCCCTATACAGAATGGCTAGAGGTCGAAACGTAGCAGAGTTTTCTTTTTTTTCTGAAAGTTAGTGCAGTAAAGGTCTAAAAGTAATTGGCAAAGCGCTTTAGGAAATCGATATCAATGTCACTCAGAACTAATCAGATTTAACCTTACCGGGCAAAAAACGCCTTTTCGTTACTTTTCCGCCATTTCCAAAGTGATCGTCAGTCGCGTAGTGAGAAAGATTCAATTTATTTTTTACATAAAGAAATGTCATGTACGGAATGAACGGCCATGAGTCTAGATAGGGACGCATGCTGTGTAAACAGAGACGTCTCATACGATCTGGTGATATCTCAGAGGGCGTTAGAGGCATTGAACGGTCGCAAAGTAGTCTCAAAGAAATCACTGAAAGGAAAATGGAGAGGGGGAAAGAAGAGCAAATGTGCCTTGTAACAAATGGATAAAGATGAAGTTGGAAAAGACTGGCTTACAAATAGTCAAGGGGAACAAAGTCCCTAGATATCAAGGGGTATTTACGTAGGATTAAAACATCCACTGAGATCTCTTGTGTAGCGTCCAATGGAGCCTGGAGGCCTGGGTGCCCCACATTCATTGACAAAACGAAGGGAAATGTGTGGGAATCCCATAATATCGTGTTTAATAAAGAGTACATGAATGTTAACACGAGAATCTGTTATGTGTATCAAAGAATACTGCTCAAAAATAGTTTATGAAATTCGTTTCGATTTTAATAAATACATATCAAAGTGTAATTTTATAATGCGAATTTATTTCGAGGTTACAGGTTATGTGACTTCTACGTGTCACTTTTTATGTGGCTTCAAATTTATTATACTAAGTAATAACACTACGAAGTTTAATTCAAAATCATATTATCATCGCTTTACAAGTGTCTTTTAGTGTTATGTTTCCATAAAAACCTCATCCCATTCCAAGCCATGTTACTATAAGCAAAAACGAAAAACTTTCTTAATATCCTCAACACAGACGTTTGACCCAAAAAATAGTCTAGTTATTCGTAGAATCTAATACTAAACCTGACTCGAATGGACGTAAGTTTTGCGGCGAGCCATCACAATTCCATTGGTAATTGAGTATCCGCTATCTTTGTAGCATCCGTGTGGTTTTGATCACTTCCAGAGCCATAAAAGCGGAGCGCTTGGACACTAAAAACGCTCAAGTATTTGATTGAAATCAACCCCGGCACTAAAAACGCAGCGTTTCTGAGCTTGGTGTCTCTTTGGCTGATCGAGACCACATAAGCTCACTGATCAATGCAAAAGACTAACAATACTCACTCACATAACACTCCTATAAATATTCTAGAAAAAACACAACCAGATCACCATCAATAATTCAGACATATTTATTGATATAATTCTCATTTAAGGCTATTCCAGCCAGGATATTCGTTTTTAGGATGTCTATTAACTTAGAAGAGAACTTTAAATTGGGTTATATGCAAACCTAGAAATTAAACAGAAACAATTACAGACAACGCATCCCTCACTATTACATACTAAACTCATATTACAGGAAACTTTTATTAAAGAGAAAGATGCCAGTGTGGAAGTTCACATTTTTACTATAGCATTAACACACCTTTGTTCTGGACAAACCAAATAAGTATATCTTGAAACTAGGAGGGTACAATTTAAATAATAACCCCAATCGTCAAAATTAAGAATAAATAATGCATAAGGCGGTTTTGCTGACGAGTTTAATCTTAATATCGTTTCTTATTCTTCTTAGCCTAGTTACCGGTTTGCGAATAACACTTATAAGTGTTTATGGGACGTTACAATCATGGTTTCGGACACAACGTCGTATACATTGTGACTTAAGTCTCGAGGCTTGGTTTTAATTAAGAACATTTCGCTGTTATTACCGTCCATTCATATAACACTAGTCTTTAATACCGAAAGTAAAAATAAACGATACTTTTGAACAAACTAGACCAAAAGTTTTAGGTATAGTATTATAACAAGCACCAGTGCGATCTAATATCCTGAACTTAAGTCCTCTTTGTCAAGCACTAAACATTGTTGTTTCAAACCGACAATACTCACGGCAACTATTGTCTAGGCTTTTCCCAGTATGCTGGTTTTGAGTCCTACAGAGTTCTTGGACATTCTTTCCTGATTGGCCCAATATACGAATAGGTTATAGGCACAGCAATGCTAGCTCTACACTCCCTGCTGGTATTGAGATTATTATTCTTGTTGCCTTATGTTTCTATATTGTAATAATGGAAACGATAAGGGGTGGTAGATGAAGATCAACTACAATTACAAACAAAACCTGCATTACGCGGGGTTCGAACTCACGTACCTTAGTGCCACCTACGCTTAGGATCTGCGCCCCAACCACATGAGCCACCGTAGATGGCGTCAGTATTGAGTAAGAAGAATCATTGCCATAATAATAAGAATACATAATTATAAGTATTATAACAAACATGTATAGAACACAATTACTGTAAGCATTATATAAAAGTACGGATAAGAGTTGTAATGGGTATATATATATAAATTAAAATAAATACTGTGTTGGAGAGATGTTTTAAATCACGTTTTGATAACATAAAAAAACTAATTATGTGTTTATTATATTCCGGTTAGTTTCCCTCATTACGCTATGTACCTAAATATTCGCTTCAAAACCACTAAATAGAATTTATTAACCTCGGTTTGTTTGCGTTTTAGACGGGATCGAAGTAAATAAATGTCTAAAAATCACCCCTGCCAGCCACAAAACAAACAGTGAAACCAATTATTCTCAAACCCCTTTGAGTTGAGTTTATATTATCCATTATAAAAACGTGATGTTATATTATTACATAGGTAGTCGATGAATTTATAAAATAAAACACTAATGAATTATGAGTTAATTTTTTGTTTAGCGAAAACCCGCTTTGTAATATTACCTGAAAGTTCAAAATTCTTTAAGACATGCCAATATTGTTTAAAAAAATTTAAGTGACCCAGTAAGATGCGTATTCTTACAGTAATAAGGAAGTGAATGGGTTTAAAGCACGTTCCCAGGCAATTTTAAGTTTCATCAGAGCTATATGGAAGTAAACTCCTTGAGTAGGTATTGCATGCTAACTATTTTTATGTTGACGGGTTCAAAATACTTTCCTGTAAAGTTATGCGAATTTCCAACAAGATTTGTCACGCTACAAACAGGTTTATGCTTGAATTGCCCATGTTTCACTGCTGATAACAGGGCAATCGTACATGCCATTTTACATCCGATCTTTTAGTAATGATTGTGCACTTGTTTGACAAACAAACGGAGTCCTGTGCGATTAGTGCATCGCAGCCAGTGTGGTCTTCAAATTTCAATCGCAAAACAATCCGTTGTTCAATTTCCAGATAATAAACGTTTCAACATAAATCCACGTTGACTTGTCCCGAAATCTAACAACACAACCGGATAATAGACAAAGTAATTGAAAATGTCAAAGTTAGTTGATTACATTCGCCACACCAAAAGAGCACTGAACGCCCGCCAGCTAAAATTATAGATCTTACCCTTGACAAATCACCCATATCACTGTTGATTTAGGAAATTATAATAACAAATTTTGTTTAGCGTTTGGAAATGACAAAGCGTGTTGCATGTCTGCTCCGATAAGAATAGATTTACATTTTAGCCGCTCCCATATGCATGATTAACTTTTATAAATAGGCTTTGAATAGAACGAAAAACATACTAATAAATGGCTGCGGCAGTGAAAGCAACCTGATGGTAATACCGTTTGTACTGTTTTGGTGTTGTTAGGCAGGCAGAAGTTGGCTACTCGAACCAACCAATTTCGCTAATGAAACCATTCAGTACGCACTGGCTCGACACGGCTGCAAACATCATCAGGTCAATTTCATGTTGTTTGTTTGGTTGCGGTCGTGATATCGTGCGAGACGTACTTGCCACTTTAAATCTTTTTAAATAACTACTGTTCCTTTGGCTGGAAAAACTTGGTTGAAACATGCAACGACAAACAGGCAACAGCTCAGTTAGTAGCAGCACGTATACTCCACCCTGCCAATGGGTGTTCTTTATACGGCTGTGAACTGTTGTGTGAAATTATCGTTATGATAGAACAATAAAAACCCATCTGATAGAGCAGCTAGTAATAACTTTCTTTGTTTCTTACCCGTACCAGTGCACATTACATAATGTATCGCGTCTTGTGGACTATCGCAGGCAGTTTATTAGACAGCAAACAATAGTCTCCGGGAACAAAATACAATTGACATACGAACAGGATTAAATTAGCAGGAAGACTGCAACAACTCTATTTTGTGCCCTATTTCTTTGTGCCGCTAGATTTCATTGTATTACTTAATTAGAACGCCACAGATAATCTCCACCAAGTAGATTTCTATCAAACCTTGGAAAGTAATTACGCTAAAACTGCAGCGAAAAATGGTGTATTTTCTTTTGTTTCAAATTCTAGTCAAAACAACACAGAAAGGCGTTTTCAAAGCAAATTTTTACATTATTCTTGGCAACGTTTCAATGGTTTTATTAGACCCATTTTAGGTCTGATAGGTGACATAAAATAAATTGTGAAGATTGCTATGTGTCATTCATTATACCTTTGTGACGTCTGCTAGTTGACGTAAACCCCATTTCTAGGTCCGCTATTTGACATAAGACCATATCGTAGCTTGATAGGTGACATAAGACCCATTGCGCAGGTCCGTAACGCGCCAAGAGACCCATGATCTCCTTCTAGGTGATGCTGCTGCTATTTGTCTCAGGCTGGAACACATCGGCGCGTAGCCCCTAGATACCGAGAACAAGCTGCCCTGCCAACTCATCTTTTACCTTATAACAGATTAAAAGCTGGTTTATTATACCATGCTCACCAGCTCAAAGTTTCCACTGTGCAAATTGGAAACCACAGTTCGTTATTAGTCGAATACCGTTGAGTTTTCATTAAATAATTTCCAGTGTTTGTGTGTGGATGCGAGTGGCGCCGGTATTCATCGTTGGCGGGTGCGCTTGTGGAAACACGCGTGGAAGAACAGAAAGCTCACGAAACCTTAAGCTTTCTGTTACCATCAAAACTTTGTTGTGTTCCAAAGGACTATTCAGACAATTTCATAATTAACTTAATAACATTCTGTCGAACTGTTCTTCCTTGCATCGCAGACAGATGTGTTCAGAGTCACAACTGGCTACAAAACAGGGTAGTCCTCAAAATAGAACTATTGCATTAGAAAGGACGATCCATCATTCAAGATAATTTGTTATTCGGGTATGCACACAGTCATTGATTTTCAATCGAATCACCTTTCGCGCTTTTCAATATTTTATCGCTATACCAGATAACCGTCAACAATTCCTATGCTCATAATACATGCAACACGTCCCCCACATTCACTAAAATCCTGAATATTCACTCTCGTTTGCCTCAATCCCGAACAAGGCCACAGTTTTAGAGTGTCACACTCTTTAATACTGTATCCGGTTACGGTTACGATTGTGATAATGTTTCTTGTAGCGTTACGTCACTATTATTACAACCATGCTTTTCGAGACGATGACAGGTGATAGATGAAGATGAAGAATAATGCGGGATTCAAACTCACGTCCCTAGGTGTCACATAAGCTTAGAACCTGCACCCGAGCCTAATGAAGGTTATATAGAACCTAGGTTACTTACGGAATATGTACCTAGTCAATGTGATACCTTTATAGCAATACTACACTTAAGGCGGAGGGGTAATGCTGGTATCAAAAGAGCGCGAAATTAATTTGTTTAATAATATCTTGAGATATCTTTTGTTGTTTGACGTCTGCAATATTGTAAAATCTCGTTATTTCACAATATAAAGTTACTTTTTGCAAAAAACACACGTAGATATTCCAATATGGGAAAGTCTTCAATCCAGTTTTTAGTACTACAAATTAATATAGGGGTTATTAATCTCGTATTTAATATGAGATTACGTTCTCAATATATGACTTAATCGGAAAAAATTAATTTTTCGCAGTTTTTAATATTGAAACAAGTAACTTCTAGTATTGGCCCTTAACAAATCTTCGAAATAAATATAAATTATGTAAAGCACACAATCTAAAACAAGTCGTGAATACAACTTTGAATATAATAATAAGATTATAGTTCCTACACAATGTGTTCAATTCTACTGTAAAACTAAACGCCTATACCGTCTTGCAGTAGATAATGCATTCGTTTAAAGAAACCCTCGTCCATCCTATTGCAACGGTCTATTTCATGAAGCGATTCACTTAAAGCCCTTTTGAGACCGCTCAACAAGAATACTCTCATAAATATTAAAGAGCTGCGGTGATTGGAAATGTTCGCTCTCATAAGCTGAGTCGCCTCGCGCAACCCGCGGCCGCCACCATTGTGCCTAGATTGATGGACAGAGGACTGACTGTTTTACATGTGCGCGGGCAAAGCTCTTCTCTTAAAATAAAATATCTTTTAAGGAAAACCATCAATCTTTTTAAAAGATACGTCAATACTAGTGTCGAGGCTGACCGCTAGGGTCGCAGATGGCCGGCTTACCATGTTGTGCAAAGCCAGGGAGGAGGGGAGGGGAGGAAGAAGATGCTAGATTGAGAGAATAGAAAATTGATCTAAGGGATTTCGAGTGAAAAAATGACCAATCGAAGAGAAGTTATACGCAACAAAATTATTGAGTATATGGAGGAGGGAAAAGAGTGAAGGAAGAAAGAAAGGGAAACAGGAGAGGAGTGAGGTGGGCAGGTGCAGTTGTTCAGCGATAAAAAATGGATGAAACTTTGGCAGCCTGTTCCATATACAAAAGAAATACTTTCTCAACAATCGACTCTAGACTTCACAATCGATTTATCACTCGCAATCGATATATCACGAGTACAACTTGAATGCATAATTTAGTCTGACAAGCTTAGTACGGTCTAGCCATCTCCGTCAGTACGGAACGTTTGACAAATGACCATGGAATTAATGAGCCTATTTACGTAAAGACCGATCCGACGCGCAGCTGGTTGACTAAAACTTAAAACTTTGAATTTCGGATACACAAACAGTTGACATCAATCGGTAACTGGTATTACTTTTGATGAGCTGGGTCGTAAAAACCACTGAACGACCACAACTATGTGCGAATCTGTCCTTTTTGCTGCTGCATCAATCACTCCCATCGAAAACTACGAGACATTCTTCCGTTCCCAATTAACCAATATTAATGTTTCAATTATCTATCTGCCACAACAATTTCACCGTACAAACGACAAAAGCTTCATCGAAAATTCAAATGAATTGTTCGAAATAAGCCACAATTTATGGAATTATTTCGTTGTGGATGGCTTAGTAATTTGTATGCAATGTATTGCGCAGTGCATTGGTATGCATGCAAGCATAAAATGTTTAAATGTAATATTAACAAAGTTTAACACGCAGATATGGTGATATTTCCATATCCTCATTGCGCTACTGTTGACTGTTGGTGCTTGGTACAGAACGACCCCCGCCCCTTCCCCCACCCCCCCCTCCCCCTACCCATACCCTCTGACACTATGATACCCCCGGGGTATTGGAGTCGTTAAACATTAAACACCAACAGAGAGGTTTTTACTCATACCGTGTATATGTACGTGATAATTGATGATCAACAATTTGAAGCAGGTCACAAATTATTTCAAACTAAGTATGAGCAGTGGTCTATCACGCCACTACCTATAGTTCTGCAATAAAGTTCACTCAATATATTTAAAAAAAGGTGATTTCATACAAATATATTACACATTTTGTGTACGGAATTATACTATAAAAATACATGACAATGTTGAATTATATTAATTTTCTTCTTTAGCAAATCGTTTTCGTAATTTAACATGGGGACCATTAAGTTTCTAAAGCAGCAATTTTCGTTTTTTTTACAACCACATAAAGTATCGTGACAATTAAGCCTTAAATAGGGTACCACGCAATGTTACAAAAATACAATTACAAATTTTAGCACAACGCATACCTTCAACATTACGTTTTATTCATGTAGGCCTACAGAATCATATATTTAGCAAGCTAGGTTATGTGCGTTAGTTTATATTTTCCATTGTGATTAAACACACCTTTGTGTATGTAAAGAAGTTTGGAAAAATCTATATCTAGCCGTTTTTGGTACATACATTTTCTCGAGAACTGGTACAAATAAATATAGTTGTTTAATACGACGAATGAAAACATGTATTACAACATTACAACCCCACATTATTTCCTTTAACAATCTTTATATGATACAATAGGTGTCAAACAGGAAGTATTTGCAACTTACTAATATTAAAGTTCCCTTGTTAAAACTTCTTTTTAACGACAAAACATCCATCTCATTAGTTTGATGGGGATAACGTTTAATATCTTTGCAACAAGACTAATAGAGACGATGAAAACGCTTTCCTAAAATATTGATGATAAAACTGGAGAAAGGTCTTAAGTAATGAGACAGGGGAAGATAAGAAAAACAAGAAAAGCAGGGAGGGATGAGGAGTGGAGAGGAGAGTGTTCAAGTAGGGTTGGAAAGTTTGAAGAATTATGTGAAACTTCACGAGGAAAAATAAAAAAATATATTTGGGGTGAAATAAAGAGGGGGCAATTTTATCCACCTGCAAGATACGAATACGAGTCAAGTTAAAATTTAAATGTAGGACCATCCAGAAAACACACCCGAGTATATCGCTCTGAAAAGAAATCGTTAAAGTATAGTTGTCATAGTTTTAGAACAATATTTCAGCTGGATTATCGAGATGATGACATATGATCTTAAAAGAATAAATTAATGAAAAACTCTCCACCTTGTACGAGACCTACACCTACTCCCATTGGTCCAGAGTGGTAAACTCACCTCAATAGAACGGATATGTTATGTTAAAGGCGCAGTAAGAAACACGCATTTACTCGGCACTACCACAACACAATCATAACAAGCAAAATAACATCAAGTAGAAAGATTATATTTACCGTCGGTTGTTGACCCGGCACCTCCACCATATTTCAGTTTTGCTTACAGAATACCTCTATGAAAACTATTAAAATCACATTTCTTTCAGAAAATCAGCTTCACTCCTCCAATGCAAGAGTTCAAACTTAAGTTTAATTTAAATTTAATAAATTAAAATACCTCTATATATGAATACCTACTATTAAAATCACATTTCTTTCAGAAAATCAGCTTCACTCCTCCAATGCAAGGGTTCAAACTTAAGTTTAATTTAAATTTAATAAATTAAAATACCTCTATATGAATACCTACTATAAAAATCACATTTCTTTAAGAAAATCAGCTTCACTCCTCCAATGCAAGGGTTCAAACTTAAGTTTAATTTAAATTTAATAAATTAAAATAAATGTGTATTAATAGTCTACCCACTCAGTTACACGAACTGATTTTCAATGGGGGTTATACAATATTACGCTAATCGTGCCAGGATCTGCAGCAATCGAACATGGAGACTGACACGCTACAGATAACCGCAAGATGTAAATGAGGGTTCTTGCTACAAAGAAATACATTTGTTAATTTAAATTAAATGAAAAATATAATTTACCTACTAGGTAATAAGGCGTGAACTCTTAATGTCGCTTTACACAACGGGCATACCTAATCTGGATCAATTATACTACCCTGGGATCATACGCGGTTAAAACATGTGAATATAGTTAGTTCTTAGTTGATTCATGCAATAGACAATTCTGTTAATCAAATTGATGAAGGAAATTATGAGTGGAAAACCATATTTTGTATTAATTCCAGCTGGTCGGGTCGTTATTGAAGAATGAGGTGGCGTGACTCCCAGGCAACTCTATAGATTACTAGCAACCGATATCTGGTAGATCTTAGGGTGTCAAATACAGCGCAACTAACAGAGATCCCTTAAAACACGCTCTTCCGCCGAACCCTAATTGCTTTATACCGTCTTTAATTTGTAATCGATACTTATCTTTCAGAAGCTTATACGCAAATTATCAACGCAATCTTTAACTACGAAAAGTATTTGATCATTGTAATTGTCTATTACGTGTATGAAATTATTATAATTAAAGAAGCAGCATTATTATCAGTTTATTATGTAAAATAGCTGAAGAAAACCCGCGCAAAACAGTTTATACTAAATTCCTAAATTATGACTATAATATAATGTTCGTATAGTGATCTATTTCACCTGTTTACATTGTGCTATGTATTTATTTAGAATAATTAATGTGATTAATTAGTTGATATAATTGTGTATATTTATTACATCAATATTCGTTGCACAAATTGAGTAGATGTTTTACAGCAATTTGTTTATGGAGTCGATACATGTTCCAAAACATCACATTTTAATAAAAAAATATATTGAAATGCAATTAATGTAATACACCAACTAAACGTCAAGAGCGTCCATAAAAGAGGAACCACGTTACAGGTTTACGAATACTGTTTTGACTCCGTCCCCTGAATGTACACATTTAAATAAAGTATGATAAATAAATATATTTCAGAACGAAATAATTATTACTATTGTAGCGTATGTATTAAACTTAGTATGGTAAAGCTAAAAAATTGTTATTTGTGTGAATAAACTAGACGGTGCTTATTTTATTTTATTAACTTTATTTGGCTTTTAATACACCAAATTCACCAACGAAAGACATTTAAACAACCTCTTGGTACCCAGAAAAGTTAATCAGTTGTTTTTTTCGGTGAAAAAAGGGATTCGAACATTCTTCAAATTGTTAAGTCCAAAGTCGCCACCCGGGCTTGGAGAGGTCTAGTTCTAGGGATCTGTGAGCCGACTGTTAGTCCTTCCAGCTTAAAGTAACTTGGGATTTGTGACCTTCTGCTGTCAGAGATACGGAATAAAGCGGATCTGGAAGTTCGCAGAACGTTCGAAGACTAAGACGTCTAGGCCGAAGATGCTGATAGATCGTATTGACACCCTATCCTAAGTCAGTTCAATACCACTGCTCGGGAAAAAATCCAAGCAATTCCAGAAAATTGTAACTTAAAGAGACACAGTTTCGTTTAAAATTCAAGTATGAACCTTTCCTCGAATGGTTCAACTTATATTCAATAAGTACCACTTAACCTAATAACGATAGAAATAAAAGAGAGTATAGATGGAATTGCAAACCTGAATTCGTATCTAGTTACTTCGATCTCAAGTATTCGAAATATAAAGTGCAGCAATATTCGAAAACTAACGAATCATATAATGATTCTGAAGTAAATCCTTTATAAACCGAATTTATCAACCTAGTAATAAAGCATTTTATGTTTGTAATTCTTTATTATTATTTATTTATATGCATAACCATGTTGTAAATTGTGCTTCAGCGAGAACTCACAACAAAATTTCAATATTTCAATTCATATATTAATATTCAATATTCCTAACGACAAAAGTGACAAAATCAGACACCGGGAAGGGAAGATAATGAGAAGGGCGAACCTTAACCCAAATTAACACGTACAATCTTCGCGTACAAGTTGAAGATACGTGTTTTTACAATCGTTGCTTGCATTAGTTATTATTTATTAACATTGTCTCTATGCTGCATGATGAGTTTCATTGAGATCTGAAAACAGAACACTTAAGGAACCGTTCAGATCACTTCCTTTTAACAAACTATCTGTATTAACATGTCAGTATTTCATCATAATGTTTCAAATGTTGTGTTACAAACATCGGTGAGCAATTTAAAAGTTAATAATGAAATTATAAAAACATTCGTCTTTGATCTAGCTTAAAATTACTAATTATTTTTACGAAAACTGTGACATACTGTGTTTATTTGAAATATATTTAACTAATACTAGCATTTATTTTCGCAAAGAAAATATTAATTCAAAATTTAAATACGTTAATATTTTCTGGTAAAACAGTACCATACATGGAGAATTGATAAAATGCGTAGGTAATCTAGCTGACTTACACCAGTGAAAACAGTGTTGAGGCAACCTGCTACACAGAAAGTGTTGTTGCTCTCCTTAGGATGTAAGCAAGATAAAGCGATTCCGTGCCTCGTTCTCATTTAAACTCAATCTAAATCGAATTGTACTTCGCTTTGCAACCGCCTTGGGTGTTTCCAAGTTGTGCGGAAGTCGGGATCTTGGGTCTGAAAGTTAAGAGGGGTAAGATGGACAGGTTTCGTCGCCTAATGGGATAACCTAGACCGGCCAGTGGGTGGTTGGACGAGTGAAGTGGCAGCGGGACTCCCATGGGGAATCCCCCAACAGAAGGTTACGCGACAACTGGGATGTCAGCCGACTTCGCACTACAACACTTAACATATTGAAATTAGTCAAGCAAGAATCGTTGCGTACCGCACACAACTTATAAATACGACAATTAGTTATGGATAATTACTTAATTTGAAAGTAGTTTAAATAGTAATTCTAATTATTATGTACCCCGTATAACTTAATAAACAAAAGGTCTAAGGCAATATTAATACCTTAAACCTTGGTACAGTGACATAAAATTGAAACATTTTAAACAATCCAAATGTGGTTTCGTGAGAATTGAAACAAATTGCAAAGTTAAAATATAATATTGCAATCATTACTGTCGGTACTTTGGTACTAATTACACAATTTGAATTAACTAGTTTCGTAACAACCGTAACAGTAACAATATTTGAAATGTTTATGCAAAGTTTTATGTCTTCCAAATCCACATTGTGCAGGATTATCACTTTTTCAATAATGTGTAGCGATCTCAAGTTATTTCTAAAAACACATTAATTCCGCGCGGTTTTAATATCGGCAATATAAAGTAGTGGTAAAGCTTCTCTAATGGCTACAGAAGATGGATTGCTTTGCGCTCACAGCATGTGCACAATTATGTATCATCTTGTTATACATGGCGATATTCACAGAAAAAATACTTAACTAATCAACCATATGAACCAGAAAATATCGTATTATCTGTAGATGAGATCTCTCTAAACCACGCGTATATTATTTCAGTGTAATAACAGGTCAGCTGTTGGTCAAGACTTCTTTTTGCCATTTTGGCTAATGTGAATACTAATATAGGGGATTCCATGGAAATACACAACATTTTATGAAATTATATTTCTGTTGGAAATTTCCTGAACTAGCGCCTTTCCCTTCCCTCAGTTGTTGCCAAGTTAAGCTAAGATAAAACATAACTGAAATCAATACCGATATAAGAATCACCCCCTTATAAAATAAATCACCAAAACGGCAAGCAACAATGTAGCCCTACACGAGTGTGGCATCTTTGAACAAGCTCTTTTCTTTATCGGCCCAGCTGGGGTTTGTTCATTGAAAGGTGTTGTCTGGATCCGAAGACATAAGTATCCAGTTCTAGATGTTTTCTGTTCGTTAAATACTCCTACGATGCGATAGCTCCTGCAGTAGCTAAATGTAGAAGTTAGGAAATACCACTAAGGCAGTTCTCGGCCCAAAACAACAGCTAAAGCAGTAACTAACTGGCAACCAATAAACCGTAGCGTTACGAGCTCTCTGTCAATGACCAATCACTGACACGAAAAAACTTTAATTTCTTTCTTTCTTTCTTCTTTTTTCTTCCCTCCATTTTATTTCTTTCCTTCCTTCGCCGAGAACTACGGAGCTAGAGCTGTTTCCTAAGACAATCATCTATCGATCCACATCAAAAGTACCTACAGGGTTGCATTCCCATCGTGCAGTAATTTGTAACAACTACGGGTAATTACTATACATGAACATTGAACAATGCTACACACGGCAATGTGGATACCCATTTCCTATACCGCTTACAATGAAAGTAGGTACTTACGTTAGCAACAGTTACACTCAACCCTACAATGATCAACAGTTCACCAGACGAATATAAGATTAAATTGAGAAAGTGAACACCAAACCAACGCCTACAAAACGAACATCACATGTTCCTACACCTTCACGCATTTTGAATAGAAATATTATTGCAGATCGAAGAAATGTAAAGTACAAAAAAAGTCATTGAAAAGGGTTGAATCAGAAAAGCAGTGAAATCTGAATTTATATTCCTTTCATTTTTATTGGAGGTTTTTTTTTTTAAATAAAATGTCACCAGTTCAGTTTTCATATTTGTTTACAATATATATATATGATGAACTATCAACGGAATTGTTGGAAGAAGTGAACATTGTAAATACTGACATGTTGATTAATCAAAACGGAAACATAGTAGAACAGGTAAAACGTTATAAGAACCTATTAATTGAACTGTACACTGTTCCTTGTCACAACATAAAAAATTAGAACGCGTTTTAATGTTTTATGTTGTGACAAGGAACAGTGTACAGTCCAATAACTAGGTTCTTGTGACATGTTGATTGTCTCCAAAAATAACATTGTGGACATGCGAATCAATATCACACCAGTCTGTTGGGATCGTATGAGGTAACTTTTCCATCCTTCCACAGGTCATTACCTTCTTATTTCTCTTGCATCACACTCCGCCAAACACTACTTTTACACACAAACAGCGTGTATGATATTTCGTAGATAATAACTTAATAAAGACGTAGCAGTAAAACGAGTATTACAATAAGTTGTACACATGTAAGATGAAATATGCGTTTCTAACATGCAGGCTAGCTGGGACCACGCAACTGGTGCGTACATTATGAGGTTCGTGGGCGAAGGAGGGGGAGGGGGAGGGGGAAGGGAAGGGGTTGGGAAGGAGATGGGAGAGGTAGATTACATTCTCGTCAGTCTCTTTGTTTCAAGGTATATTGATTAGGTATCCTAAAGCGTTGATATTGTGTGATAGGCATACTTAAGAGAAGCCACGACACTGACGTGGATAACTCAATCATATCGGAGTATCGATCAACAAACACCAAACATTGCTTCAAGAGTGAAGATACTGCTAACATCGCTCGCACGCACCAAATTTAAAGGGATTTAAAACGGAAATGTGGCGATCTGAAAACTCTTGTTGCATCAGTTCGAAGTCAATTCAGAAAATGTAGAACCGATAATGATTATTGACCCTACCATATAATAAAGAAGTCGAATTAAAATTATCAAAATTACGTTGATGTAATAAAATAACGAACGTGGAAATAACTCTGCGTATCATTTGTGTTCCATGTACTAAAATAAATATACTCTACATAAAGCGAAGTAAGCAGGTGTGGACTTCGTAACACACAAATCGAAAATTGAACTGGACGTCAAAAGTATAATTATATATTTATATATGAATTAAATGTAAAAAATATTGGGTTTATAGCCACGTCTTCAATACTTTTTCATGGCCAACGTTGAATTACATGCCACGGACAATCCAGAATACGCGTTGAAATGGATTATGTAGTAAGTAACAAACTGACCGAAAAGAGGAAGACATATTAGTGTTGTTTGAGACTAATAATGTGTTAATAAAAAGCAAAGAGTTGTAAAGGTGTCTATTGGATGTTGTTGGCGCGTGGTAAGCATCAGCCGTGTCGGCCAATAGACTTCCGGCCGGCGGAAGTGTTCCAAGGTGAAGAGACATCAGCTACCGCTACAGCTACAGCTACACAGCTACACAGCTACACCCTCAAGTATCTTAATTTGAATCGCCACTTGACATGAACGAGTCAGTACCGTACTCGTAATGAGATTATGCTATCTGGTCAGAAATCTCAAGCAAAAGCTTTCGCATTTTAAATTTATCGTTTTATGTTAGTACAACAATTCTTCATTTGTAATAAATGGCTTCTAAAACACATCCAATAATGTAAACTACTTGCTATTGGCTATTCTTTAAAATGATATAATATGGATTGGAGTTTTAAAATAGTTGTGGGTTGTGTGTCGTGTAGTTCCAAAACCTTTGCACCCACCGATTCGCGTATGCCCCTTCACTGAAAATATTTCAGACCTAGATGTGAGCAAACAAGTAGAAAAATGTATTCTTAAATGCACACTAAAATAACACACACAGAGAATAATCTACACAATAAAACAGATATCTCCCTCTTTGTGTTGGCCTTGAAATATCCCACACAACAACGTACACAAGGGATGGTTTGTTCGAAACAGAAATATCCCTCTTTGTGTTGGCCTTAAAATATCTCACACAACAACGTACACAAGGGATGGTTTGTTCGAAACAGAAATATCCCTCTTTGTGTTGGCCTTAAAATATCTCACACAACAACGTACACAAGGGATGGTTTGTTCGGAGCAGATATATCCCTCTTTGTGTTGGCCTTGAAATATCCCACACAACAACGTACACAAGGGATGGTTTGTTCGGAGCAGATATATCCCTCTTTGTGTTGGCCTTGAAATATCCCACACAACAACGTACACAAAGGAGGGTTTGTTCGGAGCAGATATATCCCTCTTTGTGTTGGCCTTGAAATATCCCACACAACAACGTACACAAAGGAGGGTTTGTTCGGAGCAGATATCTCCCTCTTTGTGTTGGCCTTGAAATATCCCACACAACAACGTACACAAGGGATGGTTTGTTCGGAGCAGATATATGCCTCTTTGTGTTGGCCTTGAAATATCCCACACAACAACGTACACAAAGGAGGGTTTGTTCGGAGCAGATATATCCCTCTTTGTGTTGGCCTTGAAATATCCCACACAACAACGTACACAAAGGAGGGTTTGTTCGGAGCAGATATATCCCTCTTTATGTTGGCCCTGAAATATCACCATGCCACAACGACTCCATCACCAAACAAGCAAACTGATTCAAAAGCAGTAGGGTGGGTTGCGCTGGAGTGAGTGGAAATCATGAGTGGAAACGGACCCCTCGAATGTTGATTGATTGATGAATTAATAACGAACTAACTTGAAAATCAGAAAACCTTCAACTTCCCACAAGCGCTCGCTGAGTTTGAAATGTCATAGAATAATGAAAGACGAAAAGCTTGATTCGCCCTAATGCAACCTAAAATATATTTTACGTAAGACATATAAACAAATGTTCTCTTATATTTAACTCCTTGAATGGGTACACATTATTTCGCGACAAATTCTTAACTGAATTTGTTAACAGGTTTAACCGAGAAAAAATTAGTTTGATTACTGGTGTTTGTTTAAAATTTGTGTTGGGAGACGGCAACACTAGTAAAATATGCCCGTAATGAAAATGTATGTATGTATGTATGTATATAATATAATGAACCAATGCTTGTTAGACCAGCCATGTATAAATACCCGGCTTTCACTTCTAACAAACTATGGAGGACCAACTCGATCCTAATATGTGCTGTTTCATTTCGTTATGGTTGATTAAAACGAGAGTGCTTAGTTGAAGTGTAGTTTAGGCAACGCCATCTGTGCGCCATTGCGTGGGCGGGGTGGGGGGGGGATGAGGGGGGCAGAGAGGGGTAATCGAGATAAAAGAGGATCGTGGTCGGTACCTCCGAGACTCGAAACGAAGATGTTAGATGATGGGAAAGCGTTGCGTTTATATCAATGCCATCCCTAGAGGGGCGCCAGCTAAGCGGAGAGTAAATACGAATTTTTTTATTAAACTACACATAACTCTTTTGGATGTATTTAAAGCCGCGATGGTAAATTTATCTACCGTTAAAAATGTATGTAAATTACGAAAAAGAAAGCGATCCAAAGGGAGGTGGGTGTCTCGGTGGTAGCAACAGGGAATTAGGACACAAGACCTTGGCTACGTCCGCCGACCAGAGACTAGAGTGTCTTCACTTCACGCCACCCTCAAACCTCGTCGGTAGTTTGGCCTTGAATCCTTGGTTATAACTACGAATGTCATCCTTCATTGAGTCCTTTAATCTCTTTCAAACTATGCCTCTTAACTGCAGTTAAGTCGGTAACTGAAGCTATAGTCGTCGTTCTGTCACGGTGGGTGAGCGGCAGCCAACCAGCAGCCGTGGCTTATTCAAATACCTGCTCGGGTTGGCCGAGACCGTAAACACGTCATTGATTAATGACGAAAGCATTACCGAGGTTGTTATACGACGACTTTATCTTTGCGATGTGAACTCAACACAGTAGCCTAACTGCAGTGCAAGGGCTAACTTCTTTAGTCACCGCCATGTGAAGTGACTCGTATCTTGGTGTACTTACTTATTAAAATCAGTGATTGAGGTTATGTTGGCTTGGCATGCTCTCGTTGGTTGAAAGTCGACAATAATTGATAATAGTCAATAATGTCTTCAGAAGTGGCAAATGATTTAAAAAAAGATAATATAATGTGGGAGTCTAAGGAATGTCCTGTGTGATGCCAGAATGAGCATTGTTTCGCTCTAAGACGCATGGCATGGTTAACAAAGATACTTCCTAAGGCAGCCATGAGTGTTCTGTGGGTGTTTTACTCTTTCTATTTCCAGACATTATAACTGTGTTTAAAAAAATTAAATTAAAAAATCTTTATATCAACACGAAAATACGTTATTTCTCAAATTGAAAACCGAGCACAACGTGTTTTCTATGAGACGTAAAGCACGACTTCATGGTCGCCAGTGACGTAAGGTACCGTAAGGGGTTACGTTATCACCACTTAAACTAGGGTCTGCGACAGTCGTAACCCTCACGCTTATGTGGCTTAATTTCTTCGAGATTATGTTCGCATAGGCCAGTTGGAGGGAGGGGACAGTTGGGTCGGTCGGCGCCTATGGCTAATTGACAAGAGAAATAAGGAGCATTTGAAACACCGGTTGTGGCCTCTCCTCGTTCACTACATAATTTTATCTGGGATGAAATTACCATCTCATCAGTGGAGCATTTGCTTTGATCGCCGCTACCAGAGTGTGGCATTCTTGTAAGTGTTTGTAGATAGGACTCTCCGCTACTGTGAGGCAGTGAGGCTAGCCTTCCTCGACTGCGGCACTTTGGCCAGTTGTGTGTATACATTGTTGTGAGAAGGTCTCCGTTACAATAAGGAAAACAATTCCCCGCTACAAGAAATACAATTAAAGTAAAATAAATATGTATTTTCTTGGTTAATTCTTATTGATAAGATGAAAATACTCAGGTTTTACTCTACAAAGGCTGATAATTTCATCACAGGTCACGATGTGGGATAAGAATTAGGCAGTCTAGCATTCTGGTTCCATGTCGTTGTGTACAGTACAATGGCGAGTGAAACATGGCAACAACGCGGCCGCCATGTGGCACTGGAACGTACGACTGCACCGTCTACTGAACCGGAGCAAGCCGGCCGGTGCAGCTCTGGTTCCATGTCGTTGTGTACAGTACAATGGCGAGTGAAACATGGCAACAACGCAGCCGCCATGTTGCACTACGACTGGACCGTCTACTGAACCGGAGCAAGCCGGCCGGTGCAGCTCTGGTTCCATGTCGTTGTGTACAGTACAATGGCGAGTGAAACGTGGCAACAACGCAGCCGCCATGTTGCACTACGACTGGACCGTCTACTGAACCAGAGCAAGCCGGCCGGTGCAGCTCTGGTTCCATGTCGTTGTGTACAGTACAATGGCGAGTGAAACATGGCAACAACGCAGCCGCCATGTTGCATACAGTACAATGGCGAGTGAAACGTGGCAACAACGCGGCCGCCATGTTGCACTGGAACGTACGACTGGACCGTCTACTGAACCGGAGCAAGCCGGCCGGTGCAGCTCTGGTTCCATGTCGTTGTGTACAGTACAATGGCGAGTGAAACATGGCAACAACGCAGCCACCATGTTGCACACAGTACAATGGCGAGTGAAACATGGCAACAACGCAGCCACCATGTTGCACACAGTACAATGACGAGTGAAACATGGCAACAACGCGGCCGCCACGTTGCACTGGAACGTGCGACTGCACCGTCTACTGAACCGGAGCAAGCCGGCCGGTGCAGCTCTGGTTCCATGTCGTTGTGTACAGTACAATGGCGAGTGAAACGTGGCAACAACGCAGCCGCCATGTTGCACTACGACTGGACCGTCTACTGAACCGGAGCAAGCCGGCCGGTGCAGCTCTGGTTCCATGTCGTTGTGTACAGTACAATGGCGAGTGAAACATGGCAACAACGCAGCCGCCATGTTGCACTACGACTGGACCGTCTACTGAACCGGAGCAAGCCGGCCGGTGCAGCTCTGGTTCCATGTCGTTGTGTACAGTACAATGGCGAGTGAAACGTGGCAACAACGCAGCCGCCATGTTGCACTACGACTGGACCGTCTACTGAACCGGAGCAAGCCGGCCGGTGCAGCTCTGGTTCCATGTCGTTGTGTACAGTACAATGGCGAGTGAAACGTGGCAACAACGCAGCCGCCATGTTGCACTACGACTGCACCGTCTACTGAACCGGAGCAAGCCGACCGGTGCAGCTCTGGTTCTATGTCGTTGTGCACAGTACAATGGCGAGTGAAACATGGCAACAACGCGACCGCCATGTTGCATACAGTACAATGGCGAGTGAAACATGGCAACAACGCAGCCGCCATGTTGCACTGGAATGTACGACTGCACCGTCTACTGAACCGGAGCAAGCCGGCCGGTGCAGCTGCACTAGTCGTGTGGAAGACATCTTTGTTGCACCGGTGCGCACTAAAAGTGTCAGTAGGATGTGCAAACCGCTCTCAGTGCGCACCAGTGCCGCCAGAGGGCAACTCCATAAGATAGGACAAGAGTTTAGTGGGGTGCGGCGTCCTAATAGAGCTATACGCGCGGCCAGCCCTTTATCTCTCCAGCAATATTTGTAGGGCGACCACTATCACGATCAATAGGATAGAAAACTGTTTTCTCCCTTCAACTACCGGTAGTAAATAAGGAAATCGGATGAAAATAGAGAAAAATTGGAAATATATATCCGGTGGGACTATGAAGAGCAAACTAACTGTTTTATGAAGAAAGCAGAGAGTGCTTCATATATAACCTCTCACCTGTACAGAATGTATTTATTCTTTAGTGACCACAGGTCACAACGACCCACAAGTGTATTATAATAAAATGAAACAAGAACAATCTAAACTACAAATACTTACAACTGACGATGAGATACAGATGTATGTATACCAAGTATTAACATGTAAAGTACAGCCAATGTATTAAACAAACAAAGCATTATAAAACAACGACGCTTATATGCGCTTGAAAATATAATCTGTTGTAATCTGGCTTTATGACAGCAAGCACAATAATGTAATAATAATAGTGTAAAGCGTTCGTCGATTATAAATATAAAATTGATATTATTATAGCTATTCAACTTCTAAGTAGCATACGTACTTGACACAACTAAGTAAACTAACTTTGTATAAATTATATTTAAAGCTCTCAGTATCAGTATATCATCATAATATATCGTACTGAATGTATATAAGAATTCATTAAATTTAAATAAAATAAATACATGGGAAAATATGATTATTATGTGATAGCAGTTATAATTTACATTGGCTGGCTATAGCGGTAATTATGATGCGTAGTGTAATATATCGTTCAAGCATGTTTGTTTCTAGCAATCAATATTATCACTACTCTGGGCATCGATAAACCATGATGTCCTTACTAACCTCTTTCAGATGGCGTCGTGAATAGCACAATAATGTCCTTACTAACCTCTTTCAGATGGCGTCGTGAATAGCACAATGATGTTCTTACTAACCTCTTTCAGATGGCGTCGTGAATAGCACAATGATGTTCTTACTAACCTCTTTCAGGTGGCGTCGTAAATAGCACAATGATGTCCTTACTAACCTCTTTCAGATGGCGTCGTGAATAGCACAATGATGTTCTTACTAACCTCTTTCAGATGGCGTCGTGAATAGTACAATGATGTTCTTACTAACCTCTTTCAGATGGCGTCGTGAATAGTACAATTATGTCATTACTAACCTCGTTCAGATGGCGTCGTGAATAGCACAATGATGTTCTTACTAACCTCTTTCAGATGGCGTCGTGAATAGCACAATGATGTTCTTACTAACCTCTTTCAGATGGCGTCGTGAATAGCACAATGATGTTCTTACTAACCTCTTTCAGATGGCGTCGTGAATAGCACAAGGATGTTCTTACTAACCTCTTTCAGATGGCGTCGTGAATAGCACAATGATGTTCTTACTAACCTCTTTCAGATGGCGTCGTGAATAGTACAATGATGTTCTAACTAACCTCTTTCAGATGGCGTCGTGAATAGTACAATGATGTCCTTACTAACCTCTTTCAGATGGCGTCGTGAATAGTACAATGATGTTCTTACTAACCTCTTTCAGATGGCGTCGTGAATAGCACAATGATGTTCTTACTAACCTCTTTCAGATTGCGTCGCGAATAGTACAATGATGTTCTTACTAACCTCTTTCAGATGGCGTCGTGAAAAGCACAATGATGTTCTTACTAACCTCTTTCAGATGGCGTCGTGAATAGTAACATGATGTCCTTACTAACCTCTTTCAGATAGCGTCGTGAATAGCACAATGATTACTAACCTCTTTCAGATTGCGTCGTGAATAGTACAATGATGTTCTTACTAACCTCTTTCAGATGGCGTCGTGAATAGTACAATGATGTCCTTACTAACCTCTTTCAGATGGCGTCGTGGATAGTACAATGATGTTCTTACTAACCTCTTTCAGATGGCGTCGTGAATAGTACAATGATGTCCTTACTAACCTCTTTCAGATGGCGTCGTGAATAGTACAATGATGTCCTTACTAACCTCTTTCAGATGGCGTCGTAAATAGTACAATGATGTCCTTACTAACCTCTTTCAGATGGCGTCGTGAATAGTACAATGATGTCCTTACTAACCTCTTTCAGCTGGCGTCGTGAAAAGCACAATGATGTTCTTACTAACCTCTTTCAGATGGCGTCGTGAATAGTACAATTATGTCATTACTAACCTCTTTCAGATGGCGTCGTGAATAGTACAATGATGTCCTTACTAACCTCTTTCAGATGGCGTCGTGAATAGTACAATGATGTCCTTACTAACCTCTTTCAGATGGCGTCGTGAATAGCACAATGATGTTCTTACTAACCTCTTTCAGATGGCGTCGTGAATAGTACAATGATGTTCTTACTAACCTCTTTCAGATGGCGTCGTGAATAGCACAATGATGTTCTTGCTAACCTCTTTCAGGTGGCGTCGTGAATAGCACAATGATGTCCTTACTAACCTCTTTCAGATGGCGTCGTGAATAGTACAATGATGTCCTTACTAACCTCTTTCAGATGGCGTCGTGAATAGTACAATGATGTCCTTACTAACCTCTTTCAGATGGCGTCGTGAATAGCACAATGATGTTCTTACTAACCTCTTTCAGATGGCGTCGTGAATAGCACAATGATGTTCTTGGTGTTTTTCTCTATCTTTCAGTTAGAGATGAGTAATGGATGTCTTATAAACGTCCTAGAAGTGTTCGAGCACAACCGGACAGTGCACAGAATAATAATTCATAGGTAACTAGGTTAAGTTATGTCGGGTTGCAATGCATTATTTCCTTTGACGTGGGAGTGATCAATCAAGTAATTATTTCGAATGCACTTTAATGTTTCTTGTGAAATGATGGCTTAGCAGTTCCCAACATGAAGAGAGATGTAATGATTGGTACCTTGAGGTGGACAAGGTTGAAAGGTTAAAACGAATACTAGGCTGCTTTAGCTATCATGCTTTCACGTTCCCTGATCTGAAACAAACTTTCTACCAGATTGCATGGGTAGGTATATCCAATGAGTTTGTAGCATGCAAAGGCAGCTGATAAGCGAAGACAAGTAGAGTGGGAGAGAATAAGCTAAAACAGAGGGCGGAAGAATGGAGAAGAATTGTGGGAGCAAATGGCAGATAAAGGTATATTAGTACTTAATGTAAAACTGGTTAAAATTGGCAAGGAGTGGCGCGCGGTATAGACGCTCGCCGCTTCGCAGGGACGAGCCTCGCCAAGACACTAACAATTGCACGAATTCAATTATACCCCTGTAACTTTCCGGGTCTTCATTATGACTAACTTTAATCTCATTATAGATTCATCATGTTTGTTCATTTTCACAAACTCTTCTGCCCGCCTTTGAAACATTCGTTCAGTTTTACCTCAGACCCCCTTTGAATAACTAAACAGAACAATTTTCAATCTAACCCAGCTAATGATTTTAAAATAGAAGAAGTTAACGGTGATATAATTTCTGAGGAAAGTTAAAAAAAAAACAGTTGTTCCTAACCGAAGACTAGATTGCCGAGGCTTCGCAAGTCGTGTGGAAAGACGAGATTGAGTGCGACATGAGGCGTCACGACGCCTAACGTCTACGGATCGATTCACTATCATCGTGTTTATGGCTAGGAGTAAACAAGTTGACATCGCTGGCACGTGAATGTTAAGGTGGTTGACAGACAAGTCGGTATTGGACGCGATGCGCAGCGAGCGACGTAAAACGCTTGCATTAATTTCGTCACCACATTCGTTATTATCACCTGACACGTTCTGCCTGTCAGTGGCAATAACTATCAGTCAACGGTAAAACTCTTGCCTCCAGACAGAAGATGAGAACCTTCAAGTCTGATCACAAAGTAATCAGGAACCGATAACCCAAATACTAACGACTCACAGACGTTTGTGACATCTGTGACAACAGTACACGTTCAAGATCAACCACGTTCAACGAGAGTTCAACGCGAGAGTTCAACGCGAGATAACAGCGGTGAGGTTCTGTGAAACATCACCTTTGACTAAAATAAGAAGAGATAACATCCAATTAGACGGGAATACAACATATCACACAAAGTAAACGCGGTGCATTAAACAATTCACGGTCGACTTGGCATTAGGCTTGTCTGAGAGGTAGATAGATGTATTACGGTACATCCAGTCTAGGGCTTGACTTGGCTCTAAAGGTCTGTGTGCAACGGCTATAACGTGCACTGTATATCGTACCACTCAGTACGTGAACCTCATGGCAATATTGAGGGCAGTGTGACATTATATTCTTATATGTTTTACCGACACAGTGCTGCATGTACATCATTGGCCACTCTTTCCGTAACACAAAATTCCTTTCATTTGTGTTGCGGTTTTACGACCTGTTATACATTTCTTATTTTGTCTATCACCCCCATCATTTTCCATTTCTGTAATTATTACCAAGATGTACCCTTCATACAACATATTTGTTGCTGTTCGTGTGTACAATACACAGTTGGATTTATTAATTTTATTGTTCTACTCGGTAAGGTAGTTTTATAATGGAATGAAAACACATACATTTACAGTCTACCCACAAAGTTGCAGACCTGATTTTCAGTGAGGCGTACTCAAATTTCATTATGTTCTCGTTGCTATGTCGAAAATCACCCACACTTCATGTATTCAATGATTATTTTCATCAACATAATCATTCAAGAAGTTGAAAAACCCCAACCCGAACCGTATATTAAACTCTGGACGTTTTGAATTGGGGACAGGTATGAAGTTATGAACTCATATGAGCAAGGAATATATTTCATTGATTGCATAAACAAATAAAATGTATTTGAATCTACGACCATTGATTTCGTAGGCATGTACGGCACTGCCTTGTTTGCAGTCGAGCTGTCGACGCAAAGATGCTTTGGATATTGACATTTAGGAAACACGTGGCCCCTAAAATAGCAAGAAGTGAGAGCCGTGTGGGTGTCTGTGGGGTGAGCTCCCTTCCAGAAGCACGAGGCGATCAACATCACCCCCCCCCCCCCCCACCCCCACCCAATACCAACAACATGCTCCATGACGCATGTATCTTTGGTGACGTCACTCGAATAGACGACATCATACACGACATTTTTATATTCGACGATGTCCTTTCATGACAATAATGATCACTCAACCACGATCAGGGATAAAACTAAAGAATGCTATTTACTAAGAAGAGAAACAAATGTGTACAATTTAAAAGCTAATTTTGTAAGCCTGTGAAATTTGTCAGTGAAGGGGCACAGGCATTAAAAAATTCCAAAGACCAGAAGTGTAAAATGGAAAGAGCCTTTGCTCTCGCTTTTAAGGGTTCATCATTAATTAACGAAATAAAAACCACGTGTCTTCGATAATATAGCAAGCAAACTGGTTCGCACTTCTCACAGTGCAACGTAAACCTTTCAAAATACACCAGTTTCAGATTTGACATCCTTCAAAAGATCACTTCAACGTGTCCGGATTTGAATTAATAATAAAAAAAAAAAAAAAAAAACGAAACTACATTCAAAAATACGACACTTATTTGTACGCGTGCTTGTTCAATATAGGGGTCTCGTGTGTTTTGTTAGCGGCCGGTGAAGGGCACACACAAATTATAACTCTATTATCGTGCATGGGTTACGCGTTCATTCATTATGTCGATCCACACAATTTAATATAAAAAGTGTATAAGCTTTCAAGCGGTGTGTATTCATGGAGGGACTAGTCCTCGAAATTAGCAGTAACCGTGATGACGTCAACTAATAACTTCACGCCCCCCCCCCCCTCCCTTCCCCCCGCGGGCCGTGCCCCGTCTCCACCACTTTTCACCCCTTGACGGGGCTGAGCGCGACCGAGTAGCACTTGAAATCTCATAGGATTAAATCAAATAAATGGATTATACGGCTCTGAATACAAACCCACCAATAAAACTCGGCAACTGTATTATTTCAAGTATAGTGACATATTACACATAGTCAAGTAAAACCTTTCAACGTCATTTCTTTATTAATGGCCGGGATTTTTAAATAAAAATATTACCCTATAAATTAGTTTCAATGTCGAGTGTTGCCGAAGCTATTAATTATTAACCCTTGGTTTACTGCAACAGTTTTTTTTTGTCGATGTATGAATACATGAGCACTGAGAAGCAATGAGGAAACTGGACGATGATCTAATGATAGTCATTTTATCACAAGTTAGTAATAACAAGACACTCCGCTCAAAACAATTTGTTATGACACGAAACATGGTGTCAATCTCACACTCACCTGAAGATGCCCGGTAAGGTGGTGATGACTTAAAATGGATTATGTTCGCCTAGCTCAGTCGGTTCACACAATTACAGTAATTAAAATTAACACACATTTGATAGGATCCACAGGATATCAGAAATTAATTAATTAAATTGTTTCCATGGACTGTATTAGCATATTATTATGAAACACAGCAACAACAACAACTACCTACTTGGGCCCAAAGTGATTTATAATGCTCAATCCCCTTATCAACTAATCCTTCAACCAAGTTGCCAAAATGTTAATATTAGTTTTATATCTTAATAACGTTACATGTTCGTAATATTCCTGAGGTTCCGGGTTATTCACGGATTGTAGATCGAGTTGATGGTGGTGGTAGGATGGTCTTTGTTACGTGACAGATGTCGTCGTATTCCTTGAATTGGTTTCTTCACGGCTTGAAGTTCTAGTTGATGGTAATTACGGAAAGATGATTGTTAATTGAATGTTACTGATTGAGTAGTGATGATGGTTTTTAACACGTTGAGGTGTTATGATTACGTTGACGCTGACGGTTCACACACGAATTAAAGCCACAACTTAAATATTTGACGATTGTGCTGACGCTGACACTTCACACACTTGACTTAAAACAACAACTTAAACATTTGACGATTGTGCTGACGCTGACATTCCATACACTTGACTTAAAACAACAACTTAAACATTTGACGATTTTACTGACGCTCCAACAACTTAAACATTTGACGATTTTACTGACGCTGACATTAATTCACACACTTGACTCTTAACACTCTCCTCCACACGTTTGACTCTCCACTCGACTCTACTCTCCACTCTTGCTACTTCGCACACTCTCTCCACACTCACTCGCCTCACGACCGACCACACTACTCCATTACTCCACTCGACTCCCCAACTCTCTCCCCGACCGACCACACTACTCTACTACTGCCGGCTCTACTGCCCCACTCTCTCCCCGACCGACTGACCAAAACCTACCCGTTACTTAGTTTTGTATTCTCAAGGCTTTCTCAACACCCCCACTCCTCCTTGAGGTGGTATACCTGGTTCAGGATTTGATGCGTTCCAACCATACGCTCAACTGCCTTGGTTTCGGTTCCCCCTCCCCATTTATTTATGAATCTCTGAACATTTTTCTAACCCTCCCTGGCTTCCAGAACAAACCTAACTGCGTAGCTCGGTTGCAAGATGCACCACGTAGGCCAGGCGCGCCATGAAGTCTCGTGTCTAGTGAAGCGAATATTAATCCCAATGATATTTTGTTCCTGTGTTAAATGCTATGCCAAAATTGTATACTGAAATCCAAATTACTCCCTTATTAATGATCAGATTCGGTTCACCCAATGCTGGTAACTTAAGTGGTCATGTCCTCTGGCGATTGGTTAACTTTTGATTGCCGAAGAACTTCGTTAATTACTTTTAATTAGTTTAAATACTTATTGTTTAAGTTTAGACTTGTTCTAGTCTTAAATTGTTCTTAGGGTTGTTTTTATAAGCTAGCTGAAGGCTTGATTAATAGTTTCTGATAGTTTAACATACACATTGATTACTCATTATCAGTTTACTTGAATTAATTACATTTATTTGCATACCCTTTGCTTATACGTAATCAAAATGGACGGTGAGACAGCCGTACTGTTACAATTACCCCTTCTTGATTTGGATAAATTGGCACATATTTATTCCAAATCAAAAACTTACACTTTATACCCATGGAAACTTCTTAAATATTTATGCTAGTTAATAGTTCACAATACTGAATAACCATCATCTAACTCGATAAATTCTCGTCTGCCTATTCTAGTTTACCATTGCAGAACATCCACAATTTTATCGAAACCTAACTTAACATTTATTAATTATTGGTTACATCACTAAAATTACAATTGAAATAATGTTAAGTTGATCGGAGACTCTTCAACTGAACGAGCTATACTCTAGACTTCCGGGTTCTATGTTGTTGTTCCAAGCGAACTTACTATACACCACGTGGATGGTTACACCCCCTAACGGCTGATCAGGTAAACAATCCCACCTTACTTGACGTCCTTGAAACCTGTATCGCCCGCAACCTTCCTACCACGTTGCCAATTTTTCCACCCCTCCAAATAAAAACCCAAACGCTGTCCTCTTCTCAGAACTATCTGGCCGTCTTAGCCACGCTACAAAGCAACTCACAAACAAGCTTTTATTCTAGAACCCACTAAAACCTTCTCTAAATCAAATTGCAAAAACTAACACACTTCTTCAATAAACGAAACATTAATTAGCAGTGAACAACATCCTAATCACAACAGGAATCGACGCTACCTACTTAAGAGAAACACCTAACTCATCCTTATTATCCACTTTTATTATCCTTATTATTTCCATTACACCCCTTCTTCACTTGGCTTCACTCTATTAAACTCTCCCGAACGGCTCACACTAACCTCACATCAAATTGTTCTCACATCTCTTCCAACGAATCCTTATCTATTCACATAACCAACCTATCTCCAACGCATCTTTATCTACTCACACAATGTTTCTCTACTTCAGCAATGCAAAATCAACCCTTCCGTAACTCGAATCTTGTCTGGTACTCATTACTGATTCTCCGAATTTCAAGGCTTCACCTCTCTGGAATCTTGCGCTTTGACATGCCTAATCCTCTCACCCATCTTTGTCAACAACCTGGCATTTCTGTACCCTCAGGCCTACACCCTTTCAGAAAGTGAAACTTGTTTACGACCAAACCATTGACCTTGCAGACCACAGCTGTCAAAATTACGTACGTATCCAAACTATGACAAAATATATAACCCATTTACTTCTTATTTCTTTTCAACCCTTATTCCTGATCGTTGTCTCTTATCTACTTATCCGAACATACAATTATCCATCTCAATTTCTATCAATTTTCCAATTATCCGATATTATTTAAAATTCAAAGTCGTGCTCTTAAATTGCGTTTTGACCCCCTCACTCATAAACGATGTTTCCAAATCCAATCCTAAAGAAAGATCCCGAAAATTCCTGGTGTCTACACTCCAAATAAATGAATCGCTGGCCAAAAACCCCATCAATACTTAAATTAAAAATGAACTAACCGCTGCCTACTCAAGAAAGACACTCAATATCCCACCGAATGCAATATTCCTTCCATTCACTAATGACATCACGTATGCGGCTGACTACTACAAAAGAATTCGCATCTAAACAGACTCACAACATTCCTTCAATTCACCAATGACAACGCTTCATTTACGCGGCAAGCTACTTCGAAAGAATACACATCCCCTCACAACACTCCCGTTTATTCCACCGTCCTTCTAATTCAACAATGCTAGATTAATCAACTTCCTAATTCAAATGTTGCACAAATTCCTACCCAAAACGATCCGCCAATTTACGCCGAGTTTAACACCTCTCATTCCCGATATCTAACTTTCCTTATTCAATCTCATACTTCAAACAAACCAAAACACAATCCAAAATACCCGCGCTTCTACGTTTAAAACAATATTCCCTTCAACGATTCCGCATTCAATTTCTAACTTTTTAAACACATGACACAAAATTATTAACACTCAAAACCTGTTCGTCGTTCCTCCTTTGTAACTTCCAATTATTCATGCCGATCCTTATAAAACTCACATATTTCCTATTTTTCAAACGATCTTCACAATACCACAAATCAAAATTTTATCATTCGAAACAAAAAATCTCCTCCAACCAACTTATTTTACCGTAACCTTACTATAGTATTAAAATAACGTCACCTCTCGCGTCTCTATCCTTCTAACTGCTTCTTTTACATTCGCGCATCTCTCATCTCTCTTTCGTAAACAAGTTTTTTTTTTGTGACCGGTGAAACGACCCAAGGGGAAAACTGACCTGATTCTTATCTGTTTGGACCATTTTCAAAGAATTACTCGGACACCAATTACGCGAACATGTCCCACCCCTAAACTTATTCCAGTCTCTTCGCACAATCACACATTCTTTCTCATCCCAATACTTCGTCACATTCCCAATGATTTTAGTTTTAACCGCTCTCATTTTCCGTTTATTTCCTTTCACTTTCATCAATCTCTTTTCTGTTTTACGCAACATATTGCCTCGCTCACCTTTCCTCTGTCCTTCTAACTTCGCGTACACCGTTTTATTTTCTGTTATTTCGGTTTTCTTACTTCCTTCACATTCTTTACTTCCCTGTACCTGAACCACTTCGTTATTGTCAAGGATTGTTACGTCGTCTACCTGCTGGCTGACTATCTTATCCTCAGTGATTGCGCAATCCAACCCTAGCGATCTCTCGGTTTGAATCTTATCGTCGTGAGTGTCTAGGCAACTTTCAATTTCACTGACGCAAGTATTTACCCCTTCTTCTCCCGGCAATACTTTCATGTTCTTATCCACCCCAGTCCCTCCTTGCTGATCGGTTACTACCTTTGCTAATCCCTCAATTTGACTTGTCACAATGATACCCTGTTTGTCCATGTTTTCTTCTACAATATCAATCTGTTTTTCTAAGATGTCTATCTTTTTGTTGACTTCTTGTCTCGGTTTTTCCATTAACTCTTTAACAGCCTGAATTTCTTGTGAGTGTTGATTTCTTTTGTCTCTCATACCCTGAAATTGTTTATCCATATCAGCCTTTGTTAACATATTAGCCTTGATATTCTGATAATGTTTAGCCATATTCTGAGATTGTTTAGCAATATCAGCCTTTGTTAACATATTCTGATATAGTTCATCCATTTTTTTCATCACTGTCAGTAACATACTCATAACGTTAGTGTTTTCCTCTTTTACTTGTTTACTTCTTTCCTCAGCGTTATCTACAACCATCGAACTACTCGCAGATACTCTCCTCTCCTCAATCTCCTCGCTATATATTACTTCCTCACTCATCTTAACTCCGTTATCACTAGTTGTTTGAGACATCTCTACCTGAACTATTCGATTAAATTAATGACACCTTAAAATCAACACAACACAATACAATTACGAATTTACCAATACAAATTTTTAGTTTATGAAAGTTATCTCGGGTTGCAGTTAATATTCGAGCCCCTAAAGTTGGTCGCGCCAAATTGTCAATCTCACACTCACCTGAAGATGCCCGGTAAGGTGGTGATGACTTAAAATGGATTATGTTCGCCTAGCTCAGTCGGTTCACACAATTACAGTAATTAAAATTAACACACATTTGATAGGATCCACAGGATATCAGAAATTAATTAATTAAATTGTTTCCATGGACTGTATTAGCATATTATTATGAAACACAGCAACAACAACAACTACCTACTTGGGCCCAAAGTGATTTATAATGCTCAATCCCCTTATCAACTAATCCTTCAACCAAGTTGCCAAAATGTTAATATTAGTTTTATATCTTAATAACGTTACATGTTCGTAATATTCCTGAGGTTCCGGGTTATTCACGGATTGTAGATCGAGTTGATGGTGGTGGTAGGATGGTCTTTGTTACGTGACAGATGTCGTCGTATTCCTTGAATTGGTTTCTTCACGGCTTGAAGTTCTAGTTGATGGTAATTACGGAAAGATGATTGTTAATTGAATGTTACTGATTGAGTAGTGATGATGGTTTTTAACACGTTGAGGTGTTATGATTACGTTGACGCTGACGGTTCACACACGAATTAAAGCCACAACTTAAATATTTGACGATTGTGCTGACGCTGACACTTCACACACTTGACTTAAAACAACAACTTAAACATTTGACGATTGTGCTGACGCTGACATTCCATACACTTGACTTAAAACAACAACTTAAACATTTGACGATTTTACTGACGCTCCAACAACTTAAACATTTGACGATTTTACTGACGCTGACATTAATTCACACACTTGACTCTTAACACTCTCCTCCACACGTTTGACTCTCCACTCGACTCTACTCTCCACTCTTGCTACTTCGCACACTCTCTCCACACTCACTCGCCTCACGACCGACCACACTACTCCATTACTCCACTCGACTCCCCAACTCTCTCCCCGACCGACCACACTACTCTACTACTGCCGGCTCTACTGCCCCACTCTCTCCCCGACCGACTGACCAAAACCTACCCGTTACTTAGTTTTGTATTCTCAAGGCTTTCTCAACACCCCCACTCCTCCTTGAGGTGGTATACCTGGTTCAGGATTTGATGCGTTCCAACCATACGCTCAACTGCCTTGGTTTCGGTTCCCCCTCCCCATTTATTTATGAATCTCTGAACATTTTTCTAACCCTCCCTGGCTTCCAGAACAAACCTAACTGCGTAGCTCGGTTGCAAGATGCACCACGTAGGCCAGGCGCGCCATGAAGTCTCGTGTCTAGTGAAGCGAATATTAATCCCAATGATATTTTGTTCCTGTGTTAAATGCTATGCCAAAATTGTATACTGAAATCCAAATTACTCCCTTATTAATGATCAGATTCGGTTCACCCAATGCTGGTAACTTAAGTGGTCATGTCCTCTGGCGATTGGTTAACTTTTGATTGCCGAAGAACTTCGTTAATTACTTTTAATTAGTTTAAATACTTATTGTTTAAGTTTAGACTTGTTCTAGTCTTAAATTGTTCTTAGGGTTGTTTTTATAAGCTAGCTGAAGGCTTGATTAATAGTTTCTGATAGTTTAACATACACATTGATTACTCATTATCAGTTTACTTGAATTAATTACATTTATTTGCATACCCTTTGCTTATACGTAATCAAAATGGACGGTGAGACAGCCGTACTGTTACAATGGGTTTTATAATGTAAACCACATTTCAGTCGATCTCGTCCATAAACGTTAAACCAATCATTAAAATTTTACAACGTGCCGCCTGAAGTTGTGCAAATCGTACGCATGAAGCTCCAAATACTAAAATTTCACCGTTTACTAGTGTGGTTAATTAGTTATTATTGCTTTCTATGTATGGAAATGACTGGCACATTTCCGACATGTTTCATATGGTTGTGTGTGCTCAATCGCTTTATGAACGCCCGCGCACAAGTTTAATCACTACAATCACTGTTTTCAGTGGTCTAAAATACAAACATGCAACTGTTAAATTTTGAAATTGAAATATTGGACCTTTTCATAATTTTTTAGCGTCTTGTGCCGCTAAACTTTGTTACTTTCAATTCATTATTTCTTGTGTAACGACGTACTCGACAACTAGGTCATACGACGTCGGTTGGTTTGTAACTGTAATCCGCTTAAAGCTATATGGAGCTTCCCACGAGAAGTAGATGTCAGTGATAATTTTTATTACAGTAAAATACATAGTGTGGTTAAGTCATGAAGTGATTTCAGCGCTTAATGCAATCATTAATAGCATTTATTGTATCATTCATTTTGGTTCTTCAACGGTTTAGCAGCAATCGCTTAGCCGGTTCCCATACTTACACCAAGTTAAGCAACATCGGCATAAGTTAGTTTGAAAGAGACACTAGTGACCGTTGGTTAGATCAGATTGGAGCGTTTAAAAGCTTTAACAGCTTCGTTCGCTCGGCACTGCAGGTTAGTAAAGGAACCTATCTGTATGATTGGTCAAAGTTAAGTATACCGTCCTTTCGGGTAGGTCGTAAAGCCGATGGTCCCCTTGGTGGTTGTCGACAGGAGGAGGCTACGTGTCGGTACCTGATTTCCATTCCTCTTTTCTTCATCATTCCTAACTAATGCTTGTTCAAGACAATGCATTATACTTATATACTTATTTTACTACTTATATTACTTAAATACTTATACTTTATATACTTTATTCTAGTCCAAAGTATTAATTTTAATTCGACCAATACGGTACTAATTATGTATCACACGGAAGTATTTTATTAGTGATCCTGATAATATTGTAAATTTAATTTCACTCAATCGCACGGCAAGTATTCGCTAACAATTTAATCAAACCGCATCACACTGAAATCAACCATGTATAATATCTCATTAAAAACTGTGGTTACGAGTTAGGCCTATGAGCGGCACTGCCGTGATACATCACGGATAATGCTCCTAATTCAATAATGTTGCATGTATTGCATTACACCCTTCGTGAGCTGGGAATACAGTTATTATTTCGTATTCATACTGGTTTAGAAAACTTCACAAAAAAGTGGAAAAATAATCGTTCCGTGGTAAAAACGGAACAGCGATATTTTGTTTGTACTTTTGAACACAAGAACGCACTTCTTGGTCTAGCCCGTTTCTTTGAAACTATTGGGTAATGCGGATGATACAATTCAATAGCCGTCCAAGTTCTTAAAGTAAGGAACAAGCGCAGACTACTTATTGAGAAGGTTCGTATTTCCGGACCAGCCATTTAGTGATTTAATATTTATTGCTCTAATTAATGGTAGCACGCAGGTCCTACGCCGGACGAAACACGGTGTTTATAGGTGCTGGTGTAAAGTGTAAAGCCAAAGCTCGCCGCTGGCGATTCCATTCAACATACACAATTGTCCAACTACCAACAATACCGGCCATTGGGCATTGACTGATGGGGGTAGGGTAGGCCTACACACTCAATCCAGTGCACCACCATTCCGACTGTAATTCCTAGTTTAGTTCCACGAGAATTACATCTGTTGAAAAGTGAGGCAAAAGTGCATTGAAGAGTGTAAGTAAGGTTCTGCCGCAGCCGTCGTATCCGGACCGCAAGCCAGCTGGCCAAGGAAATATGACGTGGTGGCTTTCGGTCTCCCACGGACCCTTCCACCCTCCACCCTCCGCCCCTATTCACCCGCTCTAATGTCCTCCGTAATGGAATGACCACTAACTTGCTCCTTTATTGCAGCTCACGAAAGGCGCCAATTGCCAAGCCCCAAATGGTGTATATCTCTCGACGCGAACGACTCGTAATATGAACAATACGTACCGTACTACTGCTTTAGAGAAATGTATGGGGAGGGTGAATTGTAGTTGCCAATATAATCGGGAAGGGGTGGTTTGGGGGAGGGGGGGATAATTATTTCGCATAGAGTTCTCGCGTCAGAAGAAGCGGATGTTGGGTCTCGTTCCCCTGATTGATCGCTTTCGACTGAGACTGCTGCGTGATTCGGGTTAATAACCTTGGTTCATCCCCCCACTCTAGTTTTTCTATCTCAACTCTAGATTAGAGGGTATTGACTGATTGTTTCTTGGGTTGACAAGAGATTTGTAGGAATTTGCGAAAGTTCGTTGGCCATCTCTTAAAACTTCCAAAAAGAATGGGGATCTTTCTTGCAACAAGAAGGAAAAACTTGTGTACCTAGAAAGTACCGGAAAGACTGGGTGATATTGAAATTGGTATAAAAGGAAGATTGGTTGCAATTGAAATTTATAAATAAAAAAATATTTGCTTCTAGTATGTAAGCACATGTAAGCATAGAATTATTTTGTTCGGAAATGTGACCTTCCACCGATCTTATACCAGGTATTGGGTGTGTTGATTTGACGCTAACAATAGTACATTCATTACAATTTGACAGTGGCTTTCAATGAAAAGATAGTTTAGGTAAAACCATCCGGGAAGGAGTGTACGCTGAGTGCAATCTGGATAAATACGAATGTGATGTTATTGTAACTGTGAAGTGATAGCATGTGTTGAACAAGTTTTACCCCCAATGGGATCGAATCATCAAACGCGGGTTCTTGTCAATTGCTTCACTTCACAAACGTGTCCATAAAGCTTGTTATATTAAAACCTGTTTATTATTATTTTTAGTATCATTATCATTAATAATATTGTGTTGATTATAAGACAAATTAGACGAATACATATGTATAACTGCAATTATATTATGTGAGGTAGGATCATAAGAAGCATTAGAATTGTAATAAATGCTATATCGTTTATTATTCTAATAAACTTTGTTCACTAATTCTTTTCGGCATAATTATTAAACAAATTAATAAAAAAACAACATTAATACAAAGAAAAACAGCGTTTGATTTTCCGTCAACATTTTGGCATTTTAAAATTCAAATTACAAAACACGAAAGTTATCATTTCAATAACCATGTCAAATGTTGTGAATTCGTTTCATGTTCAACATTCCTCAGATGTGGCTATAATAGTCCGAACACAAACAAACCAACAAATAACTCTAGTGACTACTGAAGTCGTTTGTTTGTACTCAGTTATTGCAAAGCACGTAGCTATATTCGTGCAACACGGGTTGACACAACTGTTGTCTGTATCTAACTAAACGGAGTCACCCATACATAACATGTGCGCACCTCGCGGTCGGTTGCTCCGTTCAATCAGCTAATGCACGCCGCAACGCTACACACAGAAGCTAGATTCTTTTTATTATCAACTAAAAAGGTAGAAAACAAACAAAAAGTGACTTTGTAAAATAAATATTCTTCCTGGTTGGATCTCGCGCAAATAAGATGGATGGCGGTAAAGGCGGCCTCGGGTCGCAACTAATTTCCCCTTTTTAGGAGAAACTCTGTCCGTTCACGTCGAACTCTCAGCTTCGTTGCGCCAATACTAACACAATTATTACTATGTATACTTGGTGGAATAGTTTCGTTGAAGTTGCCGATGTTGAGTGTTTATTGATGTATGTGTGCGATATATTGTTGAATGCACCTTGTCATTTAAATCCTTGGTGGTTGAATTCCATCGTTAACGGACAGTTGCATATTTTTTTATTACAGTAGAGATTTTTTGAGTAATATATTAAGTGGATGTACAGCCGACTATAATACCGGCTTTAGACAATAAATACTTACAGAAATATAGAACGTTAGTGAGAAACGTATCGGTAACCAAAATTGTATACACTCTATTGTAAATACACATACAGAACTTTATATAAGCTTATTACAAAAATGTAAAGTATAAATCGTTGGCGTAGCTACGTACATTCTAGATTGTCCGCATGAATACTTCAGTTATATTTAGAAAGCGGTTTATTTATCTAAACACAGGCTGGCACGCAGCAATTGGTTTGGTAATTTAATTTAAAATCAAATCAGATAAAGAGTAGAACAGTGAAGCAAATTTGTAGATGGCCGAACTAAGTAGCCTGAAGGGAGGTGGATGGTTGTAGCATCCCCCCCCCCCCCCCCTTCCTTTAATGCAGGCCTGATTCTACTAACAAATATTGTTACAGTTTATTGGGTATTCTTGTTTGAGGAGAATTAACTACCCCACACCTTCCCCCATGGAACAATGCGAAGGCTGTGCTTAATTTCTTGATGACGAAGGATTTAATATATTTAATTCTAAATACACGTCCTAGCTTAAACAAGTTTGAACATACATGTTTTGTTTTGTTTTAAAGTTATAACATTATATTTCGGTAAGGCCAAGGCAGTTTAATGTTCTTCTAGAACATTACCATAAGCTTTGCATTGGAAAGTGTTTTTAACAGATTACCACAGAATAGCGTTACGGAATAATGCCCCAGAGCAATTGGCCAGTAAAACTTAATAATAACTATACATACGTGATGGTAAAAATATTTGCTTTTCGGAATTGAAGTATACGTTTAATTTACGAGATCCCCAGTAGGGCTATATTCTATTGGAGCGGAGACCTACCTCGATACCATTGCAATTAAACGTTATTATGTGAACAGGCGGGAGCAACCGAAGAACTGATAAAAATACGTCCGAAATGTGAGTGAGCCAAGATCGGCTGATGAACGAGCAAAACTATGTAATAATAATTACAACATTTATTCGGTCTCTGCAGCCAAAGCTGTTGCCGTAAGACACAGAATAACATGCAATAACATATTATATCAAAACGAAAATCGAAACAAATTACAATTTATGTATAAACTAAACAAAATTATCAATACAAATGATGCCTAAATATAGAAATGGACCACCGTAATACGGCCAGAACAATTTTATCGGTGAGACTTGATGGTAGTTGGAACGACTTCCGAAATGTCTCCTTGAAAGGCCATGCACCTCTTCATAGACTTCATATTGCTTATTTCGTCTATCTAAAGACTTTAGGAGTTTATATATTTTAGGTACGTACAATTATGAGACAAGTGATATTACAACTCGTACGAAACTTCGTATCTTTCCTCACTCAAAGGATTATTATTATCCTACCATCATCAATGAACATACGCTTATCAGGAACAATAATATAATTTGGTGTTTCTTTAACACAGTGGGTTCATTTTATTTCAGAATCATAGCAGTAGGTCCAGTGGTCGATTCCTGCTTCGGGCTGAGTTTTTCACCTTCTACTAACGACATAACATGAATGGTATGTCATTAGATCATCTACTAAAACTCGTTTCTCGTAACCGATTGTAGGAAATAAATACAAATGTATTTATTTAATACTTTAATTACAGTCAAAACCAAAATATGTCGGTAGAGTTTAAACGGGATTGATTTTCAAGTTCGAATGTTAGGACTGGCATGTTTCTTATTCTTTTTCGCAGCTGACAATTGCTAATTCTTGTTTATATTGCATTATTGCCGCGATATGTTGAGATAGTTTAGCCTCTCCTGAACATTTTATACACCAGGTTCAGTTTACAATAGAAAGTGGTTCGTTCATAGCAGATTCTCCGGTTTGAATGTTTGTTGTAAAAGTTGATAATAACTGCAAATAAAGCGGGGATAACACACGTATTTAGCGAGTGTCATCTGCGTGCTTGTCAATAGACATCAGTTGGCAGAATAAACACAAAGACTCATTGGTGACAGGTGACTTCACTGGATTTCATTTGTGCTCGATGCACTCGAATTAAAGCCAAACGTATTGTAACAAGTACCTTTTGTAACGTCAACAATTACTACTGTCAGCAATTATGAGAGTGACGTGTCGTCTATTTTAGTTTTTACTAATTGCGAAGAAATGGGCCGTATCTAATTGCATCAATCTAATCAATGAGACTCATCCACTCCCACGACACAAGAGGATAGTACTTAAGTTGTGGGAAGCAAAAATATGACACAGTCACAAAAATCTACATTTTATTCAGATTAAACATTTTTCAATAAAATTTCGCAAGAAAATAAGATGACAAGGCAGTGATTAGAGATGTTTTTAGATACATACTCGGTAAATAGATTTAAAGGTGCGTGTTTCACCTTTGTTGACAATGAATTTGAATGATCATAATAATGTGTTGGGATTTCTGGAGGGCGGCTGTATCGTCTTTACCCCCTCCTCTGTATACGCCACTGGGAATACACACTATGCCATCTATATGCACACGTACGTGGCTAACCTATACCAGATACCTAAAACTCCCCACCTGTTTTTCCATCGCCGAGCTCAGAGCTGGAACCACCAGGATCGAGATATTCAATCACCTGTTAAATATTTCACTATCGTAATTTTATGAACACTGCGTTAGTGTGATCGAGTACGTGTCCTACTAGACTCTGTGATATAAGTCTAAAAACATTTAGTTGAAATTGGGTAAGGTTCCCGAGCGAGCGAGCCCGTGCTCCGCTGGCTGCATGGTGCCGTGAGCCTTCCCTTCTGCGGTAACATCACTATCTGAATTCCGAATGAGGAAAAGTATTAAGGAGTGTAGAGTCGCTAGGCAAAAATCACGGAACACTTTCCGTAATCCGTCGGATTCTAAACTGATAGAATATTCGCAATTTCTGTTGATCTTTACCGGATTATCAAGGGAATGTTAGTAGAGTATTAGTTTGGATCAATTTTTCGTACGTCTTTTAAACTCGAAATCGAAAAAGTCTAAAATAGAAAGTCACGTTTTATTAATACTCAGACGAACCGAATTCTCTCTCTCTCTCCTTTTCGTATTGAATAATTATTAATCGAAATCAATAGAAAATGGTTCTACTCTGATTTTTTTCGAATTCATATTTCATGAGATATTATTACGATTCTTCGGTAGGCGAAATTCTTGTAGTAATCCGGGACAGCTACGTTTCTAAGCGGATCCCGGTTAACACAAGGAATCAGTAACGCTTTCCTCTTTGTTTTATTAAAATCAGCATCTTCTCGATGGACCTTATTATATACATTCAGCAATCACCATAGTTATCAACAATATGCTACAATAAATGTGGCAATGAATGTACCCACTTTATTCAAGTGTAATTCGCTACTCACTAAAACTAATGAATTTGAAATATTCCATCGTTTTTCCTACATCTAAATAAAAGCCCTTGAATCTGAACTCTATTAAATCGTCAAACAATCGATTAGAAGCATTAAAACATTGTACGTCGTGAGTTTCACTAATTGCTCTAATATATAATACATAATAATTTCTACGCGACGTTTAGTTTCGGAATGTTGTGTGGCTCGTGGATTTTGTATGAGTTTTTCCTGCTTGCAAAGCAGAAGGTCTAGGTTTCAATTTCTGATTCGAGCAAGTTTTATTATCAATATTGAAAATTGCAATATGATACTGGTAAATAATAATATATAAACGGTATCTTTGAAGCCGTCATACAGAAACGATGCAACTGATAAATACTTGTCCCGACACAACCATACAGATGTTTTCATCAAAGAAGATCGAGCGATTCGTGGCGAAGAAGCGAGGCCCAATTTCAATTACCGATCGGTCGTTCATTGGCCAAGAGTCACTCACTTGTCTATGACGAACGCATCGGGAAAGTGGTTCCGGGACAAGAATATATAATATCCCTCATTAAAAGTCAATTTTTGAAGGGTTAGACAATAAATATGTGTTTCAATTTATTTTCATTCCTCTCAATTATTGTTAATGTGCATCTTTCGGAGACTTCGTCAATTGCCATGTTCTACTCTTCTAGACATCAGAAGAAGCAACTTAAAAAGCTTAACTTTCTTTGCAGTGGTATAAACTATACCATTATCCGATTACTTAATAAATAGATGCGACAAAACCTGCATCACGTTTTCAGCAGATTTACGAGAGCAACTATTGCTCTATCAGAGTACATTGCGAGACAGATAAAAACTGAAATATACATAACTATTCAGACAAACGTACTACATAATGTGTACTGAGGGGGCCCAAAAGAAAAGCGCAGAATGTAGAACACTGCCCTGTTTGAAAAAGTATTGAATAAGTACATAAGTAAACGCGACTTCGAAATGTGAAACCTGTAGCGTAATACTACCTCTAATGTTAACTCCGTCTAGCATCATGTATTCAGTGCAATACCTCTGGGAGATGGGATTTTATCGGTACTTGGAACAATACTTCATACTGAAGAATACTTCTCTTTTGTGTTACGTACCTCACAGACTGGCATATGTTATTGAATGCTGTACAGATCAGATTTTATTGATTAGTATTATCAACATGTTATCGGTAGAACATTATGTTTTTTAATATCAAAAGCGTACTTACGGGATATATGATAATATATAAGTTACATCAAGAATTATACACTTGTGTATATACACAACTTAAATTGAAACCAACTTTTGGTTTTTTATTCGTTTAACCAAGTTTTATTTCATTTTTCACTATGTATGTAACCATAGATATATTTTAGTCGACCCCATATAATTCCAAAATGGTGTTTTTTAATTCCTATCCGAAGATACGATCAAACACATCAGTTTTATATCTTAAAATTTGTGAACTGACTTAGAGGCAGAAACTTGGATATACAATTAGTTTACCATCGTAAAGGCGGTTGCTTTAAATTCTCAAAAGAATCATATGAGTTCAATTTGCGTATAGACAATTGATATTTAAAAGAATATAGTAACAATGTAATTCGTAACACTGTATGTGGCAGTATTCTCTTCAGAGTATATTCTAAGTGGAATGTACTTTTTCTTCCGCTGTCAAAACTGCACTGTAGCATGATCAATAGATGCGTTGATGAGATTGAATCTCCCATTGCAAACGGCCGCGAGAAGACAATCAAATGTGCCCAGTTGCCTCGCGCGTTGATGAGACGGTGACATAGAGTTAGATAAATACGCACCAAGTGAAATAATTCAAATGAATGGCTGTTGTAGCGCGGGGGAGATTATTCAAGTCACTCCCTTGATCATTCAACATGACAAGTGGCCGGTTGCAAACTTGCCCATATGTTGGAAACCACCTACCAACCGGCTTCACGATCGTACGTCATCACACGGCCCATCCATGTCAACTCAAGGGTATATTCATTCGGTTTCAGCCCTTTGAGCAAGTCGAGTTACAGGACCATTTAGTCCAGTGAAGCAAGCATCATATTTTCCTAAAGCCTTTCAAACGAACATTAAGAGTGGACGAATCCAGTTTATATGACACACACACATACACCAAAGACATCAAAAATGGAGCATCGCCCAAAAAGTAAGTGCTGTCAACACAAACTATCCGATAAATGCAGAAGAACTAGAAAAAAATCACCATTGTAAAGTGGTCTTGTTGGCAAGTTCCATGAGCCCTCTATGTAAAGTAGTTCTCGTGGTGATAGTCTGATCAGAGGTCGTGGTTTGCAAGAAAAACAGAAGTGTTCGTGTGGACTGGAGGACAACGTTAAGGACGCCATTAGCGTTCGGGCTCGCACTTTTCATGGCGAACTGTAAACAAGGACGAGTGGATGGGGAAGTGTATAGGAGAGGTGAGGGGAGGGAGACTGAAACGGATATCTAGTTGGGAACGTAGGCTACGGGTTAGGTGCTTAACATAAAAGGAGTAAGAAGTTTTTGAATGGATGTTGTCGAACTTGCTTTCAGAGTTGGCAGGCTTGCTCCATGGGTCAACGTCCAAGTCTCAAGACCTCATCAAATGCTCACACCAAAGGAACGTCGTTCGAATACAAACATTTCATAGGTCGATGAGCACAAGGTCCATCTTCATTAGAGAATTCAAAGGTTAATAAATTAAGGCGAGGCTAAATGCAACTGGTGCTAACAGGGGTAGAAGTCAGGATTACAATTCACGTCCTGCAATATACTAAACGTTAGAACAAAATATATGTTATGTTGGTAGCGTGGCATTCTAAGGGCACTTCGATTGTCGATTAAGCGCATCACTTAATTATTAATTTACTTACGTTGCTAATTGTAGTTCCTATTAATACATTTTTCTATTATCAGCGTCATTACACTTTTTCAAGTGAAACAAGCTTATTGTATTAAACTCAATTACAATTATGTATTGTTTGTATGTTCTTAGCGTACTCTAACTTAGGAATAAAAAAAAGTGAAATATCAATGAATTAAATTACTATTTCTATTGCATTATAATTTAATCGTTCATATTATCATAAATATTGATAGTGACTAGTGAGGTATATATTCTGGCTAAAATTACGCCCATAAGGAACAGTTTTTTAATTCACCACGCAGATAATCATCCCTCACGCCACGACAGGCAGGCATCATAAATCTCTCCTATGACGCCTGCCCATAAATGGTTGAACGTCACTTTGAAGAGTTTATAATGCGGGTTGAAAACTGATCGCCGTTATGCCCGAAAACACAACATTACAGAAACCGCACGATAACAAAGTGTGTTCATACACTATACGTAACGAGATAACCGTTGTTGTTATTATTATTGTCGTTTTCGTTATTTTGATTTTCAGTTGATATTAAAATATTACTCCATAATAACTTATATTATATAATTTGTCCAAGGTGAAGAGTGAGAATATGTATTGGACAATTTGCTAATCTTTATGAAAATAACAATGTCATTAATGAAATGAACTCAGACGTTTAAAGATTTAGAAAAAAAATGCCAACTCAAATTTAATTATAACCAAAATTGGGTTGTTGAAAACGAGATTGCCGGTGAAAAACATAAATATATACGCGTAAATATATCTTCGTATTACTCTGTAGAAGAACTTATTTCAAGAACAAACGCTCTTTCAAAACTGGTACATGAATACCTGCCAGTGAGCGACAAAGGTGTCAAGTTCTGCCTCCCCAGCGTCGTGACGACATCACGCCTAACAGCTGCTACGCGTCACCGCCCGGCTAGCCTCGTGACGTCATCACGCCTGACAGCTGCTACGCGTCACCGCCCGGCTAGCCTCGTGACGTCATCACGCCTGACAGCTGCTACGCGTCACCGCCCGGCTAGCCTCGTGACGTCATCACGCCTGACAGCTGCTACGCGTCACCGCCCGGCTAGCCTCGTGACGTCATCACGCCTGACAGCTGCTACGCGTCACCGCCCGGCTAGCCTCGTGACGTCATCACGCCTGACAGCTGCTACGCGTCACCACCCGGCTAGCATCGTGACGTCATCACGCCTGACAGCTGCTACGCGTCACCGCCCGGCTAGCCTCGTGACGTCATCACGCCTGACAGCTGCTACGCGTCACCGCCCGGCTAGCCTCGTGACGTCATCACGCCTGACAGCTGCTACGCGTCACCGCCCGGCTAGCCTCGTGACGTCATCACGCCTGACAGCTGCTACGCGTCACCGCCCGGCTAGCCTCGTGACGTCATCACGCCTGACAGCTGCTACGCGTCACCGCCCGGCTAGCGTCGTGTCGTCATCACGTCTGACAGCTGCTACGCGTCACCGCCCGGCTAGCCTCGTGACGTCATCATGCCTGACAGCTGCTACGCGTCACCGCCCGGCTAACCTCGTAACGTCATCACGCCTGACAGCTGCTACGCGTCACCACCCGGCTAGCCTCGTAACGTCATCACGCCTGACAGCTGCTACGCGTCACCACCCGGCTAGCCTCGTAACGTCATCACGCCTGACAGCTGCTACGCGTCACCGCCCGGCTAGCATCGTGACGTCATCATTCAATACGATCCTGCCTGCATAAGCTATCGTAGCTCATAATATACTGACCCGTTTTATCTTGGAGTTAGTATACGGCTTATTGATGGCGTGTGGGTGTTTTATTTACAATTTCGGCAGCGGTGCTAATTGAGATGAGGTACCACTAAGTGATTACCAAAATTGGCTCAATGACATATTATTGAAGTAAGGGGCGTTCATGAGATAACCCCTTAACAAGTCTGAATGCTAATTGGTTAGTCAACAGGATCAAATTAACATTGTATGTCTATTTGTATGCAATGAGCACAAAAACCCACAATTCCCTTCTTCATGTTGATTATATAGAGCTGAAAACAAATTGCAACCTTAGTCAATTTCAGGTTCCTCGTTTAGTCGCCATGCATTGTTAAGAGAAACTTACCTTTGACCTCCGTGGACAGGTCAAAACCTGACATTTAGTTCGAGTTCCAATTAATATTTACACTTCTTATTAAGTCGAAAGTGTGTGATTTATCTCTTAGGAGTGGACAGACAAAAGGTCTAAGCTGTTCTAATGGTTCTGGACAAAAGTGAGATAAACATTATGCATAGCAGAAGTGAGGAGTTATTAGACAGAATAATAATATGTCTAAGTAAAGAGGATGTGAGGGATGATATGTATTTCCAACGGATTGGCTGGAGTGACTGGTAGTGGTAATTACTTTAACTTACTACCAGTAACAGTATGATCATCGAGGTGTGATAGTATTCCCTTTTGTGACATTAAACCATCTCCCAATATTTATTGATTGCGACCATTGACTATTTTCCTCAACTGCAACCTTCCATTTCATGTAGTGAATTATGTTTGTAAAATAAAATAGTTTAATACAGCTCGAGGTACATAAGAAATGAGTGTCAATCTGTTAAACTCTGGCCACGCAGCTCCCACGTAAGTGGACCCAAAATTACTTTACACCTGCTTTCGTCACATCCGGGGCAGTCGTAGCCAACCAGCGAACCGCCCGAGACACATCCGGGCCAATAGCGATCGCTGATTGGCTACGAACCAGCCGCCTGTGACGAAGGCATGTGTAAGGTAGTCTTGGGACAACTTCAATAAGGGGTGGTACGATGGTGGTACGATGGTGGTACGATGGTGGTACGGTGGTTGGCAGAAGACTCGCGTAGACGCCTGATCAAAACGAAAATCGTCTCCAACTTGTACTCATAGAAACGTTTAACGGAATCGATATGAGAAAGGTTTTTTAGAATCCTCTCAAGTTATTCAACGAGTATTGAAAGTACGTTGGTATAGAATTTACGGTAGGACGGAATGAATATATTATTGCTATTCCCTCTCATACTATTCGGATTTAACTCAAGGAAAATATTGAAAACAAACTAATTCAACACAATATTTTCACATATAATTTGCGTTATTTGGTTTATTACATTAATATAGTGATTTTTTTCAAAATAATTTATAACATTTACTATATTTGCTTCATATTTTATATTGATTTATTCATTGATTGATTGATTGATGTATTTATATCGATTTATTTCAAAACAAAATTCTCATTGTAGGACTTTTATCTTTGCATACTGTAGGCTATGCTCATGTGGCTTTACGCAATTTTCCTTAAATAAATGCTATTCCTCAAAGCAAGCTCTCATAAGTGATAGATTACATGCATGGTAACACTCTTTTCACGATACACAAGCCACTATATTGAACAAAAACTAATAATGTGACTTTTATGTTTTTTTAATGTTCTAGCATGCACTCACTATAACAGACCGTAACACATTTCTTGGTTCGCAGCTGTAGTTAATATCTCCCAAGGAATAAAAAGTTTTAAAAACGGTTTTCGTTGAGACAAAGGCTTCACCGCACCTTGTAGAGTTTTGGACCCAGGCCTTATTTTATATTCGCAATTTGTCGTTCAGAAATGCTGTCAACATATACTTCATGGCAACAATCTCTACAATTTGTTCGAGAGCTTTCGCTTTTGGCTCACTAAAACATTAAATTAAATATTGGTTTTTAGCTGCCACCGTGTACATGCACTCTGAAATTAGAGTGAAAACTCTGTAATTTATACTGTATTTTGTTTATATCACGCCGATGAATAATGTTGATAAATTACACGGATAGAGAGATGCTGTATTAACTGTTTTGGAAAGTTATTTCGATATTTTGTATGTACCTAAACTACTGGCACATCTGATTGGTTCTACAGTCCATCGTCAAAGTTAGTCAAAGTTAGAAGCTACTCGATCCAGCTCGCACATGGGACTTGGTAGGTCACTCGGCATAACTTGTGTATTTCTAACTTGTCACCTTGAAGAACTCAGTATTTATTTTGAAATGTGTCGTGTAATTAAAAAAATGTTTACATGTTATTTCGTAATCGAATTGCAAGTGAAAACGCAATGATTTTTGATGGTGTTTATGGTACTCCTCATACTTAACACTGAACAGCTTCCGTACTTAGTTTTCTAAAATCGGACAACACAATAACATACTCTCAAAATATCAAATAACGCACATCGATATATTTATGCGTTGTTAGTATTTGTATAGAGAGTATCAATTGAGTTTTGAGCTGTGCTATTTTCTCCCATCCCTTTGACAGTTATTTTGTTTCTATGAACGAAAACGAAAAATTAATAATATCTCTTGCGGCTATATATTTTTTTCAATTTGTGTCAGAGACACAAGTAAATTTCGTTCAAATTGAAAACACGTTTATATTGACATACTATGCAAACCCAATAATTGGTTTTAACAACGATATAATTGCTTCTTAATACCACATGCGCTTTTCCGTTCTGCGTGAGGCAAATTACCGGATATCATATAAACGAATTTTAAAATTAAGATTAATTCGCATTAAAAATACTTCACGTGTCAAAGTGCAATTATCAGATCGATCACAAAACATCTTATAGTCAAGTTTCTAAAACACTGTTGTTGGTATAGACGAAAAGGAAACACAATAATGAAATCAGTCTTTCTAAAAATGGTCCAGACATAAATACGCAGTTTGCAACATCCGAAATTACAGAAAATACACTGTTTAATTTTTAGAGAGTAATAAAATGTGAATAACAGACGTAGGAATGCCGCCATGAGGCTACTCAAGTCAATACAGTTGCTGGTTAAAGCCACAGCTTTATTACCTAGGGCATTTAGTTCCAGAGACATAAAACTCAAGGCGTCGCCCAACCATTGTGTACTTGTAAAGCATCGCTAGCAGGGTGTATGGTGGGTGCGTGGTGCAACTGACGCATATAACTCACCAGCAGGACATCACCAAATTGAAATGTCGCTGAGCTTGATTTTACATTTACCAGAATGATTATTTTGTTTCCCGCGAACAATGCAAACAATTAGAAAAAAAATACAAAACAATAATTTTCAGGAGTATTCCCCGTTTCGAAGTGTATACCAATTATAAAAATGTCTTTTACAATGTTGGAAAACCAATTAAATTTTTTCTTCCGAGAATTTTCAATTTGTGCTTTTCTTTTTAGAAACGTTTTTAAAGTTGGATTTCATAGCGTGTGGCAGGCAGTTTAACCACACACAATATGGGACAGAGGAATAATTTAAAACATAAAAAATTATTTTCGTGAATTTCTTTTACACGCAATTATGTATATTTTCATTACTTTTCTTGTAGTGACGACAAATTACATCAGTTTCTGATAGTTTCTAAAAATATGAAAATTCACAAACCCATATACGATCTAAAACTAATTGAAAATGTAATTTCCCGTGCTAGGAGGCACTTAACCACTGTGTATTTATTTGCTTTTACAAATCAACACCTTAGCATAATTCATATGTGGTAACTTTTGGGTTTATATTGAAACACGTTAACACATGTTGGGAATCTTATTGCCTTATAGTAAAATGCTTGCGTGCATGGTTGCCAAGTGTCAACACCTGTCTAGGTAGCTATAATATTTCCTTACTGCTTAAATACGACCACAATAAATTTCAGTCCCGTTTAAAAAGTAACAATTACTCATTTCCGTTTCAAATGAAAATTTTTTAATACGCCGAAATAATGTTGTTTTACGATTCTTCGCTGGTTTACGCCGAACCACGTTCAGAGCCTGACAATGTTGTTTAACGAGGCATTTTACAGCTGAGTTTTTTTTTGCGTTTGAATGTGTGCATGCTGAACCTTCGGTTAACCTGTTATAAGAAGCATGTGGCGTTTATGCAACTACCTTACCTTGCTGCTAAACTACATTGGAAATATCTTGTTTTAAAAACAATCTAGACTCACATTTCGGTAACTGCTTTCTTACATATGATAGTCAGGAATATGTTGTCGCTTTATATATCAATAATTAGCTATGCAAACAATTGAACTATAAAATTTAGTGCCCCACAAGACGAATGCTCGATTTTATACTGTCATGACTATAGCCTAGGCCTAGCCGTTCAACTCCATTGTCGAGCAAAACACTATAAAAATGTATTATTTCCCCTTTAAAGTGTAATTAATTGTTGTAGACCTACTGTACTGCACTTACAAAGCAAACAAGGCCCACTTCATACTTTAGATAACTATAGTTTCATTTACACTGTCAAAGTCGATGAAAACCAAAAAAGCACACTACTTAAATCCAACCTGACTGTTGAAAACCTTGCATTAAATCATGTTCAGTATATTAACCTTTGTATACCACTAAAGCGTGATTACATTTTAAACAAACTTCGAGGTGTAAACTCGTCATTAAATAACGAATTTAACGAGACATTGTTAGAAAAATTAACTTGCGATATTTCGAAGCTGACTCTAACGAACTATGTGTGAAAGAGTGCAACTTATGTATACATTGTTAAAAACATTAACTTGCCATATCTCGAAGCTAATTCTAACGACCTGTGTGTGAAAGAGTGCAACTTATGTATGTGCACAACACCAGCACCCGTGCCAACCATCATCACAGAATAACATCGTCGTCTCATTAACACAGTCATCTCTGAAACATGCGCTCGCCGTGACGAGTGATTCAAGTAGTCCTATTTATCTCCGAGTTCCTAATTGCTATGTTTAGTGGACGGCCGGTAATTAGTTGTGGAGCCAGCCCACGCAAGCAGGTGTTGAGAGTCAAGTTAAGGGTGGTTGGAGTGTAGGTCGGTGAAGCGAGATGCTCTCTATGGGCCGGGTTTGCATGGGGATGTTATGTACACGAGTAGTTAGTTTTAATGGCCGGGCTCGCTTCGTCACTAGGCAAACCGCCGGCGAGAATACTTCCACAAGAAAATTGAATGATGAAAATGGTTGCAGTAGTGCCCCGGCCTCAGTTGGTCGCAACTTGGGGAGTTGGTCGTACGATCTCGCACTTCTCTGTATCCCGATACGATACGCGAGGCAGTTGTTTCCCTACTGTGCAGGTCGTTACTTCATTATGTTATAAAACGCGGAATTCTAAGTGCTTTTTGCTGGAAAGGACTTTGACTAACGTATCCCACTTCTTATTTATGAATACCGTTGGCCTGGTAACTTTTCACACTCGCCGCTTCCATCATAACCATGTATGCATAACCAGGAACAAAACTAGTTTTGTTAATAGAATTGTTTTTGAGCTCGTGTAATTTTAAATTTAATAGAGCGCACGTGATCCTCGTTAGTAACGACTAGAGAAACAATCCATTCGAATAAACAATGTAATACATTAATTATTTACATAATTTCAAACTCACGTGAGTTTTGACGTACAATATTATACGATTATATATTCCTCCGTTCTGTAACTGACCAACCGTGACGTGCTATAATAATTACGACGTAGACCCTTCACGTAATTATTCAATACTACTTGCAGCCAGTAAAACAATTGATCGTAATTGTATAAGTTTAAACCGATTACGCAGCCAAAAGTATCCAGTGCGGTAGAAAACCGTGGCAATACCAACTTGACGTAATCATAAATTCTAACAGTTAATGCCAACGTAAATCCCCCCATCGATCAAGGTCAATACACCAGAGACTAAGGGAGGTTTCAGTTAATCCTAACTAAGCCAAGCCTGCGAACCAAACCTCGTACAGATAGGCTCGATATTGTGTGGCCTAACATTTACCGTTAGCAACGAGGGTAAGCGAGAAGATACAAACGCAAGGCTTAACGACGGGAAATAGTATTGGTTTTGACAGCACATACATCAATACCAAAATTTGTCCACATTATCAACCATCATTGTACTATTATCACATTATCCATGGACTGGCTGGAAACAACACAATTCATTCCTTCATAATATTTCCTCCTAGTTTCATAATTCAACCTATACATTACAATTCATATCTTGGCTTATCTGTGTCCTGTATTCAATTTTTGTCTGCCTATAATATTTTCTCCTAACTTCCTGTTGTAGTTCAATATTCTTTCGTCTTCCTCAATGCCTCAATAGGTCCCAACTTAACAATAACTTTGCCTCCATAAACTTCCGATTTCGTTTTGCTCTCTTCAGGCGGTATTTTTAGATTTAGTGTTGGCGACGTCGGCTGTAAACATATTATTATGTATCCACAGTTTTGCATCGATCCTGAGGATTTACAAATAAAGGCACACCTGTATATTTAAAAAAACTTATCCAACGCGTCTAAACTTTTCTTTCCCCTTTATGATGTAGTCTATGTTTCACATCCACACAATGCGTAGCTTTAAATATACAATTTTAAAATACACTTCAAATGATTCTTATTTACAATACATCATTTCCCCTTAAAAACCTAAACTGTATTTATTGAATATCATTCAGTTCAGTTAGATAGATTGTTTTTACACAATCCTATGAACAAATGAATACGTTTTACACTTCTAATGTTTGAAACAAGCTATAAGGCGTATCTTGCTTGGTATACACCCGCTAACAGTGAAACCTCTGTGTACAAGAATTCTGTTGGGAAACTCAATACGGCCGCAGGTGGTAACCGAATTTTCTATTAGCCCTCTCGCCGGGTTTTTAGTCAGTTTTCGGGATTCATGAATCACAATATACTTCTCTGCGGATGACCACAAGGCTGCAAGAGAAATGAAGCGGCTGGTTTGAAAGAATTTATTAGAAGGAAAATAAACACACAAACACAATCGATAATAAATTTAAAAGTAATACTACTGACGGTAAACTGGACTCCACAGAAAGTTTCATTTAGACCGGGGTGATTATTATCACTATCCATCCCCGTTTCCTGTCTACTTTGGCTACAATAGGGTTACCTATCTTCTCACACTTTTCTCTCTTCCACGTTCCTCATTTGCTTTCCTCTCTTTTGCAGGGTTCTGTCTACTGTCTCCTTCCATCTATTCCGTTGTCTTTCTTAGCGCCGCCTTGCTTCATATACGGTTCTTAACAGTCTTTCTACTCCCATCCTTCTTATGAGTCCTGACCATTTCAATCTTTGCCTCCCAAATTTATCCTAAAGATTTTCCTTTCCTACAACCTTTCCTTTCCTCATGAACAAATAAACAATTGAGTTATTGCCCTCACGTTTGCATACACACAGTCGCTACTTGAGGTTACGTTGATGTTGACAGTGCTATGCACGTATTTAACCGTTCTCGTTCCTGATTGGATCACCTGACTCGGATTGATAATTCTTAATTTTACTTATTAAGGGAAGCCACAGCAAATCTTAACTTTTAATGTATGGGACCAATTGTGCTGAAACTTGCAGACATTGTTCAGACACTTTGAAAACCAAGATTAAAAACAAATAAAAAAAGATATATATATTTTTATTGTTATTTAAATTTCCATTGTTATTACAACAATACTCATGGGGCAAGCTGTAACAAGAGAACCAATAAAGATAAACTACTTTTTTAAATTTTAAATTGAAGATGGCTAGACATGCAACAATTAAGTGTATCGCCAGTAAGACAATGTTAATATTATGGAAGCTATTAGCTTTTGAATTTCCATTTTTTATAAAGAAACAAAATCCTAAGTTTATAATTCGTGAATTATTTTTTTTCTCAAGTACTAATAATCATGCAGATTTTATAATACATATTTTTTATCTTAAATCTATTACGGATAACACACACAAAAAATCATTTTTGTGGGACAAGTAGTTTGCAAGATATGATTTTCTTCATACTAAATTGTGTATGAAAAAAGATAAGCCAGAAAGAGGCTTGAAAGTTTAGATAATGTATTCCAGGCACTTAAGACTGACAACAAAGTATATCTTGCCTAGGCTCATTGTCTAAAATGCCCCAGCACCATAAATGTAGCAGGGCTACACATTTAGCTTAAAACACGACTGGAAAATAACAAACCAAGCCAACATAACACCACCTTTATCATTTAAAAGGTTCAATAATAAATGTGCATGTGTTTGAATTTCAGCGCAAAAACGCTGTACATGCATCATTCAAGTGTAAATAAATGCATCTTACATTAGTTATATTCTTTGTTTGGGTTAAAATATTAATTCATTAAGGTTCAAAGTAATTAATGTAAAATTTTGAAAAAAAAATGATTTTTTTTTTAATTTCGAGCAGATTTGTTGTGGCTTCCCTCCTTAAGAGCGAAGGATACCTCTACGTCAAAAACCACAGAAAATTTTCATTTTTTAACTATATCTCAAGATTGAAACACAACATCAAAAATCTGAGACACCATAGCGCTGTGGTTTGGTAAGCCCTACACACTGAATGATAAATGTATTTAACGTTATCATCTGTGATAACGATTTCCTTAGTAATTTGAGGAAATCGTTATCACAGTCATACTGATGATAACGATAAATACATTTATCATTCAGTGTGTAGGGATTACTAAACCACAGCGCTATGGTGTCTCAGATTTTTGATGTTGTGTTTCAATCTTGAGATATAGTTAAAAAATGAAAATTTTCCGCGGTTTTTGACGTAGAGGTATCCTTCGCTCTTAAGAGCTCGGTCTAAAAAAAAAGGTTGCAATCATAGACTGGCCTAACTAAGCTACTGCGCATGCGCCGCCAATCGTAAACTCGAATCTACGATTGCATTTGACCGTTTCTATTCGGCTATAGCTGATGAAATAACTTCTTCTCAGTCCCAAATAAATTGATTGTTACCTCCACCATATTGTAAGCGCAACGTACACACATAATGTAATCCTGCATGCATAGAAATATATGCACATACATTAGCTTAGTTAAAAATCATCACGGAAATATTGAGTCACGTGTATATAATAATGAGTGGTGTACATTAGCATTTCCATGCAGTAAGTCCTGTGTATAACCAGAATCAAAAACTCTTTACACAATGGGGTACACAGCTCTCAAAAGGGATACGGCTTTCATTTTGTCTTTGATAAAGCCAGTATGAAAAAAAAGGGTCAGGTATAAAGTAAACATTTTCTGTCGTACCGTATCTGGCACCTACATCAACGGTGGGTGATAGTGCGCTGCCGCTCTAGCGCGCACCGGGAGATAATACAACTCTCTGAGCGGGGCGTTATACCTTCACCTCCCCCCCCCACCCCCCACCCAACCCACTCCCCTCACGCGCCCGCGAAGAAAATATGCGTTTTAAATAACGCCGAGGCAACACATACGTCTGTGACTAAATATTATGTATTTATTATTTATATTCCACGGTTATACACATGTATACATGTGATGCATATGGATGAGTGTAAAGATCAGCATAATTCCATATATTATAATGTGTGTTCGCTTGCAAATAATACTGCTTTTATGGGAATTTAAATGACGTTAATTTTACCGATATTGTTTCAAACGAGAATAATAATTAGGGGAACGTTCCTACATAGGCGAAATGAAGACTAGATTTTTTTGAATTTACAAAAACTCAAACAGTATATATTCGGGTTTAATTCAATTATTTGCACTTTTTTAGTTAAGTTGATGTCATACGAGGTAAATTTGTTGAGAGAACACTTTGTTAAAGTTAACTTATCCATTCAAAGGTATACACATTAATTGACACTCACTAAAAAGGAAATTAGTCCTTACACATAAAACAAAAATCAACTGTTTAAACAACGTCAACTTTATAGCCAATACAATCAAGAATAAGAAAAAATAATAATAATACATAAAACCTACACGTAAAAACATGTTAGGCAACTGGCATTTCCATTATCAAACTCCAACTCTACCCACGGTTGTTATTGGTACATCGCATAACATTTGACAAAGTGGCACTCACACAAAGACTGCCCACAGTGAGGTATTTGTGACCGCAAACCACAGGACACTTACAAACAGGAAATTACATTGTGCCAAATTAATAACGGGTATTGAATTGAATCGACGCCTCAACATTATTGGAAGGGACGTTCTGTAAACTCCGTTGTCACCGTAAAACGCGATGGAACATTGATCATTTTGAAGATACTATAGCAAAAAAGATTTAAACCATTAAGTGCTTAGTAGTATCAAACTACAATTTTACATTTGAAAGAGGGATATTCTTGGTATAAAAGCAGAGTGAAATAAGCAGTTTTTTTTCAAGAAAGCCACACAACATTGAAAAAGGGGAAAATACGCACAATTTGGTTTCTAGCGCAAGCAATATACCATTACCAATTACCCAAGTATTTCACTTGTAATCCTTTTCGTCAAATTAGTTAATTTTATTTGTTTTTGTTGTTTTAGGGTTTGATCTTTGACAATATTAAAAAAAAAAAATAATAAATTAAATCAATATACAAGCAACAACCGAAAAGCCAAATGAATTTACTATTTGTGGTTCTACAGTCATTTTCAACGAGTTACCAAAAACCATCTGGTTTTGAGATAATAATAATATGTAGTTGCAGGTATCGCTAGGTTGGCAGCTTTCAAAGCTTCAGTTCAACTAAGTTAAAAATGTAAATTGCGTGGAATTTAATACATTCCCAGTTGAGAGAACTGTGCCAGCTTTACCTCTCGCTTGATATTTGCCATTTCTGAAACAAACATGTATGATGTATGCATGTTTATTGACATACATTAGCTGCAGGATATAGAGTCAAACGCAAATATACACAAACTTAGCAATATATACCTTCACATAGAAAATCACAAACACACTGTCAAACACGCGCGTATGACCAATCTGCATTAGTGTACAGTACTACTGCAGTAGACATCGAGGTTATAACTTAGTTTGGGTTTTTAAAATGCGATATTTACACTACTTGGAAGTTGACAGAAGGCACAGTTGGAACCGTCTTTCATGGGATCGTTGACAGCAGGAACCGATCCTAAACGATTTACATTAGACCTAATACATTTATTGATAATATATTTTCAAATGCAATTTAATTATATTTAGCAATACTCATAATCACTTGATAATCAGTTTTTATGTTTATTTTCTTGATATTTTTTCATTTTTCTCATTTTAACTATTTTCGTTTATTTTCTATTATTAATTAAATTCCCTTCTTAATTTTATCTTTTCATTAACCTCTTCTTTATTTCAATTTCTGTCCACCCCCCCCTTTCATTTTAACTTAATTTCTTTTTCACACATGTGTATTTCTGCTATAAAATATCAATACAATGTATACTGTTTGTAAATACATTTTATATAATTTTATTTATATAGGTTTTTTTTTTCATTCTTCTTGTTCTTTTTTATTAATTTGATTAGTTATGTTGTGTAATCGTGTAATCGCTTCCTACTTTATTTTGTTAAGAGTTTTATACCTATTGTTACATTATAAATTGTATTGCTGTATTTATTGTCATTCTTTGTAAATAAGAAACATTAAAATTATAAATGTAAAAACGTACATCCAATGCTATCAGCAACAGAAAGTCTTGTAGGAATTTTTGTAAGTTTCATGCATTGTACGATATTTATAAATGAAAACATAGTCTTACGATGGAAGCATCATGTAGAGGTTTTCCAGGTCAGGTTGCATGACTTATGACTATGAGCATTCGTTACTTTGACCCTAAAATGATTCACGAAGTGAACTGTCTCCTGTGTCCAACATAGAAACGTGTTATTTCCATAGCAGTGTGTGCAATGGCTGTGCGACCTTTTTCGACATCACGTGCTTCCAAAACAGGAAGAAATAATCCCGGCTGGTCGGTATGTTTACCAACATAGCCCAGCTAACGAAATGTCGGGTCCGCTTTCCCCATTCCCTCTGTCAACTATTCTCTTGCCATGTTCTGTTGACTGGGGGTAATGGTACGAGTGGTTAGTGTACACTTACATTGACAAACGTTTGACCTAGACAGAGTAATTAAACTAAACTGCTTTCAACTAATGGTTTGCCACCTTAGCTAAGTAGAGGGAACCATGTATATTCCAAATAGGTTTTTTTAAATAGTTTAGTGTGTTAAACGCCGTATTCTACAGCTGTCATGTGACGTCGACCAAACCATGGCCATCACACAACGCCGGGGTCGTCATAAAGTGATTTCATTTAGGAGGTTGAGGTTGGGGAGTCTGCCACATGAAAAAGAACGAGAAGACTAATGAAAAATCGAACATTTAGAAAAAGTGAACAATACCATGATGTATACATGAGAAAAGGGATTATTAAAGATATGTACGAGTTTGCGGGAACCGGTCACCACGAGAAAAGACCCACCTCGATCGGGTGTATATTCCGGAAAGGTGTTACAATCGTGTAATGTTAGTATCGAAAGAACAGGGACGCAATGACACATTAATTGTTCGATTGTAATGGATGACACTAGAAAGGCATTCAATCTAATTTCTATAGAGCGCGCAGTGCATCAGTAGGGTATCGCGAGTTTTCAAGCAATGTCAAAACAAATAATTGTGGCCCTTCTATCGGGAATGATACGAGCAGCGAACAGCTTGACCAGGATGAAACCAAGGGCAAGACAAGATGATGAGGATTGATATGTTGCCAGCTGTGTGCGAGTGAGACCAACCCTCATATGTGTGCGGTGTTGCCAGTGTGGGGCCCTGGGGCGAAGGTCAATCAGCTACACGCAGACACAATAGCCGGGGCATCGACGACATCTAGTTTCCGTTGTGGACGCACAATGCAAGGAATTGGGTCTCCAAGTGCTCCTTAACTTGACATGACCTCTATATTTTATGACCTGAGCTTTCAAAGACCCCCTAGAAAATAAGGAGAGAAAAGAATAAAAATTTTGTCGGGGCCATATTTAACAAAGTGAGTTCACTCTTTCTTTGTGGTGGATTAGATATTTTTACGAGGTAGAAAAAACGTTGCCTTTGTTTGAAACAGGCCGTCATTACAGGCGGCTTTTAACATGTTTACTTGTTTTAAGTGTGCCATTACCAACGCATGGCAAGAATATAAAACCTGATTCCGCGTCGTGAGAATTAATTGATGTCCGGTTTTTACTCTGAAGGGATTCATTCAAAGATATTTGGCAACGTTGCTTGTTTGATACAACGAAACCTGAAGAGTCACCGTAGCCCTACCGACATAACTACACTAATAAATGTAGTCATTGACTTTCCCAAGACAAATTTCTACAAATTATGAGTTTTAAACAACTCTTTCACCTACATTTTCAAGAAATTCACGCTAAAAATAGATCTGTTTCAATAATGCGGTCCACTTGGCGTTTGAGATAATTCTGCTCCAAGCTATGACTCTCAAGTTATTATTTAGCGTCGAATCCTTGCGTATATGACTTAAAGCATGTCGTGACAAGTTTACACGTGTCACAGTGGACTTTAGGGCGTGTCCAGGGGAAACGCGGGTCACGCACTAGGCCCGTGGAGGAAGACTATCCTAGCACGCTACTAAACGACTAAACGAGAGGACATGGATTCACAAACAACTTATACAGACTACTTTACAAACAGTCTTTTACTGAGACAAATTTATATGAACCTAAGGTAGTACCGGTATCGTGGAGTTTAACTTTTAAGGCAGAAACTATGATTTAAAATTAGTATTTTTTAATTCGAATGAGGTTTGATAACTTGCAAGAGTAACTATCTACTTTCGTTTGAACTACCACAGGCATATTGTCGCCGTCTTTGATTAACCCCTTTGATCAAAGAGATATGATATTATAACAATTTTTGGTACCAAATTTATATTCACCTTGCTAAGCACCGCCAAGTCTAGTATATTTGTTAGCTGCAACCAATTAGGTCAGTATCTATTAGTTCGATCGGGCCCGGCATGTTCTGTTTTTCTTCAATTTTCTGTTTTCAATAAGGTCGTCATGTTGTTCGAAATAAAAAAAAACTACAAATAAAACCAGTAAACTTCCCACACTCCGATCTAATTAAATGTATATTTTACATCGCAAGCCATTATCATTACAGCGCATGCAATGTATTGAATGTTGTATAACCACGTGTATACCACGTCGATAACTATGTTTTCCCATGGAACAATTATTGTCACCACCTGTCTCTTGCACGCGGCTCACAAAATGCCAAGTGGACGACGCTCGCGACGATGTATTCTTTGATTCCGATATTCACGTACGTCCAAAAACAAAAAAAAAACGAACTGAAAAACCTAAATTCGTAATTTTCCCCGTGAAGGACATAGCAAATACTCGGCAGCAATTTCACTTCCCCAAATGAAACGTTCCGTTTAAGTGCGGGGTCCTGAGGCGCGTTAGGCGTTGGTCGGACACGTTCACCTCTTTGCAGCTTTATGGGCCCAAACTGCCATAGGGAGGCATTTGAATAATTTACAGTGTGTAGGACTAGGCCTCGCTGTCGTGCTATGGCCAGGCCTCGCGTACACATTACCCTTACATATTTAATTATACGTGTATTACGGGCCACACTACAACACTTAACGACACATTTAATAGCGGCATGTATTTGCAGTTCATTTGCTAGCTAGCCTCGTTTAGATATCCCCTCGGTCCGCACGCAACCAGCTACACTCCAATACTTCACCTATCAAACTAATAAAATTGAAAAAAAAAAAAAACAGAAGGTAACATTTTATCCACATTTCATCTACAAATAAAATAGTGTCGTATGATAAGATCCGGACATGAAATTTCGTATAAATTTATCACTTTTAATCACACCGTACAAACATGGATCGTTCCCATATGCAGAGAGAGCGAGAGCGCGAAAGAGAGAGAGAAAGAGGTCAAACGCTAAAGCTTTTTTATGCGTGAGCAAGTTTCCAATTAGTGACAGCGTAGATATTGACTTTAGATCCGTATGTCATTCAGTTTGAGTGAAGCATTCGACAGGTACGATCAGACGGCGGGCAGGGCTCACGTAGGCCTATATCGCCACCCTTGAAGCATCGCCATCCAATGACTACCATAAATCATACATTGCACGCTAAACTTAATTAATTCCAGCCGTATCTCATTCAGCGTGCGCGACTCTAACAAATGTGTATACAACCGTAAAAAAGTTTCACTTTGTCACATTATGTATGGTTCGTTACATTCCGGCGTGGCATACAAATATTTATTTGACCATGTAGCCTAATTCCTGTCTACATTCAGAAGCCAAATGACACAGGAAACTTGTATGAATGAGTTTCTGGTGATGAATTAATTGCATGAAAATGTGTATGAAGTTGCGCGTGGTTATAGCGGGCATGGCCGTTATAGCGACTGACCGGGGTCGAACTTCGCTCACAGTCATGCATGCCCGGCTGCCCTGCATGTGGAAACTATGCACACATTCAAATCGCATCTCTAAATAAGCAAAACGTGCGTCACACCATGTTTTCATTTTAAACAATCTCATAAAAGGTTGTATTTCACTGTAGTTTTTTTATTGTACAGGAACTATTGTTTTTGTTCCTATAGTAATTCGTTGTGATAATAAAATAAAACACCGTGAACATTTAACATCATTACTCCCTGTAGCGTCGTATTTTACTAAACACAGAAGTTTTATGATGCTACAATAAACTAAATGTTGATCATGCTTTTAAGTTGTCAGTATTAATATTGAATCATGAAATGCAAATGATTATTTACATGTAAAACTTCATAATTTATTTCCTTCTTATATTTTATCTCTTATATCAGAATATCGTTTTATAAACTTAAAATATCAATACCTACCTATACCAAGACCGATATGGTAGACATACATGATCAATTAATAACAACACAAAACTGGTAGTTGTATTCTAAGTATGTACAGCATTAGGTGTAAACTTGCAATACTTAGATATAAACAAAAAATAATCATGTCGTTTAATTTTACTTAGTGTTATGTAATTCTTACCAATTGTATAATCTATAACAATCTTAATAATTGAAGCAATAAAACAACATACAAATTAGTCCTGCCTTGAATGACCTAGAAAAGTTGAAAACATTGTTGAAAACGAGGAAGGTAGAGGCTTGTAACATAGCCCGCAGTATTACAAGTCCAACGTGAACTTTGTTCGCACCATGGGGAGGTGAAATATGTTTCCATTTGAGTTGGCAACAATGACGTCTGCTCGTGATATTTGGTACTACTGTACACCTTTTTACCATGTACGTGTGAATTAATGGATGAGTTGAAATAACACGTGAATGTAGGCTCATTAATCAAAATATTGTTTCACTTGAACAACTAGGGTTAAAAAAAGAAATATTGCTGAAGGGTAATTGTTTTTTTCAAAAACGTCAGAAATTAAGTCTGTAAACGGAATTTATTTTTCCACGTTATACGCTCTATAAAAACACTTTTCCGTGCGGTTATATCGAAAAATATTGTTTTACTAAAATATACTAAATATATTGACTGTCTTTGTAAATACTGCAATGAAATGCAATACGCCTGCAGTCACTTTCACTTTGGTTTCAAGTTTTAAGAACAAAATATAAGACTCGTCCATAATACTTATAAAACATTAACAAGTATCTGCTGTCTGTCTAGACTCATGCAACCCACAACAGAGGTGTACCTTTATATTTCGCTGAGGAAAATCAAGGCACACGCGTTTCAAGGCTATTATCTAATTTGTTTTACAAAATACTATTTTCCCGAAACCTATTTACCTAAATTCTTCATATTATATAATTATGCTACACTACAAACTTTCTTGTTGGTAACAAGCCCTACTACTCAGAACTAAAACCCCATCGATATCTAAGAAGAAGAAAACAACACGGGAGCTAGATTTATTTTTGACTGGCTCTTTTAAGTTTTCACGAGTTTTCCGTTTCGCGATATTGGCCGAGCGCAGAAACCCGTCGCCATATATTGACGGCGTACCTACCTCTACGTCTCGTTCTTTCCCACCCAAGCTAGCTAGGCAACAGCCCGCATTAACTAGTATCAACTAAGTCTGTTTGGAATGGGAATTTACCAACGACTACACCCATTGTTCATGTAGTCGATTGTTACAAAACACATAACCCACTGAGAGATTACGTGTTCGCCACTATTTCTACTAGCGAAACTTCAAAAGCCAGGTTGGAGGGAGTTTAAACCCCCTTGATCCCGTTCGAAAGTCTAACAAGTTTATTTTGATCTTCTGTGGATTTACCGATAATTTACGTGGTAATGGAATTAGTACGCCCCTCGTTTTTGCTGGCTTTGTATAAACTTAAGCGAATGCCAATCAAACTCTTCAACATGTTGCCGAAATTATCAGGAGCTTCCTCGAGTTTAAAGCAGGTGGTATATTAAGGAATAGTAGCAGTTAACACACTTCCCATCCAGAAAGCGGGAACCTATTTCAACATAATAAAATATATTTTAAAACACATTGATGATTTAAAAAAGTATTTATTAAATGCAAGAACTCTTTAGCATACTTATACTTTACAAAGTGAAAAATCAGTGTCTACAACATATTATTCAGTACAGCTAAAGGGATTAAATCGCTCTAAAATTTCACATTTGTTCTAATCTAGAGATTAAAATAATGCTGCATATTAACGTTTTGAACGCCCGTGTCACAGCGTGTAAAACTGTTCGTGGAAATGTAATTAAATACATATATACACAACGGTGCATTCTGGATTCAGCTCTGAAACGTCAGCTTTAAATATTGACAGATCAGTACTGGGAATTTTATAATTATTGATTCTTGATTGCAACAGGGTAACAGGGCAGTGCCCACAAGTGATGGGAAACCACCCTCTGCTGTGGCAGATATTAGTTACACACCTGTACGTTTTAATAAAATAACTCATGGCTATAGTTAGTGCAACCTATATATTTATAGACACAAGTCCCAAATGAAACAATAATGTATTGATTAATTAATTAAAATAACTTTAATACTCAATACATTATAATAACTTTTGTTTTTTCATTTGTGTTTACGTTATGCTTGTTTATTTTATGCTTGATACATATGAACACAACTTGGTTCCTTTGCTTAGGACAGTTTAGCAACACTATGCAGTATAACTACTACATTATTCAATTCACTAAATATGTATTATGTGGGTATAATAACATTGACATATTCTTTCTGACAGTAGAAAACTTTTCCTGACACTCGAAAGAGTTTTTCTGATCGCTTCTAGATTCACGATCACATGAGAGTTCACCTAATTGTCATATTCCCTTAGAATAAGTTAAAACGAGCGCGGTACAAACCGCAGAGGCGTGCCTCATTAGGCATACACGTGTTACAACCAAGGCCTCTGGAGGTCTACCTCTCCCGTAACCCCTCGCCTTGTTGTACTTAGCACATCTGCATGCACCGTCTACAAGAATAATTGTCTTCAAATTTTAATTAAACTAAAAGGGTGTTTATAAAAAGTCTCTGAATTTATACGATCAACCCCTCTCCTTTCCTAGATGGGCGCTATTTTTTCGCGAGCTTCATTTTATTCAATTGTATTTGCATTTTTCAAATTCACCCATGTGTGAAGTCGCCTCGCCTGTTGTGTTGGTGTTGGGGTGGAAAGAGCCACGCAGCGTAGCAGTAGCGTTGTTTTAACGCGCCGTGTTATTCAAAGAGGGATTGCTTCACTAGAGAAGAGAAAGGCGCGTGAGTCATCTGCATGGACGCCAAGAATCAAACGAAAATTGCTTTTCAACTTCTCTTCTTGCTCTTTACTTTTTTTTCTCCTTGCGTTAAGTAGTGTGACTTCTACTAGAATTCGTAATTTTGTCGATACTGTTGCGTTGCGTATACTCCGTTCCATTGACGTACACCTCCGGTGGCAATCTGCACTGATATCGGCGTCCTCACTACCGTACGGTACCTCTACCTCTTTAGCGGGAACATTGGATCGCGCCAATCCCAATCATGAGAGATGAAAGATAATTATTTCAAACCTACTTCAAAATTACCTATAAGATAAAATAAATATACATGTGAGTTTTTTGTGCTCACTCGTTTGCAAGAAATATTTTCTATAGACCACTGTGCTTCTTGCCCCATCGCTTTGTCGACTCTATATAATCATCGTTCACATACGAGTATCATATCTGAAGAACAAAGTAAATTCCAGTCCAGTAGTTTAAAACTGGTTCACTTATCTTTAATCCAAGCATAAACCTTCCGTACAGGACTACAGGTACAAACTCTCATGGTAAAGTAGCATGTTCCACTCCATTTTTTGTTATACCTAAATAATACAGCACAAAGTTTTAAAGATTGAGAGGGATTGGTTTGAAATTATGAAAATAGTAACTATAGACTACTATTTTATCATTATACTAAACACAAAACTAAACTAATCATATATGGTGTAAACACGGTACGTAATTATGAATTCTGAAACTTTGAAGCACATGTTTCGAAATTAGATCATGTAGTGTTCACTGAACAACATTAATTTTAGCAAGGTTTGAATACTATTAAGATGTCGCTTCTATATCAGTTATACCGGTGTCTCAAGACATTCGCTGAAGATAGACAGACCATAGATATAAATATTGTTACCAAGATACGTAACTCACTGCTATCTGGACGTACCAAAGCGGATTCTCTTTTGAGATTTCAACAATGGATTATTCTCGGAACGTCGCCATATTGTATATTTAGAAACTATTATTTTCAATGCTGAAATGACTACTTTATGTCCAATGGGTATATACAGATACTCGCGTACTTTCTTTTTATAGCCATCAATATCAATGACATACGCCAGGCGATGTATAACACATTGAAAAACACACATGTTTAAATGTAAACAAACAGGCAATCATACAATATGGCGGGCATCGAGGAACGAGCATAGGTCCTCAGACCTCCATATCTTGGTAACAACATTTATATCTATGGACGGACGATTGTTGTATCGAAGCAAAAGCTGATGTTTCTCTATTTTGTTTGACTGCAAGAGGATGGCGGGGATCCCCCTTGCCTTGGCACGTGTTACATGGGTGGTGCTTCACTTCGGCCGGATCTCAAGGGGGGTCCGCTCTCCGTCCGGTCTTACTTAGTGGGTCCCTCAAGGTCCTTCAGACAAGCTAATAAGGAACGTCGAGCTCCAAGATACGGATGTTACCGACCAGTTTGTCTACACACAAGAAACTATCTCGTGACGTCACAGTGGCCATATTGAAGACGAACATGTGTTATTATTACTATTATTATTATTATTATTATTATCTTTATTTATCACATCACCAGATGGCAGGTACATTATTAGTCTACAGCATCAAAGGTGATCCTCACCTCTTAGGTGCTGCAACCACACATTACAAAATATGACATTACAAAGATTTTACACATTACAAAGATAATTACATTTTAAAAAGATTTTACATATCACAAAGATTATTATATTACACATAAATCAAATATAGTTGAATTCATGACACCGCGTGGCCCTGCGGTGCGACGCGGTACGAACCCGGGCCAACCCAAAACACCCGCACCGCATCGCAGGACCACGCAATGTCATAAATTCTACATAAAACAATTATATAAACATAACATAAAGACTTCAATATAAAAACTGATATCAAAATATTATAGAACCTTTCTCAAAATGCGAGCAGTACCCAGAATGGCTGTCTTCTGTAGTTCCCTTGTGTTATGTTGTCCTGGTATATCTTCTAAATAATTTTGAAATGTTTTGCTGATGGCACCTGTCGCTCCAATTATGATCGGGATTACCTTTGTCCGCATCCCCCACATTCTCTGGGTTTCAATTTGTAAGTCTTTGTATTTGGTTTTCTTTTGCGCCTCCTTAGAAATTATTATTATTATTATTATTATTATTATTATTATTATTATTATTATTATTATTATTATTATTATTATTATTATTATTATTATTATTATTATTATTATTATTATTATTATTATTATTATTATTATTATTATTATTATTATTATTATTATTATTATTATTATTATTATTATTATTATTATTATTATTATTATTATTATTATTATTATTATTATTATTCTTATTATTTATTTTCAATATGTTATGACCATACATAATGTAAGTAATACAATATATAAATCAAAACACACTGATGGTAGTGAGCAGTTAGAGCAAGCCCCATATACACATAGCATGTGTCTCACTACCATGTTCTTACAATTAGTTTCTAATACTACATTTCTAATGTACTTTGATGTTGTTATGTACAAGGCATTTACTGTCAATAGAACGTACAATGCCCACCATGAAACACGAGAGGTTTTAGTACATATAATGCCACTGATAAAGTTTACTAAAATGATCGTGTGTGCCATTGAAAACCAGAACATTTTTTTGGACTAGACAAAATAGGTCGACTTTTCAGTCGTAACAGCAGAGCTTCAGTGAATCTCCGTCAGAACAATGTAGCAACAATGAACTTATGCAATCGAAAGTAAACAAACGCGGCCATTTTCACCCCCAGGATGGCCGCCACGCGTATTGAAGGAGTATAGCAGCTATACCGACAGCTCTTACGAAGACGCTAAATGCTACTATACAAAGCATGTAGACGATATTGCAATCTGTGTTATAAGTTCAGTTTTCCTACCTATACGAATTGGCAATATTCCAACTAGATTTCGGAGTTAATCACTTGTCGCACAGGCATATTGCGTATCCTGTACATAAAACTACCTCGACTTATCAAGAAATATGCAGTCGTCATATTCGTAGTTGCCAAGTTCTCTTAGAGGCGGTCTCTCCACGGGGTCTATTTCAACGTAATTAGCCTCAGTTTCCCAGTACCTGCTTGTTCAGTGGACTTGCATAGCATCTGTTGGAATGTGCCCTCATAACGCCTGTCAGTAGAAGCAACACTGGATGCAGAGAACGAGATATAACCAGATTTAGGTTGGTATTCGCACATACGTCACTTCACTATTATACTCGGTCCCAATTCAAGATACACGCCGGCAAAATGAGAACTAAAAGGAACTGTTTCTTATTGTTGGAGACTTATGCTGTCAATCATCACCTTTATTTGGCAAACCACTTAGCTTCTTACATAGTAAAGACAGCTCCAAACCACATGGACCGTCGAAGCAAGAGATAATTATGGTCGACCCTTAGAAAAGGGACAGAATCCTGAGCCCCCGTCTTCCTATTGTCAAGTGGGTGTTTTTCTTATTTGAATAGATATTATTGGTGGTCACTTTTTTTTAAAACTGTGCATCCTTCCTGGTGACAAGCTTGACGTTTACAACCTTGCACAGTGAGCGGGAAATAATCCGTCCTTTGAGGAGTCCTCTTTACCGGCGTGTATCTTGGATAGGGCCCGAGTTTAGGTAGTCTATGACGACAGCACCTTGCTTGATACGTTGAGGTAACTATAGCAGTATTACTCCCTGCTCACCACGCGCTGTTATTCTATATTCATGCAGAAGGAGGCAGTACCTACTCTGGCTCCTTTGAACTGACAAACCACACTCATCACTGTCATAACACCATGCAGGTTGAGTAGAATAATTATAATAGAAACTCTCTTCCCTCTCTCTCTCACTCTAGGGTAGAACGGCAATAAATGTGAAACAAGAGGGTAAAAACTAAGAACCGAGTCGAAATGAAACGCGAGCCCAGTGTTTCACTTGTTTGATTGCGCTCATTAGTATTGTTGTTTCAGATTGTTTTGTTCACTGGTTAGTATTGTCTTGTGTGCTAATTATGTTACACTTGTTTCATGTTATATTATTTAGCCACACTATAAATGTATGGTGTGTTTTCATATGTAAATATATATATATGTGTGTATGTTGTGGCGTATTCTTTCGCGTTTAATAACATATACATATTATATTGTTGCTATTCTTTCAACGTTTGACAGAAAATAAGTATATTTAACTATAATAAATATTGTGAATGCGCCATGTAGTTTTATATAATGTATAAATATGCTGTTATGATAATACTCGTTCAATTGTTACAACGTTTTTTTTTACACATTTTCACTGATTCACTCATCATTTAAATTAACATTAACTTTGTTGGACACATTCGTCAACGATAAAATAATGGCTTGTGCATAGTGTTTCTCTATTAAATAAAAAATCCACTTTTCTGTACGATAAAAAATCGTGGGCTTATAAATATTGACTGAATTACTGGGCCTGAAGCGTTATTGAAAAATGCATCGGCGATTGTTTGTTGCATTTCCATTGCCCGAATACAGGAATATATGTGAAATAACACTCTCTTTACATTGTGCTGTTTCTCTATTGACCGATACAAATTTATAATTTTCACTACTGCGTGTGCGTGTGCGTGTGCGTGTGCGTGTGCGTGTGCGTGTGCGTGTGCGTGTGCGTGTGCGTGTGCGTGTGCGTGTGCGTGTGCGTGTGCGTGTGCGTGTGCGTGTGCGTGTGCGTGTGCGTGTGCGTGTTTGTTTATTCATCGAAGTCTTGTAATAGCTATGTTGTCACGCCTTAATGTATGTAAATGGAAGTCGTGCTTTCCTATTAATATTTTGAAGTACTTTATGCACACCTAATAATATTCACTTACGGAACATGCAGGTTTGTACTGCTCGTGCGTAGCCTACGTGCGACGGGATTCTGTATGCAAAGTTTTAAAAATGTTAGGATTACGAGCACCGAAAAACAATACATGATAAATGTAACGTATCCTCATTTAAAAGTAGAAATAAATAGAATTAACCTCTTCCGCTAGAAATTGAAAATTAATCAAACTCTTCTGTTTGAATGTGTTTTAAATACCTTATAATGTATAAAAGGACACACAATTGTAAACGAGACAGAAAAGTTTTTTGGGCTTAGAAGACCATTTATATCGTCATCAATCAAACCTGTTCTTCGGAAACATCAATTCCATCAGTTAATAGGTATTAGTGGACACAACTCTCTTTAATAAAGTACGTATTTAAATACTTTTTGTGTAAAAAAGACAAAATGTATAAATAAACATCATTAACAAAAACAACTGTGACAATTTATCAAACTGAATACGAAATTTAAAAATAAACTGAGATCTAATGCAGAAATCTATAACAGCAAAAAGGTAGGTTATTATTCCATTAAAGGTATCCATCCACATTGGAGGAATATGATTATTTCCCGAAAGCGCTGTGTTTTAGTTTAATATATACATATTTGTTTCCACTAATGCCGATTAACTAATCACCATGAACACTACTAACTTCAATAATCGCATCGTCACCGTGTTCGCTCTATTCCACTCCACTCTCATCACACTCCCGCTTGCCGTGGTACTCAATTTCAGCGGTTTTAAATTCATGTAAATATTTCCCAGTTAGGTAATTCACCGTTCGATAACCCTGGCAATAGTGGTGGAAAAAGCCAGCGCCGCCGCCGTGCAATCAGGCAATCATACAATCACGTCAGATTCCATAATTCCACTCCATTTTGAAATTAGGTTAACTCTGCTTTGGTATTATAAGAAACGTAAAATTGCACAGTTGCAAAGCGTTGGATCGTTTTGAACAGCAAAGTGGGTAACCGTAATGAACGAATATGATAAATGAGCTGCTGTCGCACGTTAGCGGCCACTACGGGGACCTGGCTTACTTTATTTACAGGCAGGCATGCGTTTTTATTTTAACTACGTGTTTGTCAAAGGGTTTGTTGATTTCTGAAAAATGCCTGTGTCATTAGATGAGTAATGATTGCGGGACTGAAAAATTGACTGAACGAATATTCTTAGAAGTTGATATATGCCAGAACGTGCTCACCGTGTGCACGTAACTAACGTTAACATAACGTTAACGTAACGTTACTCTTAACGTAAAGGCTCATTCTCCTCGAAAATTAACATTAGCGTAACTTAACATCGTATCGTAACGTTTTCGATGGCTGTCCACATTAGAACTTAATTTCCTACGTCCACCTGTCAGAGTTTGCCCGCGTAAATCAAGAACCTAACCTTATTTATTTTTGTATTCATTTCTTTTTACATTCAGTATTGTTACACAAATACTTACATTAGTGCAACTATTGTCCCATATTCCTATATAGGCTATTAGTAATATCACTACTTATACGGTTACCATTAATAGGGGTAGCTCAGAGGTAACATATGCGAAACTATCTAATTCGGGAGGTCGCCGATTCGATTTCGGCAATTCTGACTGAAGGTTGTTTCCGAGGTTTTCCTCAGTCGTATATGCGAATGCTGGGATTGAGTCCTACTTACAGCCTTCAGACATTTCTGCGTAACTAAATTCCTCCCCAACTATCCAAACACCTTACATGCGTATAGTTAGTACCCTGAAGAGGGGCATGTCAGTAAACCTGGTGTGTACCCTATAACAGGTATTCCTTCGAAAAATGGCTAATTATTATACGTTTATATACCACGTTGTGTCTAGCACGAACACATACATTAGGAACGTGTGTATTTCAAAATGGACTGAACACTCAACTAAACTAAATGATCTGAAATATCACTAAAACATGTTATTAAATTATGTAAATAATACAGTCAGGACCTAATATTATAATAGTCACTAATTGGTAATGGTTATAAGTAAGGATGTTAAATTACAACATTGACATCGAAATCAAAACATCAATGTCACATCGCGATGTCGGAAATTGTTCGACATCGACATCAAACCTGAAATAATCGACATCGGAAAAAAAAGTTCCTTGAACAATGTAAAAACTAGAAGAAAAACTAACAAAATCGTTTCTTCTTCATCGTAAAACCTTCTGGTAAGTTGATATTGTGTTGTAACCTTGACGACGAGCAGAGTACAGATTTTTTATTATTATTATTTCGTGTAAAAGAACGATTCGATTTATGAAAAAAAAATCAATGTCGGAAATTTGCATCGACATCGATTATTAATCGATTAATCGATGTCGATGGGCAACCTTAGTTATAAGGAGCAAGGGCGGTGGCGTAGGCCTATCTCTCGACTGCATGGCAAGTGGTTGATAGACAGTGCGGTGAGCTCTGTGGTCTAGTTAGACTCCAGACCTGACATCTTCGAGGACGTCTAACATGGCTCAGCTCCTCAATCATCATTAAGGACATGAGGAGACAAGTCCTACTCAACGAAACTGATGTGGGTTTACCGTTTTATGATTTAGATTAGATGATATTTCGCTAAGTATTATTATTATTATTATTATTATTTGTGGTTAACGACGTATTCGTCAACTATGATGTTCTGATTACGACGCAAAATATGAGAAAAGAAACTAAAAATGTCACCATAAAAACTAAGATTCGCAGACCAAAAGAAAAGTGACTATTTTTTAGCACACGAGTATTTATCTTTTAAATCATATTTATGTGTTTTATAGGCTGATTTTCTAGAGCACATTTCCTTAATTTCTTCACTTATATTATTTTTCTTGAATTACTATCCTTAATGTTAACAAAATAAACTCTTCAGGAACTGTATTCCAGCGCAATGTCTGAATGTCGATGTAATATAAAATTTCCGCGATCCGGCTGCTTCATGAAGTCGAAGTTCAGTTCTTTTAACTGCTGGATACCTATCCAAGACGGAGGCCCACAGCAATCGTCGTTATTTCAAGTGCGAATTGATACCACCCATCAGCCGGGGGTTGTGTGTTGTTTCGAGGGGTTTGAGGGGTAAGAGGGGGAATGGGAGGGAGAGGGGGGTGGGGCAGCAACTCTCTGGTGCTGATTAAACCCGACAACCGGAAAACCTTTTCGTTGTTGCCTTGTAACATTAATTTAGTTACACTCGCTTTTATGCGATGGTTTGGGTGGGGAAGGGGAGGGATATTTCTCTGTCTCGAACTACCCGGAAAAGAAGAAAAATTACCACTTAATCCACCATATATTCATGTAAGACATTAAAATATCGATTGAATATAAATTACTCTTATCTGTTCGCATTCGTTTAATTGGCCGTTGGGTTTGCTGCTGCTCGTTGTTCACTGGACCTCCACATGCACATTGCTTTGTAATTCATATCATATCCACGCTGAATGAAATTATTAAAAGAGTGTTGGGTTAACAGAAGACATCCTCACCAAGTGATACCGATATAGCTGCGTCAGAGGTAACACGCGAGAAGCTTAGGATAGTTAAGCCCACGGACATTCAGTCACAACTATCAATTTATCCATTGGCGCATCGGGTACAGCTGATGTTCACCCTACAGCAGGGATTTCTACAAAAAATATATATCAAGTTATAGCTGGACATACGAACAACAAATACACTTATACTTGGTTCCAACATAACTAACACCCTGCCAATCACTAACCTGAAAGGGCTACTTAGCCGTCGCCTTCTTTGTTGAAAGTTGTACATGTCAGTCATGTCTAGAATCTTCAGTGACAGTCGATTCGGTGACACCTAGTTACAAAAGACGGGGACCTTCCCCTTAAAAGGATTATAGCTGTATCCGTATTGGTCAAGTTACTTGTCCGTGAAGTTTGTAGCTGTCGGTACCGGCCGAGAAGGTGAGTGCTTTCTTGAATGATGGGGATGATTGACATCGATTATCTACACAATAACATCGCCTCCTTTGAGGTTTGTGATTGGCAGGGTGTGTAACCACCTATAGTGTGTCTTTGTGAGTACGGTATGTGTAAGGGTAGGTAGTAACACGGGCCAGGGTCCGGGATATCAACTAGAGAGCCTCATACGAATGCAGAGCCTGCAGTAGCCCCCAACGATTGCTACACGGGCATGGATCCGTGCCACATCTTGATGCAATCTTTTGTTTTAGTTTTAATTATTTGCTCCCGGGGCTGCGCACGGTACTTCTCCACAGAGCCGGAAACTCGCTGACAAAGGACCGAAAAAGAAAACGCTTGACATTTAAATTAGAAGCCAGTCTAAATTTTAATTCAAATACCTGGGAGACGGAAGTCATTTCAACTGTACGTATTTATTTAATGTCTATACTACTCTGTGAGGAAATTATTAATATTACAGATAATAGTAACAATCGTGTTGTTTTTAAAGAGGTCGGAGCCAATCAGCTGGTGGCATTTTCAAATACTGACATTTGGTTGGCCAATGCCTCACTCAACTCTGACGTCAACATCCACTAGGTTGTTGTGGATCGACTTTTTTGTTGTTGTGTTTTTCTTATAGTACAATTATTGTTATTCCCATCAGTATTAACATTAACATATTATTGACGATACAATTTATAATCAACATAACAACTGAGTTATTGTTTACTAACAATTAATTGTTTATATTATCAGACATCGTTGTATAAATAATACCATTTAAATGAAATGTAATTACTTTAAAAATAAGTACTCTCCACACGTGATGTGATACACGATCTGGGTTCGACTCCCAAAACAGGCATTTTTTACTATAGAAATTGCATTCACAACAAATCATAAGTAAAATACAAATTTTGATAATACACTTAAATAAAACACGTCCGTATTTCTAGCATACCACCTCAATTCTCGTCACTTTCAATCTTCAGCATTACTGCGCCATCTGATACAATATAACAGTATAGAGGATATCGAAATGAGACCATAACAAAACCGACACTGAACTGAAATTATTGTCTTATCTACGAAATTAGTTGAGGGATTGAAAGGAAATTGACAGAATTCCCGCAGACACGTTTGGTTGGGAATGGTTGCACGGCTCTTCTATTGAGCGGGTCCTCAGGGGAATAGTACCAGCAACAGCAAGTGGGGGATTCCCCCCCCCCCCCCCCTCCCCATAGCGCGCAGTTCCCACACTGATAGATACACCACACGGTGAGAAGGTGGCTTCACTTCCAATTAGTGATACTGCTGGCTACACTAATTGAAAGAGAATGTTTTTCTTTAACAACTTTGTTGACAGTATCGTGTCACTTAATGATGATTATCATTATACGATAGCATTGATTATATTTGTTTTGCACTATGTACAAAATCACATTTCGATGTTTAAATTCATTTTAAAATTCAATGTTTTTCAATTCTTAGTCTGCTAATTAAGCTCACATTACATAGGACAAATTAGTACCGGTCTTGAAAATATTTTATTAATTATATACCTTCTTTTATAAACGTCTCGTTTTCAAATTGTATCTTCTAATCGGATATTTTATTAATGACAGACAATATAAAGAATTTAGTCACACTTTGTAGGTAATACATTTGACAATTTTGTATTATCATAATCCGGTTATTTTTTTATTTTTTTTGTATCTTATTTCCACTACTTCTCCAGAGTTAAAGACAGAGTTAAAGACATTTTGAAACTTAAGTTTAGGTAACAGTTGTAGGCATGATACGAAAGTAGGGCTAGCCTATGTGTCTGTATATTTAATTACATTGTTTGTCAAATAGTAAAGCACACAAGATTGGATGGATTCTCAAATCAAAACTAAGCAAGGAAATTACGTTTCACTACAGACAACTGTAGTTTGTTTTTTCTTTTTTAAAAAGGTATTATAGTTAATTCCATTAGCACCACTCTTGATAATTTACTTCGGTAGCTACTCCTAAAGCCGACTTAAGAAATCTCTGTCTTAATATTCACTACAATGCCCTTAAATTGTGTAAAGAGTGTCTTTGAAACACTGATTATCATAGAAACGCCAAGAACTTTAAGCTAGAGAAAAGTCATTTCTCCACAGATTTCCAGTAAGTAGTATTGTTTCTTTTCAGATAACGAAAAGGCTTCGCTAGATTTACATTTGTGTGAGAGGGAGTCGATTTGCCCGCGTTTTCCCTCTAAGTCGAGGAGTAGGCTATATTTATGGCTACAGCCAAACGGCAAAACGATGCAACCTTTTCATAAATATTTCCCTTACGTCTCATTTCGTTCCAAAATGTTCTATTTTATTCGCACATTAAACTCGAATAGCAAAATTTATGATTTACTGAATCATTGTGTGTGTGTGTTTTTTTTTTCTTTTTTTGAGGGGGGATTTGCGTGCTTGGTTGCTTTTATTTATTCTTTGTAAGGGAATTTACAGTAAAATATAATGTGAACCACTTAAACCTTTTATTTAACAAAATTTCGCCGGTTCCTTTGTCAAGAAATCGTGTGACCGGAACCTCCCAAAGTAATTAACAGCCTTGTATATGGCCGTCACTTCCTATTGTCAAACGCGAGCGATACCTATTTAAAAAAAGCAAAACCGGAAAAACATCCAGGAATTGTAAAACATTGTAGAGCGTATCTGAAGAGGGGACGCTCGTCCAGTCCCCGTATTTCAATTAAATCGGAAACACACCGTAAATTACAGATGAAATTGTTGAAAAAAGCATTCTCAATTGTAGCAACGAGTCGCGAGCAATTGCAGCGAGCTTGGTACGCAGAGAACGAGTACTTTGTTATTTGAAATTGAAGGGTCGTAGAATGGTTCACGCACTCGTACCATGTCCGTGGCGTTGAGTACGCTTAAACACACAATAATGTTACCTGCTGTACAGTGCGCGTACGCACTGTACAGACAAAGATTTGGTTTTTGAATCAGCTACACAATTAATTTTAAAACTTTAAAAGTATTGTAATTTTTTGCTATTTTTATTTAAATAATTTATAATTAATTAATAACAGATACAACGATCGTAAAAATTAAAGTATTTAAAAGGTAAATAAATTTATATGTTTAGCTCATTCAAACCCCAATCTTTTGGTTAGAGTAACGTTTTCAATACCTTGAAGCGTTCTCGAGATATCATTAAAATATCGTTAAATTTGCGGGTACCCTAATGACAGAGCCCCCTAAACATTCGTCGGACATTCGTTCCCAATTATCTATGAGAAAGATATTAGAGATGAGGAGTTGGTGAACAAAACAACACAAAACATCAAAGCCCAAGCCAGGATTCGAACCACGAACGCGTGAACCGTGGTTTACTAGATACATCAGTGATTCTCAATCTTTGGAGATCGCTCTCCTCTTCCTAGTAGAGTTCATTGGCAAGACGCCACATGTCGCCCTAAATTTGGATGCGGTCATATTTTTTTCTTTAATTACCGACTGACATTGGTCTTCTTTTGGAGTGAATATTGAAAATTAATCATCCGCCTTACGGTACCTTGTTCCTAGTTCTAACCTTGAACGACATGGTTCAGAGTATACCTACAGAGTGAGAGTGATCAATGATCAACTATACATGGCACTAGATAGGCACAATCTCTGTTCCACACCGTGAGCTCTGCCTCACCATTATGAATCCACATTTTATTTTATATATTTTTATATAAGTATAGTTGTTTTTTTTTTTTAAATGCATTTTTGGAGAATCCTTGGAACTAACGCTAATGTAAATGATTTAACTTTTAACATGTTAAATAATTGCACTAATTCGGGTGATCCTGCTACGGTAACGTTCCTTTGTAATATATAAGTAACCATAACAAACAAATTCTTAAAAAATCCGTACCGATTAGTTTTGGATCAAATAGTTCGTTCCGTGAGTAACATCAGTTTCCATCGTTAAACTGTACTTACGGTGAACAAGAAATAAGAAGTAAGCTTGAAATGCAATATTACCGTGTATTACCGTGTTCAAAAAATCTTTCGAAAATCGTTACTTTTAAATTATAAACCCAGGTTTTAATATTAGTTTGAACATAATTTATTTTTGGCATACTTTGTTAAACGGCTTTCTATGAAGGTTTTCCGCAAGAATGTACTGTGTTATCTATGGATGATAGACTTAATATCATTGCACAAAGTAATATGTATACGACAACAAGTAACGAATGTACCGCATTCGACAAATATACCAAGTTTAGAGTAATTGAACGTATATTCCGTTACTTGCAATCTATAATCCAATAACCTTTATTGCAAGGAAGTGAATTACATCAGCTTTTATCAATTTCAATTACTATAGGCTAGCGCAGACCGCTGGATTCCACAAAGGGAATGAGACGATTGGTCTTGCATGACAATACTGGCGAGAAAAGAAAACTTGCCGTTGTCAGAAGGAAACGAAGCAATTATTATTTCAACATCGTGTTGGAATCCACACCAGACAAAAGATGAAACACGTATTTCATTTGGTATTTGTTTCGCCACGGAAAAAATCTATCATACACGTTTCTGGTATGTTTTTGGTAAATTGGTATTCTACTGTGTATGAAAGAAACTACGTGCTTACATTTATCGGTAGAATTGTTTTAGTCTTCTTATGGTGTGTCTAAATCAAATTATGTTCTTTAGATTAAGTTTGAGAATAGAATAATCTGCATAGTTTAAAACAAAGGAATTCTCCAGCAGATGATGAAAGAAAATAAGAGTGAATTTTTGAAACCACCCACTCGAGCCAATATAAACACAACAATGAATACATACTTGAGCCAACATGGGAGTTTGCCTTCATAATAATGGAAGCTGCTTAAGCGGTATTTGCGGACGTCAGATAACTTAACAAAACTTGATCTGAAACTTAGCGAATATTCCGTTTGTGTTACTCACTACAATGCATTATAAGCGATCTTGGAACTAATTACTAATTAGCTAACCCACCAACCTTCAGAAGTAAATTCTGTTTTAAGAAGCCTAATACATTACTAAAGAAAGTTAAACCTTACAAGCATCTGAAGGCTTCGGGTTGTTTCTGAATTAAAGGATTAACTATGATTATAAGTCAATAAAGTACCAACCGATTACACGAGAGCTTTCATTATGAGATTATTCGCTGCTGAATATTGCGCATACTCGGTTACGTAACATAACACGGTTGTTACTTTGGGAAATAATGAAATAATTATAAGTCACATCTGACCAAAATAACAAATAACAACCGTAAGGATTAACATGTTTGAAACTTTTAAATCCAGGTTTTAGTTTTTAAGAAAACACGCTGTTTTTGTTTACACTTCAATACAAGGTAATTCGGTGTTTTGAAATAATTACCATAGTTTGTCGTCTGCGATATCGTTTGTTTGCCTGTTCGGAAATTAAATTTGCATCGGGGATACAAAACAATACGCAAACAGTACAATAGGGGTTACACACTTAAAGAAGTGTAATATAATTACTTCAAACACCCATGATCTTAGATCACAACGAGAGGTAATGTGTTTATACACACAATTACGTATTAAAATGAAATAAGTATGTAGTTTACGCGTAGATGTTTGCTTGTAAGTAGCAAACGGCTCCACCAAAAATAGCTTTGATCTTCTCAAAAGAGATTCTTTGATGTATTTACTCCATCCATACTTTGTGCTTTATATATTTATTAGGGCTGCCCAACGATATCGATAATTCGATACAATATCGATAATAGATAAATAATTCGATATCGATATAGAATTAATATATCGTACATATCGCGATATCGAACTTGTGCTTAATAAGCTAATTTATACAAAAAAACGATTACGTATCACGTCACGCCAACCACACCATCGCTGTTTTGTGTGGATATTTTACAATTTGAATAGTACAACAAACAAATTGACACACATTGTAAGACATTTCAAAGCTAAAATATTACTTTACGTAATATTGTTTAAAGAATGACCTCTAGCTGGCCTGTAAATCCTAAAAACAGACGAGAAAAGTTTTGATGTGGCGATATCGCCGATCGATCGATACGTCCACTTGAAAACTTCGATATCGCCACGCGATATCGATATTCCTTCCCGCGATATCGATATGATTTTTTTTATCGTGTGGCAGCCCTAATATTTATATATGTTAAATTGTGGGTAGAATCATCTTAAGAATCACAAAATAATTTATAGTCTGTGGTCTAGCTCTCTAGCGTGAAAACAATAAAACGTGGTTTCGGTCTGGCGCTCTTCACTCCTCGCACCAGATAGTAGAGATACCGACACGACACGACCCCCTACGCGATAGAACCACCTCGATCCGGCATTCAAACAAACAACCGCGCGATCAACAACGTGACAAAAAGTATATTATAATATGTCGTGTCGTGTCGCTCGCGTCACTTGCAGCAGAGCAGAGCAGAGCAGAGCGTGGCGCACAAAGTAGGAAGAGGCTCGGGTTCGAGTTCTGCGGTTATCAAACTCTCCCTCTCAGAGATTGAGAGAGTGCGAGAAAGTCCGAGAGAGTGCGAGAGAGAGCGAGAGAGAGGCAGAGTTCCCGCGCGCAACGCAAAGTCGTTGGACCCGTTTGTACTTTGAAACTTGCTGATGAATTTTCTTCTGTTTTGGAGCCAAGTTTCGTAGCGCGACCACGTTGCACGTCGCAGGTTGCACGTCGTATACGTCGTACGTCGTGCGTCAAGGCGAGCGGTTATTGCGTGAGCGAACGAGCGCAAGCAATGTACCAACCGACCCAAGGAGAAGAGGAGATGAAGTCCGCGCTTGCCTCCCCCAGGGACGAATTGCTACGAAAGACAGATACTACTGAGCCAAGGTAAAGAAAATGAGTGGAGAGAAAAAGAGAGATTGAAAATAACAAAAATGAACGTGTAGCAGTGCGAGGGTTGCTAGTCCGGCGGCCGCACATGTTCATTATCTATCTTTCCCCGCAACCCAATCCGAACCATCTTCATTAGTTCAGGTCAAACAAGATAGAACGTATTATATTTCCACAACCGTTTCGTTTTTCGAGCTAATTCAGAGGAAAACTAAATAAAAAAACGAACGCACGGTATAAAAATAAATTCTTTCCGATTGAATCGCGAAATACATGTGTCTCAAGGCCCAACAACCCATTAGGTCCGCCCATGCAGTAAATAAGTTGTTTCAAACCTAACGCTGACACTGCGTTGGCAAATTAGCTACTTTCATTATTATTCAATTATTGAGTAATGAGTTGATTTCCACTCAATTACTCGACTGGTCGCGATCTCACCCACACACATAATAGTATGTTTGCCACAACACAGCACCTCTGCCCACGAATTACTGTCGGGATCGAGATCGCAATCGCAATCTGGAAATAGTTAGTTGTTATGGCGATGCACACAACTAGATCGTGATGTCGTATCTAACAATGTGTTTTTATATGTCTACGACTGTGATGACGATGATCCTGATAACAATGGGCACAGAGCAAATGAAGCAGTTGAAAGCCTTGTATATAATCTTCTCATGTTTCTATAACCTTATCTACATCGCTTTGTATAAAGTTTCTTGGAACCCCACAACTGGACCCAGATATGGCTATCTTTATACTGGGATCATCGAGAACCGACAAAGAAACATCATACAAATTTAGTTAAGGACAAACACTGGAAAATAAAGTTAAATTAAATGAAATTAAATTAATAAATACAGCCCCCCCCCACCCCCCCCACCCCCCCCCCCAAAAAAAAAAAACCATTGTAGACATAAAAATACATAAAAATACAAAGAAACATCAACATTAACATTTTCATCAACATTTAGGTTATAGGGAAAATGCTGAAACATCCAATTAAATAACTACAACGAGATTCCCCCCCCCTCTCCCCTCCCCCCCAAAAAAAACCTTGTATACATACACGCATATAGAAAAGGGTTTTTCCGTATCGTCAAGGAACACGGAATGTTAAAACAAGCACGGCGAAAGTATAATCATCAACGGTGGCAACGTCCGGCGTAACAGATAGCTTTACAGTCATGTGTTTCCAGGGATAAAGTATACGGGACACGGGACGGTGGGGGGAACGGAACGAAAGGTTGGATAACAGCCTTGTTTTACCACGGTCGGTTTCAGGATGAATTACCCCCCTACGAGGTATCCATCCTATACGCGTGCATTGCGGCAGTAGCCATACGCCACGTGTAAATCCTCGATCTAATATCTCTAGTTCCGATGCGCACTGACCTGGGTGGGACCGGTGTGGGCCAATAGCCCTCGGCCACACAGACAAGAACCCGTCAAGGAAGTTGCAATAAGGTTCCCTGCAACTCTTTGCGCCCTCTCGCTCAATATAACACCCGCCGAAGAACCTGGCTGGCTTAGCGCCGCGGAGCCGATAGCCCAGCCAATCCTCCTTCATTCCGTTCCCTGCAGCACTCACAGTTGAACTGTCCAAGTGTGTGTCTTCAACTCTTCAAGTGATCAAGTGCAAGACTGAAGTAGTACCACTTTGATGGTTAGTTGTCTTGCCCTTTCAAGTGATGATCAATTTGTCAGTCTTATTATGGGGAGAAAGCTATGCTAACAGATCATTCTATTGATTACGTGCGAATTCGCTAGTATTCAGATTTATTTAGCAATAAGCAGATGTTAAAGTTATTCATGTCAGGGAACTCATAATGGCTATCGTAAAGAATAACCTGACAAGTTTAACCATGTATAGCATATATCGTGGAGAGTAGCTTTTTCTCGTATAAAAAATATGTTTAAACATGTTCCAGCATCAGTGTCTGCGCTCGTATATATAGAATAAAACAACTTTAAAATATTACAGAATAGTGCTCACTAATATATAGTGAAAATATCATAATGGTTAAAATGAACACACTAATATAAGCCAAGTAATGCCGCCCATTATTAATGAGGGAATCAAAAACTAGACTAACTAAATCGTATATGCGTTTTCTTTTTTAAAAAAAGCTTCACAATAAGAAGCGGAATGTCAATGTAAAAGTTAGGACTTACAATTATGTATGTCTGTATTACAATAAGCTGTATTTTGAAAATGAAATAGCTTTCATTGTTTTTTTGCGAATAAGTTAAACTAATGAATATATGTTAATTCGTTATAAGAAAAATATTAAATTAAAGTCTTATATGTAGTATTTATATCAGTGCAAGCACAGATTTCAAAACAAAGTACAAAGACATGACGAAGACGGCAAAGTTATGTTATCACAAGTTTTAAACTATAAACATCATAAAGTTTTCTGGAGTCGTCTATGGTTAGATCTACCACACAACGGTGACGATACACTTCAAAACTTACTCTCATCATCAATTAAAGTTACATAAATAAATAAAAACTTTTTCGAACTAGCACTGCATAATTTTGATTTATAATCTTAGGAATACAAAGTTACAGTTCGAGGGTCACGCCATTATTTAGCGCGGTTCCCAAACAGACGGATCTCGAACTCACACCCACTAGGAACCACGTCCGTGCATCGCAGTACCTTGCGCGTCACTTTCAGCCGCAAGAAAAAACAACAACTTCTATCCACTTCTGCTGCAAAGATTCTCCCTCGAAATAAGAAAATATAAATACGGCCTCTTGCTGTCGAAATTAAGACAAATTTATGTTCTCTTCGCTATGAATTATTGTGTATTTGTCTTAGTCGTGTCTCGCTCGGCCATTAAGTTTTCAAAGTTCATTGTGTGAGTGGCTGAAAGTTCATTGGTTCGTCTGGTAAAAGCTACTTACGCAAGATTATTTATTGACTTACTTGAGAAAACGACTGTAAAGAGCTTTCCGAGCTCGATTCTCATCGAAAACTTGAAACATGTTCAGATTTTGTCTAGAAAATCGGATTAAACCGAATACATTCGGCCCATTCAAAATTCTGAAGAGATTCTATTCGGCTGGAATTACGATTACATTGGTTATAAAATATGTGTGTGCTGTAATATCTACCGCGGTATTTACTCAACCATGAGAAGTAATCAACACAAAATGAGGTGGAGTTGCCCGCTCTTCTTTCAGATCAATACAGTATACACACAATCCTAGCAAGCAGGCCTAATCAATCACCGAGCCTTGTTTGCTTGGCTTTGGCAGTCAGTGGTCTTTATGAACTAGGTTGAAAGTATAGAGAGAGGTTCTCCTTAAGGTCGTTACTGTGACCTTGATGGTCTCGCATCGGTTAGTGACGCCACAACAAAGATATTGGAAAGCACAAAAGGCGACAAAAGTAAATCAAGTGTAGTCAAGATATATCCCTTATCAACGCCTCCTGGGAATAGTTCGCAAGATCCTGATTGTGTCAAACTAGTAATTACACGATTATACCGAGGGAGCCAGGACCCCATGGCCCAAACCTTGCGTATATTTCAAACTATAAAGACTTTGTTGTAAGTTATAGATGTCAATATTATGCCTGCGCCAAAGATAGAGCGCGTTTAGCGAGGTTAAACAGTCGCCGCCACGATTTCTGTAATATCCTAGACTAAACCTATGATCAAATATCTTACTACAATAAGACGGGACACTGGCCTAAATTTGCAGCGACATGTAGGTAGTGCTGCTCTCAAGCGGCAAGATGAGATGCGAACATGATAAGAATATTGTTACTAAGATACGTAACAAATACCGATGGGTAGACTATTATAATATTTGAAGTTACGTTGCCTCTTATAATGAAGTCAATCCCTAAGAAAGGATTTTTGAAAATTCTGACCTTAAGGGGGTTAAAAAGGCGGTAGAAGTTTTTCATTAGACTATACCTATACCTCAACAACTAAACGTGCTATTGACCGGAAAATTGGTACATATGTTCTCCATTGTAAACAAAAAAAAGTATTTTTACCATTTTTCGAAAATCCAGTTAAGAGGGGTGAAAACGGGGGTTGCTTTTTTATGTGCATATCTATAACTCTAATACCAAAGATGACATATGCGTGCAAATTTGTATTAACATTCTTCTTTTAAAATAAAGAATCACGTGTTTTACCATTTTTCGAAAATCCAATTGCGGGGATGAAAACGGGGGGTGATTGTACAGCTCAAAAACCGAAAATGTTACGGACGTAAAACTTGATAGTTAGATTCTCCTCCAAAAATAACAGAACATAATTTTACCATATTTACGAAAATTCAGTGAACGGGGGTGATCCAAGAACTCAAGAATTAGCCCGAGGAGGTATTCATTAAGATAGTTTCTTGACTACATTTGATTTACACGTCAGTGATTGTACAGTATGAGACATAAGTAAATCAAGGGTATAGGTGAGAACACGTATTTACTCTAACAACTCTTCTGAGCGCATTTTTATCGGCATAGTACTGATCGTCATATATTTCACATGAATCTAAGTTACCCATTTATTCGTAAACGCGTAAATAGCATAAATATTGCATATAATACACGATAATGAATGAAAATAATAAGTAATGGAAAGGTTTTGGCCAACATCGTGTGGTACAGTGCTACAACAGTGAGTACATTTTGTTCGCTCATGACTGTTGGAATCCACTATTAAAAGAAAGATCAGTAATCAGTTTACTGGAAGATGAAAGATGAGAGATAAGCGTCGTTTAGTTTCCCCTCGATCCCTCCTTTTATTAGAGGTTTAGGAATATGATCGTCCCGTCTCTTTGAAAGATGAAGGCAAGCCTAGGTAAGCCAGTTTCTCTTAATTACGAATTGGATGTAGTTTCCTCATCAAATGATCTTTTTTTGGTTTTGTAAATGAAATACAGTCACGTACTTGTTACCATGCCTAGTTTTATTGATACAAGTTTATGGAAGATTAGAGTTTTTGGCCCTTAAAAAATGTATGTGTTCTTTCTTCTACGGCATTGTTGAAGTCTGGATAGTAAGACATGTTTATTTCTATTGGTTTTCCAAAATTTGGCTTCGTTTTATCCTGTTTAAAGAAAATGGGAAATAAGCGCGTATTACTATTACTAAAAACAGAAATATCCATACACATATTATATGCACAACAGCGCAACAGACTACATCATTAAAATTTGAGTTTCTAACAAAAAAAATGTTAAACTTTGCAATAGCAAATACCATATTCCAACGAATATGCCAAGCGAAACTGCGTCAAACCGGCATGAATCTTTTTCCAGACACAAAAACCATGAATGCAAAAGAAAATTAATGTATGCAAAAAATCTACTGATTTACTCGTAGACACTAGACAACTTCATTTGAATGATCCATATTAACACTAAAAATTACAAAAAGGTAACTCAAACAAACTAGAAGAAGGTTAACAGTATATATAATTGGCAAAGCCACCTATTTTATAACTTTTAAGATAGTGATAAGAAATGGAAAACCTTATTAGACAATATGGAAAATATGGTTCAGTAGCACGTTATACAATATCTAGTCGTCGGCAATAATTATGCTAGTCGGCAATCTAGTCGTCAACAGTTGACGGGACACCCACACGCTCGATGTGTGTGCACTGCACACTGAACTAGCAAAGCTTAGAAAATTAAGTTGGTAATATAATTGGACTCGCAATCGCAAATATGAAGCCGTATCCCCAATTGTCGGTATCGGGATCGCAATTGAAAGCCAAAAATCGTAAAGAGTTAACTTAATTATGATCGTTGTTGTTCCCAACCAAATCGTTATAAATCGTAATGATTTGTAATGGAAAATGTACGATTCAGATCCCGGCTACTTTCAAGTTGCCGACCATCATGGGTACGCTTAAGACTTTGGGTTAGGGAAACTTTAGGGTATCGGTTTTATTATTACCAATTGATAAACTGTAGTGAAATCAAGTAACACAATGCATACACCCTACAAGGACGTAGGCATTGAAAGTAGTGTAAATCCCCTCTAAATCATCTGGTATCCATTTCACGTAACACCCGCGTATCACATATATAGGGGCCACGCTGGGGGGGGGGGGGGGGGGAGGGGGGGGGGAGAGGAAGTAAATCTCACGACTGTATTATGTCACGTTGTTAAATGATAAACAATTCATTGAGAAGATGAGGATAGGACAGGACAGCAACGTGAGCCCCACCTGTGGTCGTTCACGCTATCGCCTACTTAGTGACAAGGAGGCTGGGCCCTAGGGACAACGGGGGGGGGGAGAGAGAGAGAGAGAGAGAGAGAGAGAGAGAGAGAGAGAGAGAGCTTCTGGGTCATGTATATACAAGATAATAGTCGAATAATAAAACCATTATGAAATGTTGTATTAAAACTACATTTACAGCTCTATTGGTAACCGGAATCTGCCCAGAAACAGCACAAGTACACTTGTGATCCCTCCTATGTTATAAGAATTCATCAGTTTGTATTTTTTAACAGATCTGTTTGTTGGGGAGTTCTCTTCAAAACAAATTGATCTGTGACTTGTTATTTAATCAGAGTACAAACCAACATTTTCAATTGTAATTTATTTCTCATGCTTATTTCAACTGTTCTTGTACTACTTTTTTAACATATTTACATTGTATCACTATTTGTAATGTTTACTTTTTTGTCTCTTTAATACATATTTTTTACAGCTTTGCTTGCATCTGTTATTGTATAATGCCGTGTTAGTATGAGGGCGACAGGTATTGTGTACTACGGGGCAGAATATGCACTTTTTTGCCCTCATATTTCTCAGAACTTATACCACGTAACACCTACTTGTATTAGGTAAAATCATTTTTATAAATACACAGATGTAGGTACACAATTATAACGAAAACTCATCGGCCACATAGTATTGCATTTTCTGTTTTATCTCCAAGAAGTAATTCGATGATTTCACATAGAAAGATGTATTATACCGATAAGCAGAGGCAGGAGTTTATGGTTTTAACGATAAACGCGATTTTCTTAGAAAATGTTTTATAACTACAGATGTGGACGTTTTAGGTACTTGTGGTGCTGGAAATGACATTTTTTCCCGCAAATTTCCGAGATTTTTAAGTATAGCCGCGATTTGAACGATTCTACCCATTATTCACGAATAACGTTGGAATAAAATAAATTAATGATACATTCGCGATTTACCGTCCAATTTTTACGTATTTGTGTCAACAGTCACATCACGGCCCCACGGCGTCCTTGTCAACGCACTGCGCTCCATACTTGAGTAGGATATTTAGGTCCTAGGCCAATGATGAGACCTGGTAGGCCTAAGCCTAGGCTCCTAGGCCTAGGCCTAGGACAGAAGCCTGGTAGGCCTATTTACCCTGCCTGGTGGCATATTTGTCTTCTAAAGCCTATGCATTTTCCATTGTCCCAAGTAGCCAAAAATAGAAACAAATCAACACCGCTATAAAAACGATTTTTTCCAAAATAATCAACACCAATTCACCACCTTTTTAAATCTTAAAAGCGAAATATTCAAAAACATTTCACCATTAACTCCTGCCTCTGCCTCTGCCGATAAGTATTGTTTATCTTATAGAGGCCAGTCAGTTGGTAGATATGAGATGTTTTTGTTTGTAAACCTATAACAAATCTTTAAGATTTATTTTATTTATATAATAGTAGCTATAACTAATGTCCCCACTCCCATTTGATAAACATTAAACGCAGGTTACGGGTGTGTTTACCTTGTTATATGTGGAGCAAGGCAACGAATGATGAATTAAGTTTTCCATCTTAAAACGAATCTAGAAATCGCATTTCTCTGTAAATAACAAGCGTAAAAGTCAAACATGCAGAAGAAGATGGAATCAGTGCTTAGAACGTGTAAATGTAAACAACCCACGGAGTGAGTGACAGCCGTTACAATACACCAAGATACACATGCGAGGAATTTCAATGAAAAACGAAATAAAAATAATAAATAATTTCTATCTCATAACTGTCTGACTTTGTCAAAGTATTATTAGATAGCGCATATTTGATGTTTAGTTTGACAGTTACTGGAGTGAGATCCTACCGTGAGATGTTGAAAACCAGCTCCCTTCAACATTCGCAAATCAAAAATATATCTAAACATATTTTCCTTCTCTGATCCAACCATTCCCGACATGTTTCCAGACGCCTATCTGCTCCGTGATCGCAGTTTGCGTATAGAATATGCATGCTTTGTCAACACCAGGATCCGATTATGGAATATTTCTTTGATGAAAGCCTTGTTGGTTTAACACAGAGCAAATAAACATCCAAATTCAAATGCAACATTTTACCAAATAGACATCATCAAAGTATCGGTATGAAAAGCAGTGTCCTCCATTTCCCGCGTCGTCTCGCGGTCTCCTTCTTATTCTTTATCTTTTTTCACCTTCGAACTTTTGTATCTTTTTCTACCCTTTTAACCCTTCGTCATTCTTTCTCACTCCCTCTTTGTATTTCATCTGAGCTGATTGAAGAATTTATGATGGACTCTGTTTGAACCAAACAGAATAAATTTTCCACACTCCCCTCATCCTCTGCCCCTCCCCCCCCCCCCCCGTTTCCCCTCACGCCCCTTACACGAGCAGACCGACGCATGTGCTAACAAACATGCAACTATCGCTCATACGCGGCTACACAAAAAGCGTAGCCAAAAAAACATGGTCGATTAAGCACGTCGGATTTTTGTAAGGCTTGAAAAGCAAAACCAACACCACCGTATGGTATACGAAAGCCAATTATACTAATTAAACGAGTACCGCAACCTGCAATATATTGGTTTCTTGTAACCGAGTTATCTTGGTGAGCACATACGAAGAAGGGTTATAATGTTAATTATATTCACTTCAATGATGATTATTATTATGAATCTGTCCCCATGCCAGTGCACGAACAAAATCATGTACTAAAAGCTACTGAAGATAACCTCTTGAAAAAGCTCATTGTGTAGTAAAATATACAGATAATATGATATAAATACACATTTGGCTGTGTTAAAAGTGTTGCTTCATGTTAGTAATACACTTATTGTTGGCGCTAATGTTAGTTTAGATATAACGTTGAGACAAGAAGAAAAGAGATTACTCTTCTTAAACCTGAAATACTAATAAATAAAATTGTAATTTTGTTAAGTATATTAATGATGTATAATTATGTTTATGGACATGTTTGTCTGTAATCAATTACCTTAAATAACAACAATAATACATTAATAATTAGATCATAAATTGAAAGCACCTACTTTCTCAGAAGTTTTCAGATCGTATCACCGGTACAAATAACAACACTGGTGGCATGCAACACTGAAAAAGTAAACTCGCTTCCCCCGACTTCCTCAATCAAATACCGTGTATTTCACCAAATCGTCAACATTTCAGGTTTCCCCCAAACCAAAGTAGCTCCCACTGCGGCCCGGATTTCAGATAACAACCTATGTCAGACTCGTGAGCTCAATCCCCTGGAATCACGGCCAGTTGGTCTTAGATTGCACACGGCTAAAAGTCCCCTTAAGGACTCCTTAACAGTCTCGTAATGACCAGCAATTAGAACGTCGACGATTCCAGTGAGACCTGTGTCGTACCTTAGCCCCTCACAACTACCAGGCTCGGACCTCCTCAAAACGGAGGAAATCTTGAGTGACGAGTTTATCCACACGTCTATTCGTCGCTCGTTACAACGAATGAACAAATCGTGATGGGATAAATGACAGCGAGAAAACGAATACGTCATACGGCGGACGTTTTGACATCATATAAAATGGAAATTAGGCAAAAAAAGTAAAGGGGAAAATTCGAAATGTGAATTGTACTATAAGGAAATCGTTTATTTTTAATGTGACACATTTGTGTAGGCCTATGCTACTGTTCCTGGGATTGGTTAAGGATGAATATTTACATTACGTGTTCGTTCCACATTGATCCACTTCGTATACTTAAGTAGTGATAATAGTATTTATTTACTGACATATGAATATTTGAAATGATGTGCCCAAACTAGATTTTCAGAATAAATAGTTTTATCTGAGCCATCAGCTTCAACAAATATTCTACTGTGTATGGAACGATGTACAGGTATGCCCAGAAGTTTGATTAGTTTTACTAAAATGTTAGTTTTATTTTGAGCTATGATAGACAGAGATTCACAAACCAACCTCAACTGGACTCGAAAAAAGAGTTAAAATTGTCAGTAGGACTTTCTTCAATCCACTTAAGAGTATTTATCAACAGATAGTTATTTTATATCCCTTCATTATTTGTTGTATTGTTTTCATGTTTTAACCTTTAAAGTCAATAAATTCACAGGTAGTTTTTATAAATAGCATAACATAGGCCTATGAAATAATTGGAACCACTAAAAGTTGTCAATATAAAAGTATGAAAATCATATAATATCAACACATTGAATCATTATTTGTTGTATTGTTTTCATGTTTTAACCTTTAAAGTCAATAAATTCACAGGTAGTTTTTATAAATATCATAACATAGGCCTATGAAATAATTGGAACCACTAAAAGTTGTCAATATAAAAGTATGAAAATCATATAATATCAACACATTGAATATTTCCTTTCCGAATAACTACTCGACTGTTCAAACCAACTTGTTTTATCATGTGTGTTATTGAGTTCGAGGTTTCTGGTTCCCCATCAATGTGGGAGGGAATGTGGAATGTGTGGTTGGATTCTATTAGAATGTTTGGGTAGGTTTACATTACTGAATATATATTATAATGCATTTCAATAGTGGTTGTTGTTGCCGTTGCAACTGTTATTGTAATTTGGATGACGAACATGCGTGGTTAATAATAACAATACTAATAATAAGAATTCTATACTTGATGTCAATATGATGTCAAACGGTTTTACTTGGGTATTTGTCATATTGAAGGTAAGACAGATATCTGTTATATGAAGCGCCTCGCGTAACTAATGAAAAACTGCCCCTCAGAGCATTAATTAGAATCCCTCACATTTTGTGTTTTTTAAGTCAAACATAACTTTCTTCGCCCATTTGTGTATCAGTGTATCACCCACAACATATTAACACGAATAAAACTATTTATGGGGTGAAAATCTTTATTACCCGTAATAAACCGACTAGATAATTTACTATTATCTCGATAGCCCATGTGAATTTCAATTAGTTCATGAAAATATCTGCTAGATTAACGTGGCGCTTAAAATTATATTTAAAAATGAAGTTTATTTCACTAGGCAGTAAATACTAAGCTTGCCTATTTAATCCCGGTTCTATTTCACCTTTAAGCAGGGGCCCGCGCATTAGGCCTACTTGCGATGTGTGTTACTAGTTTCGAAACTACAATGAATCTGTATTCCTCGTTTTAATACTCTTTGCGAAGGTAAAGGGGTTCGTTGGAGGGTTGTGGTTTGGGAAGAACATCACTGCTAAAGCTAAGCTGGTCGAGAATCCAACCAAATACCTTTCTAGAGGGGGGGGGGGGGGGGGAGGGAGGGGAGAAAAAATATCCTAACCGTGCTCAACTCTCCCGCCTCTCCGTGTCCGTATCAGTTGGCGTGGCCTGTTTGGTATGCCCCCCTCGCAACTCACTGGCTCTACAATCGTATTCGTACAGCTACCATATTGGTACATTTCAGCCAATAGCCAATTGTCCTTCGAAGAGGGAGCAATCAATCTCAATCTTTCACAGGATTGCGTTAGCTCACTTGATCTCGGGCTGAGGCTGAGAGGACACTGGACACGACCATTGTCGGGACTACATTGCGTGCTTTGCATCACAACTTTCTTTACACCCACTTATTGTCACTATTTACACGGTTCCGGTGAGAGACTTTCGATCTAGCTAATTATACTTCGCAATTTCCTTGAGTTATAATGTATTATTATGATTACCATCAAGATTTTCGCTTTCAATATTGTTTAAATTATTATTACTTTAAATTATTTTAATTGTGTCATTATTATTACTGATGACGTCTTGTTTTATAAACAAACTCGTTAAATACCGGTATTGAATTAATGTTCTTCTATAGAAGTTTCCCATTTAAATGTAATTGAAAGTAATATATCCTTATGACTGTTTATATTTTTGCTCTAAACCAAATTTTGGATTATTAATTATAATAATAATTATTTTTTCAATAAGTCAAAATATGATGAATTAAATGTAAAATGGGATCCATAACAAAATAATATGAGATATATTTCAAAAAACTATTAATGGTGGAGGTGCCGGGTTTGCGATATATGTCGACTACAACTCATTCAACTCGATATTAATTACGAACAGTTAAACATTTTCCCAAAATAATGACCATCCGTTAGTTTCGGCTTTATTCAGTGTAGTATATTACCTCGGATACTTGAAAACAGCACAATTTTGAATATGGAAATAAAAAAAATAAAAAAATTGTTTGAAATATACCGATAACTACTATAAACATAGTTAAAGTTTTAAAAGCATTTTCCAACACAGTATTTTGCACTTTTGACATTATAATCATTGTTATAATATTGAAAATTAATAATATTATGTATTAGTGAGCTTCTCATAGAAAGGCTCTGTAGTTGCATGTCTGCAAAGAGTTCATGTCGTTGTCTATTAATGGCTACAACTACCGCAGGAAATGTTATATGGAATAACTTCTTAATTCTTCTAACAGTTATATCAATTGTTAATTAATATGGCCGAAAATAATAATTGAAATTGGCATAAAATAAATTCGTGTAGATTATTGATAAAATATAATTTTATAACCCAGAAAACTGTACATAAAGCTTATTGATATCGATAATAATACATTATTAATTTGAATACATACATTATAATAATTACATAAACTTTTATTTATAACTTCCTATTTTACTCAAATCTCCTGCATCCTGTTGACAACTGACGGGAAAACTATGTTTGATGTAATTGATGTACCCAGGTAATGCTTTACATCAATGTTGTTGATAATTCTATTATGGTGAGCTTTAGCAATACACGAGGTGTATGTATAAATCTAATGCAGCGTTTAGTATATTTAAATAACGGTCTCTGCAGTCCTGAGTTTTGTTGTAAAATACGAAGTGTGTAAAGAAAACGTTCATGTTACTTCAATTGAACATTTCCTCATAACAGTCAGAATTGAAACTCACCAAAATGACATAAGCCAACAATCACAGAGGTACGCCAACCCAAAGACAACTCACCTGCAAGAAAAAATAAACAAGTGTTATTTAAATATGCAAATACACACATATTAGCATTGCACAATATATTATACAACCCAACTCATTATAAATAAGCACCTATATTATATGAAACACAATTTATTTAGTAATTAGTGCTTTCAATATCCAGTATAAATCCTACTACGCAATTTCCATCGAATTAAAATGTTGTAATAATAATAAACATAGTTTCTTGCAGAAGAGGGGTACGTTCTGTCTCCCCTCCCAAAATAAACCTAATCAAAACACTTTGCTGACCCAGTATTAGATCTGATGAAGATGAAACGGCATTTATAGTGATAATCGTAGTTAAATCGTCAACTATTTCATCGTTCCACTGAAAATACAACAATAATATAGTTTTCATTGACAATTCACCTTAGGTTAAATTATTTTAAGAAATAAAAAAGATATTAAGCATAATAATACATATTTGTATTTATCTCCAATATTATTTATTAAATTATTATTATTATATCATACTCAACACAACATGTAACAAACGTAGGCTTTCGTGGCTGGAGTCAAACGCTGATAAACAAGTGGGTTGCATTCCAGTTTTGATGTGTCCACCGAGTACATACTTAAAAACGGACGACGCCTATCAGGATCAAATGTGAGTGTACTCTTTTGTCTTGATAGCTCGGAAGACGGTCCTAACATTCCTTCCGTTACGGTAGAATGTTCAACCCAACCGGAGGACGTGGGTTAATCAATGCTTTACGCGTGTCTATCTTTGCCAGCTGTATATATTGCATCATAAATGCATCATAGAATGTTCAACCCAGCCAGTGAACGTGGGTTAATCAATGCTTCACGCGTGTCTATCTTTGCCAGCTGTATATATTGCATCATAAATGCATCATAGAATGTTCAACCCCGCCAGTGCACGTGGGTAAATCAATGCTTCAGCGTGTCTATCTTTGCCAGCTGTATGTATTGCATCATAAATGCATCATAGAATGTTCAACCCAGCCAGTGCACGTGGGTAAATCAATGCTTCAGCGTGTCTATCTTTGCCAGCTGTATATATTGCATCATAAATGCATCATAGAATGTTCAACCCAGCCAGCCAGTGCACGTGGGTAAATCAATGCTTCAGCGTGTCTATCTTTGCCAGCTGTATATATTGCATCATAAATGCATCATAGAATGTTCAACCCAGCCAGTGCACGAGGGTTAATCAATGCTTCACGCGTGTCTATCTTTGCCAGCTGTATATATTGCATCATAAATGCATCATAGAATGTTCAACCCAGCCAGTGCACGTGGGTTAATCAATGCTTTACGCGTGTCTATCTTTGCCAGCTGTATATATTGCATCATAAATGCATCATAGAATGTTCAACCCAGCCAGTGCACGTGGGTTAATCAATGCTTCACGCGTGTCTATCTTTGCCAGCTGTATATATTGCATCATAAATGCATCATAGAATGTTCAACCCAGCCAGTGCACGTGGGTTAATCAATGCTTTACGCGTGTCTATCTTTGCCAGCTGTATATATTGCATCATAAATGCATCATAGAATGTTCAACCCAGCCAGTGCACGTGGGTAAATCAATGCTTCACGCGTGTCTATCTTTGCCAGCTGTATATATTGCATCATAAATGCATCATAGAATGTTCAACCCAGCCAGTGCACGTGGGTAAATCAATGCTTCAGCGTGTCTATCTTTGCCAGCTGTATATATTGCATCATAAATGCATCATAGAATGTTCAACCCAGCCAGTGCACGTGGGTTAATCAATGCTTTCCGCGTGTCTATCTTTGCCAGCTGTATATATTGCATCATAAATGCATCATAGAATGTTCAACCCAGCCAGTGAACGTGGGTTAATCAATGCTTCACGCGTGTCTATCTTTGCCAGCTGTATATATTGCATCATAAATGCATCATAGAATGTTCAACCCAGCCAGTGCACGTGGGTTAATCAATGCTTTAGGCGTGTCTATCTTTGCCAGCTGTATATATTGCATCATAACGACGCATATTTCGGTTTCCGTTTCTGTCACATTAAATACGCCTCGGAGAGATTCTAGAAAACCATGTATACGTAACGAACGCCCGTTATAAACGCCGAATAGATTTCCAATATTATAATCCCCCGTTCTGTCGCCTCCAACGGGCATTACCACCGCCAATCGATGTGAAATTCTGTGAGATGTTTAATGCCTCGTGAGAAAATTATAACTCGTTTGCTTCGTTATTGGGGCATAAAGTATTCGGCCCGTATCAAAGGTTAAATATTCTCGGGAATATTACGGAAAAGGCGGCCCGGCGTATTTAGACGAATATCTGTTGCATTTTGCATACCAATATCTGCCACCGAGCTATACAAAGGAAGCTAGCTAACAAACAATATCTGTATTCGTTGTAATCCATCTGCAGCCGCCTCATCAGGTATTCAAATCAGGAAGAGTTTTCCCCTTCCACCCCTCCCCCCCCCCCCCCCCCCCCCCCTCCCACCCAACCCTAATATAAGAAAGTATCTCGAGACCCAAAACAAGGTTGTTACTAATTTGACGAAAAATAATGTTTTCGATCGGCTCCCTTTGAATTTGCGCCCTTTGTCCGTTATTTACTATTTTGGCACAAGGCCTCTCAGGAGACAAAGACATTGATTGCATTGTCATTGCTGCACGATCTTAATATCGCATTATACACACGTAGTAAATCGTTGCAAGTTGAATGTCACCATTCTAATGGCAAGCATATGTGTTTTAACGAAAACTGTCAATAACAATGCATTTATCTTAAAAGTGATATGGTTTGTAACATGTTTTATATTTATTGAAACCGTCATGGTTTAGCACTATTGATTTTTTTACTAACTTACTAAATTAAAATAACATGGAAAAATGATTGAAAGGAATCGCTCAAGCAAGATTATTATTCGCCTACGACTGTTGCAGATTAGATTATAATGTCGGCTTTTGTTTGCAACTATCTCCACATGCATCGTGCATCATCTAGCCACACAAATAAACTTCCAACATAATAGTTGCACTCCTGTTCGAGTGCAATTCACCATAAGCTGATTACAAATTATGTAATGTACTTTATAATGACCACAACCACAACATATCGACGTAATATTATTACTGCGTTTCGTATTAATTAATTAATTAATAAATAAATGATGGGAATTCAATCCACATAGTAACCAACACTATGCTATTATTACCATTACCGCAATGTTTTTGTTTTCCGAAATGTAATATACAGATTATTAACGAACGAAGAACTGAGACCTGCAAGTTTGACGTGTTTTTACACGGATTGAAATTATCACGAAAAGAACAAACTAGGAAGAAACTTGTGTGTGTGCGTGACACAACAAGGGTCTGCTCATGAAACACGTCACTCCCTGAGGGATGGGAGGGGGGGGGGGGGGGAGGGGGGCAGGGGGGGGGGAGGAAAGGGAGGGATTACCTTGCGCGATACCCATTTTTGTTATAGTATCAGTAATTCATAATTTCTCAAAATTCTTGAAATCGAAAAAAGTTTGCTGACAAATGCATCTTAATATTAACTTATTAAATAGACTTTAAATATATTTTTCTGCGGTCACTAGTTAACATTGTGGCACTGCTTAGAATTCAAAATTTGGTAAAATTTAAACAATTCTTAAAACTAACTGTCAACATTCTTATCCTCAATATTAATGTTTTTGAATAGTATGTGTTTAATGTCACCAAATGTAAAAATCCAGAGTTTACAAAGATGTGCCCACAAATCTACTTTCTCACATTGAAACATTCCCAAGCTCCACAATAAAAAATCTAGTTAAAATTGCGGGGCTATTCCCACCTAAATAAAATAATGGTTATAAAAAAACGGGACTTGAAACGCACTGATGAGCACAAACTATGTGACAGGGACTGGTTACTTTATTCATTAACACCGTAAGTGGACATAAAATCACAACGTGATGGCTTCTATAAATATAAGAATCAGAGCTAACAAAAGAATGCCCGTCCGCGCATGGCCACGCGCAGTGAACGGCAACAGGGCACTCCCACTGATTGTATTGAAAGGTGCGATAAATATTTAAATTTTCTCATCGCTGACCACGTCGACTCAAAGATGGACAAAACGCCGATAACTATACCATGTAGATTAGACAAGGGGATGATCCGATACTGAAAACAAATAATAGTTATAATACACCGCCATTTGCAACTCTCTGAATAATTAACGGCGCCATCTTTGATGATCTGCAGCGAATCACCAACCGTCGGTAATAGAAATGCGGCGATTGCCGCCACTACTGATAAAACCTCGTAAAGCGGAACCATTTGGCGCAAACGTTTCGATCGAGTTTAAAACACTAAACACAGACCGGGCATATAATATTGACTTTACAGGGCGTAACTTAAACTAAAACAAACGCTACATTTGGTCGCATGAGATTGATTGGATTAAGAAGTGAGAGATCTGACGTCCGCTATTTCGTGTACGACTCAGTCAGTTTTATGGGGACCTATTTGACATTGTGGTATTTTCAATATTGAAATCCTACCGTTCCGTAACACAAAATCGTGTGTGAATAAAAAATTCTATACATGCTCAAAACAAAAAATCAATAATAAAAACCGTTAAACTGTTCTACTGGTGAAAAGAACCATTCGCTTGTGAAAAAGGGATTCAAACTGGCCTATTGAGTATATGTGGGCACAGAAAAGATTTATAATTATAATAATTTACACGTTATTTGTGAACCGTATACAATATACATTAATTATATTTTTACCTTAAAATTATAAAAATAATTATTTACACTGATAAACCATGCAAAATTGTAGTATTGATTTCTATGCAACCAAAAACTGCAAAAAAGTTGACCTGAATATTAATTTTTACTTGAAGTCAGGTTTAGCATTCCAGATGATATTAAAATATTAAACACGTCAGTTTCCATTAATTTGTTTCTAATGCTTTTACGTGATTTTTCGTTTTCTACGAAACCTTTCATAGGAATTTATTTCAGGACAATACTCAGATTGTTTACATATCTGAAAGCCAATAGCTATGATGGAAATTCATAAAAGGAGTCCCAACCCACTAACCTCATACATTCCTTTGTTTTCAAGACAGAAGAGGAAACATTAACTAAAGAACCAAACAAACATCAAACAAGTCAGAGAAACCATTAAGAAATTATGAATTATAAAAACAGTATATTGAGGTTTGCTTCGAATATTACTCATAGTTGTCGTCTTCAATCATAATCTTTGACGGAAAATCTTTTCAGCAGTGCATTCTGAATTTTCACTCATGTCATCCATTCTAAACACCATGTATAACTACATAACTAGATGTTTCAAGAGATAATAGCGATGAAATGTACACTGGTGTTACCGTACGTCAAAAAAAGTAATAAAATAAACATACACTATTGTTTATGAAGCATAATACATACAAGTAGCCAATACGAATCAGTATAGCAAGTTATTATTGACCTTTTTTGGTGCAAACACAATTTGTCTTCTCGTTTTAAACATCCTTATAAAGGAACTTAGCAAAGATTCAATCTTAAATGAGATCTAGTGTATTGCTTAAAAAACGAATTTGAAAAATATCGTGTATAATGCCCAACTAATATAGCATTGATATTTTATATGATTTTTTCGTGAATCTGGTACAAATGGTTGTTTTTTCTCGGCGCACAAAAATATTCGCAAACCAAAAACTGTTAGAGATGTCGTTTTCTTTAAAACTCATCACATAAACAAAGGGGTGTTAAAGCTATTTACAAAAATATGAAATGTAAAACGTAATTTTGAGAGAGTACGTTTGTAAATTTTTTGTTTGTTTTAAAATGGGATAAGACCACATTATAAGGGTCACTCCTCACCGTTCTTAAAAATAAGAGATAAAAACCCAGTTAAAATGGCCAAAAAGTTCGAAATAAAGTAAATCATGTAACATGGTTTTGGAGTATTGGCGAAATACAACTCAAAGCTGACAAAACCTCGACTCTGGAACAAATCGCCGATCATCAGCAAAAAAGAGACACAAAGAGATTCTCCGGAATCACATAAAGGATATGTCCATACATTAAAGAGCACTAATGTGCCCAATAATACTGGCACGTGACTTTACCGGTGACTGTTAGTGCGATAGAATTGCACGTCGACATGCAAAGTAAGTATAAGTTACTTCGCGATTTCCAACATTACCGACCCTTAAAATGTGAGTATAACAATTACATAATAGTTCCACAACGTTTGCTAATAAACCGTCAAATTGTAATGTTTATTTCTAAGGAAAACTTAAACAGAATAGAAGTGAGCAGTTTTATGTTAAAACAAGAACATGAAACACAAGACTAACCCAATTACAAAGATGTTATTCAAGATACATTTTATTTTTATTTTTCACTCATGAAACACAAAACCGTCTAGTGTTGTGTGGTTAATTATTCTGCACATCTCGAATTGTTTCATTACGTTATTACTTCAGCTTTCATTCCCGCATTTCCAAGAAAAATCCCAGTATTCGTGTAGTGAACTAGGTTTAAGCCTCACGTAAGAAGAAACGAGTAAGAAATTACACCTGGAAACTGTAAACCTACACGCCAACGTCAGTGCCACCTCTGTAGGTAGGCCTACTATAGCAGCTAGTAATCTATGATATATGGATTGTGTCCGTCTTAAGGCGAAAAATTAGGTACATGACGATAGAATCTGATGGCAAGGAATTTCCGTTGACGTTTGTACTATTCATCGTTCCCACGTGATGTCACAGCGGCCATGATTGCGACACAATTGATTAGGACCTAGCCTAGATCATAAGCAAATACTATTCAAATTTAATAAATAAGCCTAATTTAGAACTTAAAAAGTAAACATAAGAATAACAAAATTAAAAATTACCTCACGTATTAATTTTATTTAAAAAACAAGCTGAATTTTAAAGAACTAAGGATGTCTGTGTTCTACCACAACAGGCTTCAATTGTTTCTCCATGGCAACGTCAAAGTTTGATCACAAACGTGGCCGCCACGCGCAAAGATGTGACGTACGTGCAGCCTATGAATACAAAACTGAGTATTTGCTGCATGAGCGAGAAAAACCTTCAAGCCCATCGGTGGTGGCCGTAAACGAACCAATAAGAGTATCTCCTGATACCGCTGCGCTGATAAAGAACTTTATGTACATATAAACGCATTGTTTATGAAAAAGAGCAGATCAATATTAAAACTGCTGTGCTTCAAGTAGTATTTCAAGAATACTACACAATATGTTGAACAGTTGTAAATTAATGAGCATGTATTCTAGTAAGAACTGCACTGACCGTTTGAACAAAATTCAAATATTTGAATCAATCTGCAGTGAAGATGAATTTATAGTAAATTAAAACAACAGCTACATTATTTGCAAATATTTGATACGTACATTATTTGTAAATGTTTGGCACTCTTTGAATAGTCTTTAATTGCTATGACGCTGTTTGCGCTTGAACCCTAAGTACTAACTTAATTATGAAATAAATGTCAATTCCTCACGGTTTAATGCCAAGACTACCGTTTCCCGTCAGTAAATTCCTTACAACCAATCAACATGCAAACAAATCCACGGGCACACCTCTCTCTCTCTCTCTCTCTCTCTCTCTCTCTCTCACACACACACACACACACACACACACTCACACACTAAAGTATAATATTACATACTTGGATCTCACTTATCCAAACAGCCTGCGGTACGATATGAGAATATCCACCCTCCCACTTCACATTCGCCTAACACAACCTACCAATGATTTTAAACAAAGCTGGGTACACCCGCACACCTGATCACACATTTTATGTGCTTTAACCCAGTTTGTGATGAGGTTTCAAACATACTTCACATAAAAATACCACAGAACCTTCCGGATAATTACATAAACGAATACATTAACCTAGTTCCGGTGGCTATCATTAGGTGGAATTACTCGGGCAAGTGGTTCAAAAATGGGGATTGCTCTGGATTCATAGGGAATCACATTATTATAGTGTGTTGATTTTTGAGATTTATATAACTGACTGTTATAAAGCATAACAATATTCGGTTCCCTCTCCCTCCCAATCCTCCCCACTGTTTATTATCTTGACGCCTACCGTAAAAAATGTAGTCTATTTAATTCTTCTTTACGCGTAATATCTACTCAGACAGTCGAACATTAATTGGAAAAAGTAAATATTTCTAGTTTGGAATATTTGCCGACATAATTTATCAATCTTTATTAAATGTAATGCCATTTTGAATGAAGTTCATTCGATAGTAAATTAACGGCAATACTTGGTATTGAGATTTAATGGCGTTTGTTTATTTCGCAATCCCAGTAGACTGCACGCCATGCCACGCCACTAAACTCTATTATGTAACTATTTCCTAGAGAATTTACAACAAATTATCTATAGGACACTGAATATCGTAATATTTCTGTAGGTGAACGCTGAAAATTCGCCCCAGGCTCCTATAACCCCACCTGAAATTCACCATTGAATATCCAATGGTGACCTTTAGGGTCCTCACGCCATTTGCGATTAAATTTATCGACATTTTGCGTTGACGCGTCGCCCCCCTTTCCTCCGCCCCCCATCCCCCCTCGCATTCCCGTAAAAACCCGTTGCTGTGTAGCTGACATGCACATCACAGCCGCAGACAAGCAGAACACTTCCATCTCCGTTACACCAACAGATTCAACACTTACTTGCTCCAACGTAACTATAGTTTCCAGCTTTCCAAGTACCAAACGTAATGTTCTACTCTAGTTCCTACCATCTACTTAAACAGGTCCAACCTGGACATTCCTATCACAGCGGGCATGACGTATTACTAAGGTTTGTGAACTGTACTAACTGGAAGACCGCCTGTATGAATGAACGCCATGAAACTGTTTATTTTTGTTGAAACAGCGTGCATGATAAGGATATAAGGTCACCGTGGGGCTAGTTGAAGAAATGTCTGTAAGGTGCCAGATACTTCCATCACTGGTGAACTGCTGGTTTATTTATTTATTTATTTAATGTCTATCCTATTCAGTTATAATAACTGATTTACAAAGGAGGACCTTATAAAACTAGGCTATGCAAACAATTAATAATAATGAAATCATAAATAACAATAACAGAAAAAACAAAACAAACTACTTAAATATATAAAATAAAAATCAAGAACAAGAAAAATTAATTGAGAAATGAAATAAAATCAAATGAAGTGAAAATTCAACATAATAAATAAGAAACATAAAAGTAAGCAAATAAGAAAGAACATGCAGAAAAAAAATGTCGGAAAAAAATATATATAGTCTAAATAAAAGGGAAAAAAGAAGAAAAAGAAGAAAAAGAAAAAAAAGAACAAGGAAAAAAAAAGAAAAAAGAAAAGAAAAGAGGAAAAAAAGAAAAAAACTGATTTGTTAACGGTCCCAGCTCAAACGAAAATGAGGATGGCAAAAAATCAGAAACTGCAATCTGGGAAAAATAAAATTTCACGTAAAAGCAACCCGGGAAGCCGGTTAGTTTCTTGATCACCGTCACCTGTCAGGTGGTTGAAGAAATGTCTCTAAGGTGCCAGATAAGTCCATCACTGGGTGAACTGTTGGTGAGTTTCTTGATCACCGTCACCAGCTGTCAGGTGGTTTGCCTCAGCACCACTTTAAACTAGCGAAACTAACTATATGGCTGATGTGTATAAACCACACAAACAACGTACTCCAAGAATGTAGGCTAATCAATAGTAACAGCTGAGCCCTGATTTGCTTCTTCTTGCAAAGGAGTTGAGGAACCTGACGAAACGATAACACTTCACACAAAATGAAAGTAAAAAGTAAACGTTGTTTAGTTTACTCTACACTACACAACCGAATCAACTTTAGTTGACACACGGATTTGTAGATAGATTAATGAATTATTTTTGTATTATCAATAAGAATTAAAAAGAGCACAAATCTATCAAAACTGAGTTTTATTTTCTAGCTCGTCTTGATGATTGTTCTATGAACCAACACGATCCATGAATCAACATCAATACCAATGAATGCGTCCCGTGTTTATATATATGAGTTTGGAGGTGATTCATAGCAGCGTTGCCGGTTTCAACTCGGAGCTAGTTACGGTATCTCTCAAGCACGATAAACGTCTATCAACTCGCTCACCTCTATAATCGGTGACGTGAGGTATACAGTTCACAAAATGGTGGCCATCAGCTTTCTTGCCTCACAAATACGCTAAAAGAATATATACGAGTATAATAGCGACGGAGGATGGCAAGAAAGTACTGCAGTATGTTTTGTTTCTTTAGAGAACAATGGCTCCCTTCCAGCACACTCGAAACAACTTAAGTACGTGTGACGGTCTTAGTGCTCAGCTTATTAAGATCTAGAGCGGTCGTCTTGAAAAGTTGTTCGTTTCGCCTCAAGGAAAGACCTGGATATTGGCTGAAATGTAGTGATGTAATATAGTGACGTAGTGTAGTTTATAGATACTTCCTTAACTTTGTTCATGGGCATAGAGAGTGTTCCCGTGACGACCCAAGGCAGACAGAAAGAAGAGCTTTCATTTCCCTAGGGGCGCTGCAAAGAAGACACGGTACAAGTGGACAAAAGATCAACGAGATTAGAGTCGAGAAGCGGGAGGATCAAGGATAACGACAGATAAATTGGTAGTTGCAAGCGATAGGCTTCTGTTCTGTCGCCGATAGAAAGTTTTCAGCGGAGCAGAGGACACGCTTTATTGGAAGAGTTGTGTCAAGTGAACACAACAGAAGAAATTAACTATCTGCTCTCAACGGGTGAATAGTAGCTGTTTGCTTGCGCTCTTTTAAGAGATAGGCGGTAAACAGAAGTAGGATTTCAAAACAGAGTTAATTTAAAATTGAGATGGAATTGGAATTTCACTAACCGATTCTTTGAATTTCGAATGTGATTATAGATCTACCTTATATATTCAGGTATTACTCTCTTTGATGTGGACTATTAAAAAAAGTCCCGGAACATGAATGTCATTCTTAACATAATGATACGTGTCATATTATATACTGTTAAAATGACTTAAACTCGACGAATTAAATTGAAGATTGCAAATTACTAAATTATGTTTTAGTTTACAAACAAACAAAACTAGGCGCAGTTATATAATATATAAAATGAGTATATAAGAAGAAATTTGGTAAACATTACTTTAACACAACAAGATTTAATTTTACTATCTCTCTTCGTAGTAGTAGTAAAGTCGACCAAATAGACAAGTATTACGCTTTATGTTATGTTTGGTTAAAGCGGATGTACCACGTTTTTTGTGTTTACCTATACAAACAACACACGGAGTTTAGCCGTACAAAGTACCTGACAGCAAGCTAACGCATCAATGAATAGGCTTCCGTTGACCCTGCCTGCCCTCCCAATTTGAATTCAGAACGTCAACTTGTTTCTGTCTAAAACGCACGTCTGCATAATAGCGCTCAATTGGGCGAGCTTTCAGAAATGTAGGCCGTCCAAGTTGTGACTGCTTCTGCCTCCCTGCGTATAGCTCGGATCAAAGGCGTACATTCTGTCTTTAGGGATTATATTCGCAGTGCATGTTGATTTCGTACTCAAGGAGGTAGGTAAGCTAATCTTGTTTAGCAGCCTGCAAACTTTTCGCTACACGCAGATTAATATTATATATATATATATATATATATATGTAGCATAAAGTGAGGAAATGTAAGATGTTTTTTAGGGATAAATCCACGAGGCTAGTCAGTATATATATATCCCAAGGTAGAGGGGAGGGGGTACCTAGTCACGTAGAGGATATAGATGCTCTCTGCGTGGTCCGTGTAATAGAGTGTATATATGCAAAGTAGGCGACTTCAAAAAAGAATGCTGACGCTTGTAATAGTAGCAAAACATGAAATAAGGTAAAAGAAATAATATTCGCTTCACGAAAGAACTGGATATCTCTTCTTATTTCGGAAAGCAAGCGCGTAGACGGAAAAGAAGGAACCCCTAATGAGGTAACTGTTTAACGGTTCAAAAGGCGGCTCAAAGGTTGGAGTAGTATTTGTGTCTTACGTTACATTATTCCCAAGTTGGGCTGGGTTTATGTATCACAGTTTGACGAATAACTGGAAATGCGTTGTAAGTGCAATTACATGGAAACCTTACCCGGAGGAGATGGAGAGAAGGAGCTCCTCTAAGCTACTTAGCAAGAGATCAAATACGCCTGAAGATGATGTGAGAAACCTGCCCAAAATCAAAGAAAGCAGTTTAGAGATACATCAATACGAAACATTGAAATATGGAAATGTAAAGGATGTACACGCAAAGCTCTAAACAGGCAGCGTTCAAGCGGAGGGAAAGAGAATATAGTACCAACATTGAAACAACCGCAAATTAAAATACTTTAGTATACATCATAAACACGCTACATTATATTGAAACTAGGATAAATAACCTGCAGGTTGTGTTTCATATGAACTGAAAACTAGAAAAAGTATTAAACCTCGTAATCCTTACATTTTTGATTTTGAGAACTAATTAAGAAATGTGTAATTAGTAACCAAAATACAAACCGTAACCATAACAATCTGTGTCACATTGTAAATGCAATTTGCTTTTTAGACGTTGGTCTAGTAAACCGCGGTCTCTGCGTTGGTTAATTTCGCGCAGTTTTAATACTAGAACTATACATAGAACCGCCATTACAGAATTGTATGAACTCTTGATATACAGCGGTAGGTCACTTCTTATAATGTGAAGGAGACTTTACAAAACTACACATTGTTTCACAAACGCTGATACTTATCTGTTTTCAGCTATAGACAACTTATCTAAGAATAAGGATATGATGTATGAAAAAAAGCTTTACACAAACCTTCACAGTCCTTAAGATAAGTACCAGGGGTGGGAATGAAACCCAAAAACGAGTATCAAAGACCTCTACGTCTAGATACAGACATATACCTCTCCAATAGACTATAGCTTACTCTTCATGGAGCAGAACCTATACTTTGAAGTAATCTGTAATCGGACAACTAGAGGAATATATAAACCATCGATACGAAAAAACGATTTGCGCCTTAATTCGATAAAACGTACACGATATGAAACCGCACTAGCGAGCACTCTTAACGCATGTTCCGAGCGTATACATACATCATAGTTTAATATGAGTGTAACGTTATTATGAGCGGTCGAACAGTAATCTGTAACACAGGATAAAAAGTCATGCATAAAGAATATACATTGAAGTATGCCGCTGATAATGGGCAATAAATTCACATTTATTTTTTGTGCTCCTCTAGTCATAACTGTATGATTGCAGTATTGGCAGCATCGACGTATGACCCTCCAGCGGATAACGGAACACAATGGTAGAGCTCTCTGTACACAAGGGAGGGGTGAACGAGTGGTCTGTTCTGACTTGCTGCACTAAAGATACACCTAATTGTGATGCGGATCAAGATGTGTGTGCTTGTTCTGGAGAACGATTGTTAAAGGGTTTCTGGGTGGGTATTGTTCACTTGCTTTTGTCTGTGGGAGTCCGATGTGTCGCATCTTCATCCAGAAATATGTTCATTGGTTTCGAGTGCGGAGTGTGCGTGTGCGTGTGCGTGTGCGTGTGCGTGTGCACGTGCGTGTGCGTGTGCGTGTGCGTGTGCGTGTGCGTGTGCGTGTGCGTGTGCGTGTGCGTGTGCGTGTGCGTGTGCGTGTGCGTGTGCGTGTGCGTGTGCGTGTGCGTGTGCGTGTGCGTGTGCGTGTGCGTGTGCGTGTGCGTGTGCGTCCACATCATTACACTAAAAGCTAAAACTAAACTGAATTAAAAAAATAATAAAAAGCAATGATGGGAAAGAATACTCCAATAAGTGTGTGTTTAAATGTATGTGTGTATGCGTTTTAAAATACAATCTTCTAAATAAATGTGATACAAAATACTTTCGAAAAGAAATGTATTTTCATCATCAACAATATTCCAAATAAAATACATTAGCATGTAAAATTTTTATACAGATACAATATAACAGTATCGGGACACATACATGCAACAGACAACCCACGATAAGCATTGTAATTGATAAGTAGAGATAAAAGCCAGACAGAAAAGGGGAATTAATCGACAGGCGGTTACAAACAAATTCACGACTTGTTGACACGAAAGAACTTTCTATAATGTAGACAATTTGCGAGCTAGATAATGCGTGCATTGTGATATAATATAATAGTGGTTGTGTGGTAGTGTTATACATTCGTAGCCGTTGGCTTTGTTCCTCAAATACCTCGGGATCCTGACACAATCGATTCAAACGCATGCATCCGTTTCGTGCAGGTTGGTGTTCTGTTTTATGACGGGCGATCGCTTCCGTTGCAGTCACACATGAAAGAAAAGGGTTTGCCTCTAGAAAGGCGCCTTGTATTACCCAATAATACACTTGTCTATAATATATAGCTTCTTGGGGCACACATTCAAGTATGTACAAGACATCATTTTCCACCATCAGTTTATAAAAACCATAAATACTTTTGAACAAAACATTGGTTAAAACGCACTATCACATCAATTACAACTTAATGCATGTTCCTCTTATAATATGCAAAATGTTTGATTAATTGATAGTTGAATTAATGTATTCTATATTTGCAACCAAACCGAGGAGTTATCTTAACAAATTAAATATTTGGTAATCGGTGAATGAAGGAAGAAGGGTAACGCTGGTACCGACACGTAGGCTACTCGTGGACACGTCTAGTAAAATTCAGATCATAATTCCTTTTAATTATGTTATGAATATATGTTTAATATTATTATTAAAACACATACACTTTATTAAGCGCATATTGTGCTATTGGGATGTTACTTATCCAAATTTTACCAACATGTTGCCAAAAAAGTGTACACAAATGTTCAAAATTCACTCATGTTTCTCATTTGTTTTAACTTCCACAGTTACACAGTTATATCTGTTGTTACCAAACGATCATTAAACTCTGATTATAACCATGTATATTATTATCTATATTTGATTATCTTTAATGCAAGAGTAAGAGTTACATAACGCGTATGTTTCCAACTCCAATGTTAAAATATTTTTATCTAGTCAATTCCTGTGCATATTAGTCAGACGCTTATAACTGTCCAAGTTAGCGTATTTAGAACCGCCTACGTAATTTGACGGCCACTTAGCACTTAGCGCAAGGACATTATCTCGATTAACTTACAACAGTCGCCAGTAGAATCATCTTGCAAGTACCATCCACAAAGTGATGTACAGTCTCGATCATGCATGAATCAAGATGCAACTTATTCCCAGAACTGATATCTGGAACTCATTCAATAATGACCGATCTATAACTGAAGGGATCATTCATTTTGTTTCATGCTATCACGACGCTCATATAGTCAAGCTACACATTCCAGACACAAAGTGAATAAATACAAATCCAAGGGGGGGGGGGGCTTCTGGATGGATATTTGCATTAGTGAATATATTGTTACGTTATTTATATACATAACATAGTTGTTTCTAAAATTTCCTCAGTTGTCTTGTCTGAACTTACCTAGGGCTTTATTTTCTTAACGAAAATATATAAAAGCCTTTGAAAATATTATGTCTGTTTGATATTTCGTGGTGGTAAATCTTTTCCTTTATCACAAGGACGTCGACGTTGGGAATAGAAATAAGAAGATATAGGTGGCAGTGTGGAGTGTACATGATATTATATCATTATCATAGTGGAGTATCGCCTTAAACGTAACGTTTAGAATTGTGCACTCAATCATAAGGTATATTATAACACACTTAAAATAAATGTGCGCTAAGCTTTGCAGCGCGCTTACGACTCGCGACGCTAAACCAACCTAAGTCTAGATAATATTCTTTGGGGGCTGAGCGTTGTGATCGAAACTTCCAAGAGTGCCGCCTATATTCATGTTGTCTCAACTTCAGGAGCAAAGAAAGAGTTGCTAGTTTGAAACTGGTCACTATTAGCATCCTTAGTGTTAAATATAATATACAACTGGGAAAACATAATCAAACCTACTTTGTATATAAAATTAAAAGTATAATGAATATATTCATTAATCACATCTGAAATCTTGTATGTCACAACTAAAGTCACCACAATATAGGAGCCTTGTCTTGCACAGATATGTACCAAAAGCGATATTCTAGTCACACAGATAGACTAACAACACTGACGTTGTACATTCATGCAATGCGCTTTTTCATGTTTTAATTGCGATCATTCTAGAACGCTGCAGTTCTAGGTCTAATGCGTGCATGCTCTATATATATCGTAGCTATTAGCAAATACGTTTATTAATCAGCTTAAGAGACCGTCCATTAACATATTTGCGTGATGCAAAATGCTTATGACAGGATGTGTATAACATTGTGATTCAGGTTAATACGCCATGTACATGTGCACATGTGTTACAACATGTATTAGATTTGATTAGACCGTCTACAATCTATGCAAAAATGAGCTGAAACATGTTAAAAGCGTGACATTAAAAATAAATTATGTACCCCACCAAAGTGAGGTTGTAATTAATAATTACATATTATTATTATGTAAACAGAAAATCAGGAATCTCTTTTCCATTACCAGTAACTGTTAACCATTGATGATTACTGACTTTGTTAAATATATTTATGCACGGTTCAATAATCTATTTATAAATAGTAATTACTTGACTGCTAATAATTTGTATAATGCCAATTCTATCAATCGCAAGAAGAATTCAAATTAATTTGCATAAAATAGCTGGCTTATTGCCTAATGAATTAGGAGAATGCTCACTGCGGTCAGGACGTGTATGGGTATTTATTATGGAATTATAATTGGATACAACACAATTCCATCCCCCTAAACCGCAAATACGATTTATGTTCAAAAATCAATAGCGGTTTGCGATTTAAGGTTAAACAAATACGTCAAGCTAGGTTCATATAAACAGACAGTAATCAAATTAGCATAAAAGCTTTGGAATTTTTTTAATAGTTAGAAAAAATACCAAGTTGCGAAATACAATAATTCCAGATCAAATTAAAAATTTTGTTTTCTATCAGTACCAATAATCTTTGCGTATTGTACTTATCAACGTCTACAATCAAGGCCTACAAACAAAGTGTATATTATCAGTGGGTTTGTGAGTTTGAAAGAGAGCCGATTGCGCTTACACCGGAGAAAAACATTTGTGTCATATACTTGCCCGAAAATCCACTTGTTTACATGAATACAATTTCGTTTTCAGAAGGTAAATAAATAAATAATTCAACATAAAACCACTTTTTGACTTACATTTATTGATATTCTTAGTTAGATTATATAAGTTATAGTAGGTCAGATTTATGATTTTATATTTCAGAGAGGTGGGGATAAGAACCGTCCCCAAGGGGTTGCCTGTAAGCAGAAGCAAAGCCAGGGATGAAATGTGCAGAACTAGGATGATCCCCCCCATCAATTTGCATCTTGGGAGACAGAGCCTGTCCACAACCACACACAGTGTAGAGCATGTGTAGAAGAATAACTAAAAGAAAGCGTTGGACATTGTATTACCACAGCCTGTATAGGCCACTCAAAATAAACTAGATACAATCTGGTGGCAAGCAAATAAACTTCTTTGTGCAGGAGATTACTCATCGTTGATATGTTGAAACCGTCAATGGCGAAGATAAGGGGGTAGCCTAGCAGCGCTATCTTTTGTTAGTTGGAGTCGCCTATAGTTCCGTCAAGCTTCCACTCAATGGCCTACCATGTATTGACTGGGTTTGTTCTTTAAATTAATCTCTACTTGAGGAACATATTTAAAGAGTTGATCCAATTCTGTTATAAAACCGATTTACAAAATGTTTACGATCTATGTCTTGCACTGCAACATATAATAACGACATTGCCGATGATGTTCGTGCGTTTCCGTAAGACATCGATTAACAGTGTCATCCATCACCCATCGTCTCGATTAGTCTCATTACACAAACGCGGTCGTTATACGATGTAGAATGCAGATGAAAGCTCGTTCTACTCCACATTACTAATACTATACCGTCTAAGTTAACCGTGGAAGTTGAAAGTTTGTGTGATCTATGGCAAGCCGGCTTTCAATCACCGTCTTGGTTAAAATGCCTCTCTGACCGTTCCCTACACCCGTTTCACAGCCTATGTCTACGTATGATCATACCGTGTCTTGCTGAGAGAAGTCACTTGTAGGCCTACACACTACACAGCCTGAGATTATGAAATATATAAAAGAATTAGTAATAATCGTCATTGATAAGAACTAATAAATTTGCCAGCAACATATATTATACCACAATAATGTAATATCAATTGATTTATTAAATAAATATTGTAAATGAAAGCTCTTAATCGGTGATATTAGATCTCGTAGGTTTTCTCTGCATTCTTTTCATATGATAAGGCAGTTCTGTCTCTTTGAGAGTGTAGGAGTCGAAAAAGAACGATAACGGTGCACTAAGGAAATAATTATGATTACTTATTACTTTCAATCACATGCATTACATGCATCACTTGGACGTTAAAATGTAGAATAATAGAATAACCTATTTTGTTTTGAATTCCTACAAGACAGAACAGAAAGAAACCCCTGGTAAATATCAGGTCGAAAAATAAAATCAATAGCAAAATACAAACATTTACTAACACGTGTTGAAACTCGTATATAAAGATACGGAAACTTCAAAATCAGAAGTATCGAGAGCGAACTTTTCTTTACAGCTCTTTTGTTGACTATACCCATCCAACGAACTTTTTATGAAAAGAACCCTTTGCATCCTCCCCCCCCCCCAACCCTCCCACCCTTTCCTTACCCAAGTTATTATTTTGCAGTGAAACACCCAAATCTGTTCAGTAAAAAAGGATATAGTAAAATTGATCTTTTCAAGTAAACAAGTTCAGTACCATTGTGGACACTGGAAAGTTAAACGCATTACTAATTGGAGTTTTGACGATTGTAAGTGAAGCTTTCAAAAAGTTAATTAATGATTATCGTCAGGCGGTAGTTAAATAATGTATTATATATTTAGTGAAGAGTCAAAGTTGCTTCAGTCTTAGCTATTTTGTTTAAGTGAAGTATTGACGAACTGATGAACTGCTATCCGAAAATTAACATAAAACCTCGCAGTTGTGATCAAGTTAGTATCAAATTGAAAGACAAATATATTATATTTTTCTATTTCTAAAATAAAGGCAAGATTTGTTTCACATTACTTCATTTTCTATATTTAACTGCCATCTACCGTAATTTAAACAACAATCGAAGGTGTCGCTAAATATATTTCATTTCAACAAAAGAAAATATATTAATCATTGAACTCAAAACTTTCTTAACTGCATTTGCGTAATATAATACGTTTGCTTTTAGTATGGTTTTAAAATCAAAGTTCTTTGTATTTCCTTTTTGACACGCGGCAGTAAAAACACCACATATTGAAGGTGTAAACAGTGAAGAGAATTGTATTAACATTCAACTTATCTCGGTAACTGTTTCATACGATTAACCCTGGCCACATCCATGTATAACTACCCAGTACACAAGACGGGAGTCCTGGCGGAAACCACTTACAAACTACACGACAAAAACTCACTAGACTGGTCGGCTACAAGAAATACAAAATTTCACCAACGATTAATTTATTTAAATTGCACGTTTTCTTTTACATTTTCTTAAATGGCCATAAACGGCGCTACCTAGTTAATGGAATTGGAATGCAAATTTACATTATAATAACAACAAAAAATTACATAGGTATTTCCTTGCGCATAATGAATGTTTCCACAGCGTGGCGAAAGAAAGTCTTATGGGCATGGAGTGCGCAAGCGATTACACGTCTAGTGTGTTACAATCAATCGCATAGTAGGGGTAGATCCACACCCACCTCGTTCTTGTAGTTATTAATAGCATCTCGTCAAAGAAATACTCACCAGCATTCCCAGCGAAATTGAATTGGGACCTGCAACGCAATTCCCGAGGTTCTGAAATTAGCTAAACATCCCTTGGTTGCGTATATACGTACGTACGTATACGTCGTACGATGCGAGGACTAGGGACGACGACGCGGCGCTAACGTATGCTTTTCGTATCAAATCCTCTACTTTGCGGCAAATGTCGCTAAATGCCTTAAGCTACTTATGACCCACCAAATGATTAATTACTACGGAGCATAAAGCAGTAGAACGAGGGCTTCGGTAGCTAAATGGTGCGCATATCATTCCTCAGCCCCAGCATACTCCTTAAGCGTGCACAAACCAAGATTTATTAGACCATGGAAACTAAGCTTTAACCAACCTTCTAAATCACCCTCACCAATAAGATTAAAATCCTATTAAATATTTAAATATAACACCGTGAAACATTAAAATGGTCAATGTTCATTAGAATAATATTCAGGATAACGATATTCAAGTAATACCTCGTATAGTTGTTACAACTAGTGTCTGCCATGTAAGTGTTGCGTCAGTTCATGTAAGTACTCTCAAAACCGCACCATTTCAGAGATAGAATTAAAAGCCAACCAGTTTAAAACCCCTGGGATAATGATGGTGGGTATAGTTGCCATTTTTATCTTTTTTGTAAACATGTACCCTCACTTAATTCTCATCTACCATAATTTGTCGCCAAGTGCCCTAGAAATACCACCCGTGACCTGTTGACATGCTCTTCATTATAATTTTATTTTATTGCAATTTAGACCCTACCCACTCGAGAGCGCAGTACACTCACACACGCTAATGAGGGACGCCCGGCAGAAGGAAGCCTTTCACTTCATCAGTTGGAGTATTGGGTACTGGCTCGTTCACAACGCATGACGGACGCAGCTATCTGAATAATATTATATCAAGCGAGTTAAAAATGTCGCAAAAGTGGAGTAATTAAACAAACTCATTATGAAGAGTAGTATAATAGTTAGAACTAGTTTATCTTATGCATCAAAGCAACAAAAAGAAAGACACAAATAGAATGCATCTTTCATTAAATACACAAAAATTAGGCTATAGTTAAGAAATAATACTTTGTTTTTCACAAATACAGTAATCCGCGGTGGCTCGTGAGGTTAGTGTGTAGGTCCTAGACGCATGCCACCTATAGACGTGGGTTCAAATCCCGTGCAAGGCGTTTTCTTTGTAACATTTCTTCATTGTGGCATATTTTATGGTTTATACAATGCACGTTAATCCATGAAATCTCTTAATTACTTAAACCAAGTTATGCCACATGAATGGTGATCTTCAATTTGCAAATCACTATATCATCGGTCAGGTGTCATTAAGTCATACCATACTACTACAACAACATGTTTGTTTTTCACTGTCAAACTGAATTTCATCTCAGCTGACTCAGATTATTTCCGAGCTTATAGATTCAAAACTATAACGGCTGACTTTTCGGTTATAGCTGTTACCGAATACGCATGGCAAACATTGCTCTAAGTTTCCATTACACATTTCTTGATCTTCAACTTAGGAAAAATACAGCTAATTAACTACATGATGTATTTAAACTGTATTGCCGCTTATCTTAAAAGATAATTACACAGTTTGTGGTTCAGCAGTGTAGTGAGTCGACGGACACGCAGGGAACCGGCAGCCCAGGGCACGCAAGCTTGTAGCCATACGCGCTGAAATATGAGCCGTGTCGTGACCTTGGGGAATCTCAACACCAACAGTGCATCGAGCTACCCTAATACTTATTTCCAATTTTGATAAATATTTCAAAGCTTTGTAAGCTCTACTAATATAGAAAAGAAGAACGCACATTTATTTCGTATATATATATACGTAACTAGCATAACATATTATGTATGATTGTGAAAGACAAGCTTCGTGGCTCTCGATGGTGCGTTTCAGTTGCCATTACAACCCTATATTTCGTTTTGCTTTTTATTTGTACTGTTGTCACTTCCCTTGTATTATTGTTATAATTCATTGTGAACTTGCTCTGCTGTATCTGTTCTTAGTTATGTAATAAATACATATGTACAATAACAAGTTGTAATGTTATTTCTTAATCGCACTTCACATGACCAAAAGTCCATACTAATAAGTAATAATGAATGATAAACACACAATTATCGCTAAGGAGTATGTTTTTTTAGATTATTTCATCACTTAAGAGATTGAAATGTGAAACTAGACATTTCATTTGCCTTGCAGAATTTAAAGGGTCAGTATTGACACAATAAAGTTGCATTATCCCTACGAGGTTTGCCTAGAATATTCTGACACGTCAAAGTCATGGATTCGTTGAACAATTACCAATATTTGGGTTTCTACTTAGAATAAAATATGTGAACATGAATATGTGTGTGATGTATATGTAAATATGATAAATAAGTGTAAATATGTGTCATATACGATGCTCATCTGTGTTGCGAGAACTATGGTCCTCGCCAATTGTCCTTGAAGAAGGGGAGTCCCGAGGAGTCCCCGGTTCTGAATAGAATGCAGCCGCTCAAGGTCTCTAGTACGGTTTCTGGGGATAAGGAAAACGTGCCTTGGTAATCCATGATAATCCCGAGTCACCCTCTGTACTGTCACCTCCTCGTAAGATTCCCAACTTATTGAAGGTAGTTTAAGACAAATCATCGTCGTTCTTCCACATGGTTGACTCACATTGACGTCGCTCGAGGGAAAAGGGGGGGGGGGGGTGGGGGGCGGCAGCTTCTCGGGCATTTCACGTAATAACAATCGTCTGTCGAGGTAGAACGTTATATTATACTTTGGGATTGAACGTCTAAGTTCGTGCAGCGAGGCGTATCGTACGATCAGCTATGAAAGCTGTGACAACTCAAAGAGATTGAACAAGTATCAACTGCATCTATCTGAACGGTTTAGTCGTCTGTGTCTGGGTCTGGAAGTCAATAGGTTTTCCGTTTGTAAATTAAGGCTCACAGAAGTTCGGTATGTTACCGCGTAGATCTGATGTTGGTTAGAAAAGACGCCACCAAGTTGAAGGTTTGTTATAATATCTCGTGTAACCCTACCATCAACCCATTCCCATTCCTAGGCAACGCTGGGCTGTCCTATAGACAGACGGACGGTTAACTTCAGAGACATTTGGGTTATTTTTTATGAAAAAACTCTATCACCAGGTTTTCATTATTTCCACTGGGTCTTTTCCATCGTTCAGTAATTGATGCAGCTTAAACAAGATCACAGTTAACTCGTGTTACTCATACCTCTAGTTCTACATTACTATTATAAAGACACAGAGAGCTTACTGGTTTTTAATAGATGATCTCAAAAACCAATCGACCGAGTTTGACGGGATTCTCATTACTGGCATAAATAATCTCTGGAGTGTCATAGGTTATATGCACACTCGTCGGACATAAGTAAAATATAGTAAAAATACCTCTTTATTAACACTTCGGGTTAGTTCATGAGTTCAAATAGCCCTTGAACACACCACGTGACCTCGCGATCCCGATACCTCTGAAAGCTACTGAGAGAAGCGGTTTGCCTACGACCCAGAGGTTGAGTATTTCAATCGATAAAAAACATGCTCTTAGTTCTACACTTGACTTAATAATGAGCTGTAATTAGAGCGAGCTAAGCAAAGCCAATAATGTATGCCAAGCTTATGTTAATACAATCCCCACTCCACCGAGGACAGAGTGTTTAAAAGTTCAATATGCAATACAATACAATACAACACACCAGACATGGCACTGAATTGCTAGAGTCACACAACGAGTAACTCACGAACTCCAGACATAGCACTGAATTGCTAGATTCACACAACGAGTAACTCACGAACTCCAGACATAGCACTGAATAGCTAGATTCACACAACGAGTAACTCACGAACTCCAGACATAGCACTGAATTGCTAGATTCACACAACGAGTAACTCACGAACTCCAGACATAGCACTGAATTGCTAGATTCACACAACGAGTAACTCACAAACTCCAGACATAGTACTGAATTGCTAGATTCACACAACGAGTAACACACGAACTCCAGACATAGCACTGAATTGCTAGATTCACACAACGAGTAACTCACGAACTCCAGACATAGCACTGAATTGCTAGATTCACACAACGAGTAACTCACGAACTCCAGACATAGCACTGAATTGCTAGATTCACACAGCGAGTAACTCACGTACTCCAGACATAGCACTGAATTGCTAGATTCACACAACGAGTAACTCACGAACTCCAGACATAGCACTGAATTGCTAGATTCACACAACGAGTAACTCACGAACTAAACCAAAGATCGGTAGATAAAGAAGGTGTCTGTACTTTCCTTGATTTATATATCCCAGCGAGTGCACCGTTCAGCTTTCTCATCAAAGCACTGAGCAACGTGAACAAAAATGTAAAACCAATCTTAATGAAACTTGGTTTGAACGTAGCGATCGGTTTCGATGGTAACTAGGATAGTAGAAGACTTTGAAAATAACCATTATTGTTTCAATGTAAACCCATTGTTGGTGTTAGTCAGTCAACTAGACACCAAAGTTTCACTCGAAGGTAGTTTCGAACACAACTACACCACAACAACGCAACATGGTACGAGTACGACTAGATCTACCTACTTGTGAATGAAGTTTCAGACTGAACCATCCCTAACCCAACAAAGAGTAAACCCGTAGACATTTGAACGGCATCCAGATTATATCATGAAAATAAGAATAAATAATGATTATGTACTCCAAAACTGGTTCCGCAGCCGTTCGCAAGTGGCAAACAAATGAGGTATTCTCATTATCACTTTTATCTAAGTGTGAATTGCATAGTTTTATTTATTGTTCTGCTTTGTAAATCAGTTTTCTAACCGAATAGAACAGACATTAGACTAAATTAAATATATCAAAATACACTCGAAGGTTAGATATACAAGTGTTCTTATTCTTTCTTTCTCCATTGCGTTGAAATCCGATCTCCAAGACGTAAAAACCCACATCTATCTGATCTCTGCTATAAGCAACAACCATGTATCACCAGTTTCCAACATCCTGTTCTTCGCTTCAGTGGAGCAACTCCATTTGATATGGCAGGTGGTGGTGGAAAGTGGAGAGTGGACGCTGCTCCAGTAGTCAGGGGAGAAGAGGTTTGGAGGGGGGTTGGGGGGAGAGGAGAAGGCATGATTTGCTTTGCGATCAGGTGGGTACGTATCAAACCCGCTACAACACAAAGGGGCTACCACAGGTCCTATCTATAGCGTGCGTTGATGTTTGACCCATGATGCATCTATTGATGCTTCGATCGATCTATACTTTGAGTCAGTTTACCTAAGCTGCAGACTTCCTTTAGAGACCATTGAAATGCCACACACGGTAAATGAAGTGATTTTAAAATAAAAAACAAATTTATATTTGTTGTCCATATAAATATACTCACACAGTTACAAGGACTGAATTTCAGTGGGTGGCATAGTACCATAAATAAATAAATAAATAAATAAAATCACATTTAGAGTCTACCCTCTCAGTAACTAAACTGATTTGCAGTGGGGGACTTTAATTTAAAGCGACTAAACCAACCCTGTAAGCTCAGAACATTATCGGCGAGTGAGCGATAACCAATCAGAGATCGATATTTCAAATACGAAACATATGAATCAGTGATTGGACAGTGCGAACACCTGCGGACAAATGCCAGAATCAACAAAGCCGATTCAGAACAACTTTGAATTGAGTGCTTCGTTGCTAGGAAGGCTCCAAAGTCACCGTTTACTTATTCCTAAGCCAAGTAGTAATGGAATTGAACCCACATTAGAAGTTAAAAAAGTTTTGCCTGAAGCAGGATTTGAACCCGGGACCTTCTGCATTGGAAGCAGGGATGCTAACCACTGGACCAACGAGCCACCTACATCTTTAAAAAATTTATTATGTGCTTCGTTGCTATGGCGGCTCTAAAGTCACCGTTTGCTTATACACCTGTACCTTACAGATCGATTTAAGTCAAATTCTATAAAACCTCTTCCCGAACTGGAAGTCGATCTTTGGTCCTTCTGCATTGGAAGCAAGAATAATCCCACGAGAAAACAAGGGATACAAAACACCAGTAATGCAATGATAAACTACAGAAGATCGATACAAATCTTGATAGTTGTAAAACTGCATTTGTAATAAAAACATCGATGTCATATGAATCAATGTCTACCGCATACCTTTTATACACACACACAAATTATAATGTTATATTATACAACGCGCCAACAAGGTCATCGTAAGACAATTTCCAGGGCGTCACTAAAGGAGGTAAATGTATTGACAAAATGTCAAACTGTATAATAGATAACGCGAAATAAACATTCGGTAATAACTTAAATGCACAAGCTAATGCGTTTTAGTTTTAAGACGACGACTATAATTAATTTATTTAGTAAGTAACACGTTGGTTTGACCTTCAGAAAATGACCGCTGAGGGTCATATGTGGCTGCATTAGCAAAACTGGGTATAGTTGTCCCAAAGAAACGTTACTGATCCTTTTATCAAAGACAAGTGATTCGTGACCAACCAGCACGTCCCAAATTCAAATACCGATCACTTCTTAGCCACGATTCACTTATCCACATGAGAAACGCATTCATAAGGTTATTTCTGAACAACTATATTAAGCAAGTACTAAATATACATCAGCCAGACGTAAATGTTTTAGTTCTGACAACGTATGAATAACTTGGGGGACGACAAGTTGTAAACTTGTACGCGGAGTAGAGTGTACAAGTTTTATACAAACAACAGTTCTATAGTTTATTTGTAGTGGAAATTTACTTAATGTTCGTCTTCTTCAGGGCATAGCGTATTCCCAATGTGCATGCTTACATATTAATGGTACAGAACTTTCTGGACAGACAATATGAGCATAAATTATGCTAAACGCGTCATTTCACTTGGATTCACTATTAAATAAAGCCTCGTGAATGCGGAAAATGATTCTGGTTTTCTTTGGTGGGAAAATATCTTTATCGTTGCAAAGCTTAATGTCTATCTAATTGGTTAAAACAACATAACAGTACAATTTTCTACCTGTATAAAGGACAAGAATACCATCAATGTTGGGCTGCTTGATATTATCTTCCTATAATAATTTCGTAAAGTCCTATCTCAAGAATGCGATATAATATTGGAATTTAGTAAGCAGATAATAACTTTGTAGAGAGTTTATAATAACTTAGGTATTGTGTTGATAATAATTAACAAAACTTGACTGGCGCAGGTTTGATAAAATGCTGACGTTTCGGGTAGTAATTAAACCATATCTCAAAGCTAAACTTAGATTGTTTGTTTATGTTTTTATTTTCAATACAAATAATTCATGCAAATAAATTGAAATTATAGCGTCGTCACAAATAATTTAAACTACAATTTTTGTTTTAGTCATGTTCTAATGAAAATAAACTTCTGTAGCCTATATATTTACACTTTTTCAAAGTTGTTCATAATTCTATAAATATGACTACAAATATGATTCATTCACACCGTGTTCATATTGCTGATCGTCATTTACCTCCAATTATTTGATCTGACACATTCAGCATTCTTAATTAAACTGGCACGACGACTTAAGCGTTGTTAGGGCCAGTCCTACAATCTCCTAAAAGGAAAGTTATTTCGTTATTTGTAGCAATTAAGCTATTTGGAGGATTTCAAGAGTTCTGATTGGTCGTTGCCATGGAGACAACAATTGCTATTCGACGAATAAGTATACATTGGGACATTGTAAGACTGGACCTCAGTCACGTGGCTCAATACTTATATTTAAATACATAATTAATGCGTAATGTTAACTATATAAATGCAGGCAGGACGCACAGTGTCGTTTAATAGAATAGTAAATAGGTTTTTCTTATAAATGAGTACAAATGAAAGTTTCCAATACAAATGGTGGAGGCGCCGGGTACACGTGTTATTTTTTCTGTTAGTGTATAGCGTTAAAATAAATACAGATATGAGTGTTGTTCTTCGGATGATTGAACGCATGTTGCAATCAGAAAAATAGTATGGGTAACTCTAGTAGGATTACGTAGCCTACCCCCACTCATGTCGAAAATACTTAACATAACTAAATAAGTTGTCAGCGTAAGAGCAAAGATTATACAGGTTGGTAAGAGTATGGTAACATCCAAACGGACATTATATTATTTCTATCATCACCATTATTCAGTTTCAGTTATTTTTAATTAATGTTTGGGTATTTCACACTAGGGAACCTCCTAATCAGATTTCACCAAAGGTACATATTTTGAAGCAGATGCAGTCGGTCGAGGTCACGTCCTCACTTCACAATGCGTCAAACAGAGCGTTTCCCTAATTATTTGAATGTCTACGTTAACAAGTAATTAATTTCCGACAACAACAAAAGCATAACGACTGAATCAATTAGAATCACTTGAGGGCACTAACCCTATCATGTCAGACATTCCTATAGCACCCTGCAATCTGAATGCACTTACATTAAAGCGCTGTGCATAGTTTATAGGTTATTGACATATATGAGAAGTTTCAGGAGCAAATAGTCAGTGAGAAACTGTTATGGCTGCCAGTTACAACTGGAAGTCTGTTGTCGCTTAGGAAATGCACTTTGAAAAGCTTGTCTACTATGCAGAGTTGAAAACAAATCTATGTATCTAATATGTATGATAAGAACACGTCTTGTATGGCGTAGGTAACATGAACAACCAAATGCAGATATGTATACAGCAGCGTGGATGTCTACTGTTTTACTGCACTTATTTTTACGGTTGAAAATTTGCACTTCGTAGTCTACTTATAGTATACCACAGAATTATTTTGACAACAACGTTGTTTTCAAGTGCCATGCAGTAAATGACAAAAATCCTCATTTGAACTACAATATAAACTAATATTTGAAGTGGCATAACGCTTCAATCTACTAATAAAATATATTAAGTAACAAAAACGCAGTTTCCTTCCATTTTATCACCTATCTTAATGGCCCCGTTAGGCTTTAGCGATTAGTTCTTGATTTATAAATAGTGTTCTTCTTCGACTGTCTAGATGAGGTTATATGATACAATTTAACAGGGCTACGGAATTTACGTCAGGATTAGATTACCTGGAGGTAATTTTAGATTTTATTTGACAACCCTTGTAGGGACGTATTGGTAATTGCGTAGCTTGTGTGTGCCATAACGACAGTAATAATTTAAAGTGTTATTTTTAATTAACGTGTATATTTCCAGCTGGGGCACCAACCACCATACAACACTACGCAAGCCGAGGCTATTAAAATTCAATAGAAAACTCATTATATGTAGTATTCACACTCACCTAGCATTGTAGTTCGACTTGTTTCAGGTAACGCGAGAGAAACATGAAAGTGAAGGTCTGTCTAAACTATAGCGTGTGTTTCAACATAACGGCCTCTATACACACATATTAGTTGTGACCAAGTGTTGGCTTAAAATAACATAAAAACAAAACTGCATGATCTATCACTTCTAGTAAGCTTAATTGATGGCATTAATTCTAGCAAACTTTTCCAACTTTACTTCTCATGTATTTCGACAATAAACGCGTCCTCGTTATTATGAATAATGTGGAAAGTCATTCACTTGAAAACGATATTCATATTTGATAAGTTTCAGGAATTGTTCTGGAACTGTGTATGTTTCTTACGGCCCCACGCTTGATTGACATCAGGCAACATAGGCCGAGGCCTTCGTTTGTGTAGAGGTCATGTCGCATGCTTAAAATAATGACAGCGGTAAAATGTGGTCGATACTCGTGTACTTTCTGTGCAAACATGCACGTCGGTCGTATATAACGTATAACGTATAACGCTAGCTGACCGTATTCACACTTTGACGCATTCTTTGCGGTGTAGAGGTAAAAAGTGTGCAGGCATGCTTGCACTCCCTATCGCTATACCAACGCGCGTTCAAAACAACAACTTCCTTAATATGAATCACAAAGATTCACAAGATAAATCAACATGACGTGCAGCCACGGCGGCACATACGACGGGAAATAAAACCATAGTCTCGCTCTCGTCTTTGCTTTTAAACTGTCAACAAGCCCGACATCTCAGTATTATGACACTTTTATGAATCTTTCGAAAAACTAGATCTGTTCGAATGTCACCAACTACACTTTGATTTACACAGGTCTTGCGTGTGTGTTTGATATATTGTCTCGGAAACTATAGTCACACAAGTTTCCAAGTTGATTTCATAATCTGCATTCAGCCATTTCTTGCTACAATCCTACTTACGAGTTACGATACACCATACACCATACATTCTATTATTGACACCATACATACATGCATTCCCTCCCCCCCCCCCCCCCCCCCCACTTTCCTGGTGAATCTCTCCAGCCCACCCACTCATTTGTATGTGGTTAAATTATAGTATAGCTATACGTATACATGCCTTCTTGTTGAAACCTTTACAAGGTCACTGTTTACCGTGTACGGCTAGCATTATATTGATAGTCAAAATCAACTGAAGACGTTAAAACGTAACACAATCTGGAATCGAACGTTGGACCATTTTCACTAGAAACAGGAATAAATCAACACATAATCAAACAGCCACACAAAGAAAAAATATATAATATTACTGTGTTGCTTTACAGAATTATCCTTGTTAATTAATGGAGGCAGACAGTTACCTATGATGATAATGACCGTAGCAATTGTATCCCATCACAGTTGCATAGTCGACTCTCATTCTAGCTATTCAGAGAAACTAAGAGCTTTACGTCAAAATCCAAAAGGACATTGTAGTTTAGACCACTAATTAGGAACCTGAAACTCCTCGAATTGACTAAGAGACTAAGATATAACACAAACTTCCAACAATCCAGTTAATTCCAAACAAAGGAACCTTATTTCAGAGGGAAGTGGTCACGCACCCATATCCTGACTATTCCGAAGTCGATTCGCTTCGGCGTTCGCAAGGCGGTCACATTATACACAGCGGGACCACCATTGACTAAATATCCCCTGTCCACATAGTTTAAGTTTCGACTGACGGTCATTTATACAGTGGATCACTGAAGGAGGAAGAGGATTTAACTCGGTAATATATTACAAGCAGGAATGCAAGTCACAGTAATAAAACTGAGTGAAAATACAGTTTTTCATCATCTCAAGAATGCTACACCACAAGGAAAACTAAGAGGACATGACCCTGCAGTCGGGTCAGCACTTCAGTGTCTGTTATAAATGTATCTACATAATATTCAGTAGAATTGTTATTTTTACTTAATAATGAAGAACCAAAATAATAACTTGTGACTATAACAATAAACACGTATTTAGTGCTCACGAAACCACCTTGTGATGAGATCTCAGTTTCTTATGTCGTGTTAGAATCTATAACAAAACACTAAAGTGATGTAAATACTGAGACTAGCCCCCCCCCCCTTCCCCTCTCCCACTTGATTACCATGGGACTGCATGTAACAATTGAGAGAAATGTAGCTTTAGTACATTGTGGTCATATTTGTTTTAATATCGTCTGACGTTTGTCACTAATCGTTCGTACCTTGTTATACTTGTCTGCATCACAAATAGGCGACATAAAATAATTATAACATTTCACTGGATATATTTTCTAGTAAAATAGATTATATCCGAATGTGTTCATCTTATCATAACGCTTATTGACTGACAACGACATATTTTGTTGATACTGTTTCTAGCATGTTAAGGTGTTTATACATGTTAAACATTTTTTTCTGCTATTATTAGTAGATTTCTATGAAATTATTGGCATTGTTTTACAGCTTAGTGAACTTACATATAGGGAAAAAAATTGGTCCGAAAATCTTTATATTAGCATTGTTGTCAATTTAAATCCTTCAACAATGGCAACATTTTTGAAAAATCATATCTTAACAATGAAATGTTTGATTGACCTAATTTTTTTTGTATTGTATTCAACAATACCCAATGCAGGGCCCCTATCAAGATAATTTAAGACAACTTTCATTTACTATTTTATTTTCAATTTTCCATTTTCTTTTTATTAATTAGTGTTAACTTACAGTCTCTAATTGGGAATTGTAAATGTACTAATCACCTTGCCTGTTTTATATTGATAGGGGCCCTAGGTTAACTGATGACAAATATTTAGCAACAAAGTTTTTGTTGATATTTGCCATAGAAGAGAAGCAGGAATTTTTTTAAATATCTAAATTGCAAGAAAACCATAGCCGAGAAAAGAAGGATTAAAGATTAAGCAGCAATTCTTATCCTCGTACATCTGCAGGACCGCTCTAAAATCCTCCAGCTTGAGCCTCTTCCTAGGCCTACATTAGATTCAAAATAATGTGCATTTGCTGGTCCTAGGCCTAATTTAGAACACGATGCACCATCAGTGACAGAAGTTGATTTGTCTGTACTGGGCCCAGGTCTGACACATGTAGGCCTAGGCGTTGAAATGTCATTTTCTGGTCCAGGAGTCGATATTTTGGAAGTGACAACCGGTGAAACACGTTTTCCACGAAAGACTCTCTTACACACTACACGCTTTCGTTTTTTGTTGCCCATAATAAGTCCTAAAACACGATATTCACTGCAAAATGTGGTAGGATTATAACCTTCAATAACTTCACACGCGCATTTTGTTAGGATTTTTATTCGATTCGATTCGATTTGAAGAAAATCGAAGTAGGACGTAGTGTGCTGCTACCTGTCGAGATTATGAAGCAACAATTGCAGTCTCGCTGGCTCAGTCAGTAAAGAAGAAGACGCGATGGCGGTAAACATAAAAATGAAGAAATGAGATGATTTCGTGAGCGCACACTGTAGCTTTTACTGCATTTTCAAGAGAATAACGACTACAAACGCACGCATTGACTCTGAATAAAATTCACTGAAACTACATTAATAACACCATAACAAAAACAATGACAGTTACATACAAAGGGAACCTGAAACTATTTTTGCTATTTTTTTTTTTTTTTTTAATTTTTTTTTTTAATCGTGTTTTAAACGTGTATAAACACCTTAAGTCACAACACTTTTGAGGAAGCTGCCACCATGGTGTCAAATCTCAGCGACAAGATTTCGATACTTTTCCAACTGCTGGCGCTGGATTTATAGAATCAGACAGGCTTGATCTAACGGGATTTGAGTGCCTGTCTGTCCAACTGCAATGGCACACTAACCAATGCTTCAAATAAAACATGAAGTATTCTTTTGTACAACAAACTTGGTCGTCTAAAGCAAATGTTTGTTTTTCAAGAAAAATTAATCTGGTATCGTACGTTTTCCAAGATTCTTTGTGTGATTACTGAGGCTGTTCTTTAGACGAGACTGCGTTTGTTGTGATTCAGAGCTAAGTAATTAACGAACATGTTTCTTATAAACATTACTTTGACGATAATTAACACAAACTCCTTTAAATATATTCAACAAATAAACTAGTAGGAAGAAAACGAAAAAAACAAATGCGGTATCTTTGTAAGATTCAATTATAAACAACGATATTTACGTTAATTTACACAAAGTGAACTATGATTGGTCTGTTCATGGTACATATATGTATTACATGTTTAGTAAAGATTAAAAAAATAAAAACTGTTATCCATTAAATTGGGAAAATAAGTGATCACAATTTCTAATGTCTCTAAAAATACATAATAACGTTTTTCGGTACTATACTTACAACAAGGAAGCCAGCAAGAGTACGTTTCAATTCTGGTTTAAATATAAATCACGTGATAAAATTGTGTTCATCTTCAATGAAGACTATTCAATTTTTATGTCACCAAGGTTTAGTATCATGTTTGGGAAATTAGTATTGTTCTTCATCACAGCTAACAGATTGTTCCCTGATTAGCTCAGTTTCATTACACCTCTTTAGCCAGATAGGTTTCTAGTGTGTATATAATCCTTATTTTTTATAAACAATATTTTCAAACATGTACTTGCACAAACAGTGTACATAGAATGTGTAATGTGTGCTACATAAGTTACATGGGATGGCCTCTTTAATAGTGTCAGCTTTGATATAGGAATATTAGGTCGCGGGTTTTCATACCGCTCGGCATTAATGATGTCGCTTAGTACGAAAATGACGGTGACATTAACTCTAATATAACTGCATCGTGGGTTACGGTTAATTAATCTAATGTGCAGCGTCGGCTAGCAGCGTTACTGGGGTGACAGCCCCACAACCCAAGAACAGCGTAGGTTGTCAAAACCGCCATGATTGATATTCAATCTAAACGCCAATAAACTTTAGAAAACAAAGACTAGAAAAACTTGGTGATATACCAATCTGTCAAGCTTTGAAAAGTTTATGATTTTCTTTTTTTTTTTACAAGAGAAGATGATGAGACTTTTTAATTTATTTTACGTGGTGCTTCAAAGTAACTTTGACGAACACTTTCGAAAACTTTCACATTTTAACCGCATCAAGTTTATTTTCGTCAATTATGTGGGACAGCGTTTCGTTTCCGCCACACAACTATCCTCGCTTTATTCTTCTTCATTGATCTCCCGCTCGATTTGGTGGGGGCCACTTCACCCTCTCTCTTCCCCCGCTTCCATCCCCCTTCTCTCTTGAATTACGCCTATTTTATCTTCCTTTTTGTTATAAACCTCTTATTTATTATTCTATCTCCCAAATTATCCATTCCCCATGCTTATCTGGCCCGGTGATACTTGCAGTCCCTCCTATCTTAGCCGGAGCCGGTATTGCACTCGCCGACCGGCCTAACAATGAACGGCGCCGAGAATGAAACCCTTGGATGATTCTGTAGAACGACTCCTCTGAGGGACTCCCAAGGCAACAGTTTCAAGCGTCGGTCTGTCTGCCACTGCCGGACAATGCTGTGTTATAAGTTAGGTCGTCTTCCTAGCATGAACTCTCAACTGCCACTTGAGCCTACTGCTACGCATATCCTGCATGTCGTTCACGATTACCCCATATAAGACAGAAGCCAGGAATTGAAAAGAAAAGGTTATCCTAGAACGGCTATGTGACACACGAAGTTTTAGAAGTGGAAAATAGTATTTCCGACAAAAGGTGAATGCTTAATCTTTTTCGAGAAAAGATGAAAGTCGTCCGCTATTTGGTCCGGGGCATGACACTTTCAGTTTCTTATGTGCGTTAGTTGCTTCTTTGCGTTGATTGCTTCAAAGTTATAGTTGCTTCTGTGCGTTAGTTGCTTCTTTGCGTGGATTGCTTCTATGTTTTAGTTGCTTCTGTGCGTTAGTTGCTTCTTTGCGTTTGTTGCTACTGAGCGTTATGGTTGCTTCTGTGCGTTAGTTGCTTCTGTGCATAAGTTGCTCCTTTGCATTAGTTTCTTCTGTGCATTAGTTTCTTCTGTGCGTCAGTTTGCAACTGTGCGCTAGTTGCTTCTGTGCTTGTGTCCAGTAATCTGGGGGTTAGTATCTGAGAGATAGGACTACACCGCCCTCTATTGGTCAATCACGCGGTGTCGATTCAGCACAGTAGACACCGCGAGGTTCATTAGAAGAGGGCCGTGCCTTCTGCATTTCAAGTCGGGCCGTCTCGTTGCGAAGATAGACCGTGGTACTTACGATGTTTAGTGGAATGGCTGCACTATGAACCTTCAGATCCATTAAGATTGGAACTGTGTTAAGAAGGCCTTTGTATAAATAAGAAACGTGTGGCAAGAAACAAAGTGTCACAGTATTAAATTAAATACTATTGAAATAAATCCGCGTGGGATGGCCTTGTTAATTATTTGTACGCAATTCATTTTAATCATTCTAATCAGTTTGACAAATGTCTCGCCTCCCTTTGTTTGCGTGCCACCAAACAAACAACATGGCCAGCGATTGTGGTATGGATTACTGATGGATCGGGAAACGGTTGGAAAACCTCTGATTCCATTCTTATGTGCCCTAATTGTTGTGTATCATCCGTTTATTTACCGTCAGTAGTTTCTTGTGATCTAAAGTATCCAATTATCTGCAACACTGAGATAAAAATGTATTTTGATCGTGAAAGATTGGGTATAAGATTGATTACAGTTTTTCAGAACAAACTAGAAAGCACAATCGGATCATCTTGAAGAGTTAAACATGAACAAAACAAACAAAATTTTTGTAGGTTTTGATCAGCTTCAAGATTATAACGACCATTTCTTAAATTGCATGTTTAATATTCATTACATACTTGATAGTCGATTGATTTCAGGTAGTGTTTTAAAAGTTTTCCGATTTCATTTTTGTCTTAAATTTATTATCTTTCAACATTAAATTTATTTTTGTGATTAGATAATTATGGTTGTTAATTGTAATTATGAACAGTATGTCTGCTCTTTAGATTTACTCATTCGTTTGAAATCCATTTTCAAAACATCCAATCTTATATATCGTTTTTTTTGCCCGTATTTATTTCTCAATGTAGACATATATACCTTACAGAACGAATGTTATACTATTTTAACACTAGACACACAATTATACTGAGTGGTATTTAGTATAATCATTCATATTTCACAACTTTTCCTCTAATATCTTGTAGTATTTATTACTTTCGTTTATTTGAGAATAAGAATGGTAAAAAGTGTAGTGACACAAATGAAATTAATTCAATTTACTTAACTAATGGTCCTCTGGTTTCAAAATACTTATTAATATTGCAGGCACATTAGTTCAGAAAGCATACGGGCAACTAGCCGGTTCTTAACTTGCGTACAGTGTAGGCATCATGCGATATCCTCATAAATCATTCTATCCTGAAGAAAAGAAGAATATGTTGCAAGGAAATATATTATAGCATTTCAAAGCAACTGACTTCTGGCAGAAAATACAACAAAATCTATCTGACTTCTTAGATCGTTCCACACTACTTTCTTTTCATGAAGATTGCGTCTTAATAAAAAAAAAAAAAAAAAACACTATTGAAGTCGTGAAATATTTATTTGAGTGGCGTCAAATGAAAAAAATAAAAATAATTCAAAATTTTCATTCGATCTCAAACGTAAGGTTGAAATCATCGAACATACTTTTAGATCAACGGTAACGCCGATACATAATGTGAAGTAATGTAGTTGTCTTATGTGGAATATGCTAATAGAAGCACATAGGGAAATTAAGATTAATACCAACCCTGACAAACGTATGCATAATATTACTTTATGTTCAGTTTTCAGAGATTCGGGCATAACAAACTTACAAACCATTTCCGATATTTGTGGAATGGTTTGTACCAGCCCCGTATTCCATATTGAAACGTGTGCCCCAGGTGCACTAGTATTTACAGCGTTGCAGTAACGTTTACCTGGTAAACACCAGACGCTTTCAGTAATGGCAACATTGCTGCTGTTATTAGACGATTTTGCCTTCTTTTCTCATCTTCCTTTTCCACGTTCGCTCTATATCTCTGTGAAACGGCTGGTTTAGTGGGTTCCAGCAGGCAACGGCTTGTCCACGGCTCTAGTGAGGTGATTCCAGGGGAAAGATACGGTGGCGGAGGGGGGGGGGGGGGCGAGGGGGGCGGGTGTTATTTGGATCTCCCCTATCGACACAGCGGCCGAAACACAAACCACGCTCATGAAAACTGTATTCATCCATCGTCATCACATCTGTTTAAAAAATTATTACCATTTCATGTTATTTCTGTATACACGGCCTTGATTACAATATCGCAGGCTATCGGCGGTACAATAGTCGGAGCCCAGTTGATATCCGCGCCGACGACCCTGCTGAATTGACCTGTTACTGCTACAATAGTCCCTGTTACTGCTGTGGGCTACTGCGACACATTTTGATTATCAAACCGTGGGTAATTTAATGAATACTTCAGTGTACCGGCGCTTGAAAACCGTTGCGTTAAAAAGAAAAGCAATTAGTCCAACGAGGTTTGACTCAGAACATAGGTAGGTTATGAATGAAACAGTTACCAGAGCCAACGAAGGACTGACAACCTTCAGGTCAACGGTAAGTAAATACAACTGTACCGTTCGATGAGTGAAACGTCAGCAATTATCCAGCTAGCGAACAAAGTACAACCACGTACCCTCACAGCACCCAAACGGGTGAAGAACAACAATCTAGATCACGGACACAGCTGTTATCTGGAACGTGCTACGTGTTGTGTTAAGGTACCGACTATAATGGAGAGTGTTAAGATAGCTCTACTCCCCGAGGCAACTAAATTCATATTAGATCTACCCAATAAAGAGTTTTTTTTTCATATAATAGTTGTTTCCCCTGGGAGAACGCGGCAGACCACTGAAGGTGCAATAAGCATTAATATTATCTTCCGCGGCGTCCCTTGGAGAGCGCTTGGAACTAGTTCGCTCGGGGGTAATTTACCGTATGAAGTGCGCGGCGCACTCTCGACATTTGTTATTACAACCATTGAAACTCAATAATTGTGTTTGATTTGAATACAACGCGAAACAAAACGAAACAAAACAAAATAAAACTGGAACGATAGATGGCAAAAACCGTAAATGCAGCTTCCTAGTGTGTTTTGAGATGTGGTGTGGATACACTCTGGGTTATAGGTCACCCAGCATGCAGCGCGGCCACAGTTCGCGCATAACAGAATGTGACAGTCAGATTATTGGAAAAGATTGTCGCCAGCTTATCCTTCCTAATACCGTTTGGAATTTAGAGAATTTCTGGAAACGGATTTTTTACCCTCGAGTGTGACAAGTACTTACTATACGCGGTTCTGCAATCTGCATGGCTTTATCACGCGCCGCGAAGATTGTCAGCTGACCACGAAACTCTTCCTTGCTTATAAGGCGAATGGCTATAGATAGACCTACCCGATACCAAACGTTACTTCAAGTAACGTTCTTCTAAGTAACATCTTGAGAATGATCAACAATATTTCAAAGCTGACTAATATCCCTGATGTGGTTACGTTAGAACTATAAATTAGATTTAAAAAAATTAACTCATTCTAATCGTAACAATTGTAATTTTAGTAACTAATTAGTAATTACTAACAAGTTCGGCAAGAATTTACAAAATAAACCACCTCATGGTTTTTTCACCGGTTTTTTGTTTTATAGTTCTTACGAACCACATCTACCTTATTTTTCAATTTTCCAATATTTTCTCTGCAATCTTAAGATCGTTAATTTCTCATGGTTGTAGTAATCGAATCACCTCTCCATCTTAACCTTTCCCTTGCTATGTTGTACAAGTCCCGGGAATCATTTCACGAACACAACTCACCATACTTAACTCCCCTATACTAACGACTCTTCTAGCTATGTTCTAACAGGTCTCTGTTAATTGTATTTTAGAGTTCGAACGAGAACTATTATCATCAGAAAACATCAACAATAGGCCCTTTAAACTAATTACTATAGATGGACGTTTCTGTAGCTTCTATAAGCTGAATGGATAACAGACTCTCTTTTAGTTGATTTCCGTTTTACTTTGGACATACCTCCCTGCTTTCTCTCTCTTTCTCTGTCTCTCTCTGTCTCTCTTTTACTCGCTCGACCGAACGAGCAGCCAAAAATTCAATCGAAAATCGTGTGGCGTATACCAAGTGACTCTTTGTGTTTGCGATAATGTCAGTTACCAGAGAACGTTATAATACGATGATGTCTTAGTCATGCGATCCCCTAAAGAGACAGTTTTGAGTCCTCCTTGAATCTGAAGATAATATGACATTGCATCATAAAATAGAAAAAAAAACATTACTGCATCTGCCGGCCAATTCGAGCTCACCATGTTGTTACCGCGAACAGAATTGCGGTAGGATCATTCAACATTTAAACTATTTTCTAAAATGGCTGAACCAAACATGCGTATTCCGTTATAGCAACATTCAGACTAGCCTTTTTTTGTTAAATATCCACATAATAACGTGTAATGAGTGAACACAAAAGGATATAGTGAAATATAAAAAAATAAAGAAATTCGTAGTTTGTACAACGCATACTCTCAGAATTATGTTTTATATTCACGTTACGAAAAAAACTATACCTGCTCGATGCAAGATGAAATTGTGGAGGTGCATATGTATATTTTTGTGGGATTAAGTTTAGAACAACAGATACCTTCAAGAGTTTTTGGTGTTTGCATTTTTCGTTGGGCGGTACAAATTATTAATTTATACTGGCGGACGAACAAATTCGAAACCAAAAGACTGTCATGAAGATATCGTTTCTGTTTTATAACTTCCTCGCATGAAGAGGGGGGCTTATTTCAAAGCTGTATATATGAATCTCCACACATTCATTCATCTTACTCGCTAATAACAGTTTTCCGTAACGTGAGTATAAAATGTAGTATCGACAGTATTTACGCGTTTTCCACAACTCGTATTATTTTTATTTTTGAATGTTGCACAATACTCAATTTGAGGTTCCTATCTTCAAAAGCCTAACTGTACAGATGTTAGAAAACAAAACCAGCTTCTGGGCTAGTCTTATTGATTCGTCCTTCTTTTTACGCGCAAAGTATCATCATCATCATCATTAAATCATCGTCGCTGAAAATGTCTCGATCTAATGCTTATATTAGTCGCATGGAAAAACATATCATAAAATCTCAGAGAAAATGGAGTGCTTGATTTAATTTTCTCCCGTGTCATTAATATTCTGTTTTATAAAGCGATTGTTGCTGGTTATGAGAATGTGTTTGCTAAACATTTAAATTTAAACTATCATAACAGATATATATTATTGAACCATAGCAACATTGGTCAAATAGAGCAGTAAGTTTTTTAAGGATAAAATATGTGTATCTCATTTGCAACAATTTATTAGCACAACAGAGAAATGATAAGCGTTCGCAACTATGATATGAGCAAGTTGGTAGACAGCCGAAGGTCACAAAAAAAAGAACATACAATGTTCCAACATTGGAAGTTTATTCTCGTTTTGAATTGTGAATCATAAAAAAGCCTGAATGCGAACAACTTAAATACACACAGCTGTACACTCGAATTGCTGTGTTATATTGACGCAACTATTTTGAATTGTACCACGTTTGTGAGGATTCCATCGCAATGTTTCGACAGAGGAAGTAACGCAGCATATAACACACGTTGAAACTTTGCGAGTTTTGACCCGACTGAAAACACACCGTTCATAACCTATGCCTACACCAATCTAACAGTAAACCCACAATTGTTTACCTACTTTCAAAATTAATCCGAAGTAAACTGCTAGGAAATAATACATTTAAAAAATTTAATTCATGTTTATTCGGTAATAAGATGTGATTTTCAATGGGTTTTGTTGATAAAAAGTAAGAACATATAATTCGTTACACGGTTGTGGTGGTTGTGGTTGGTGACCGGTGCCCGCAAAGAGAGCTCCCGTGCATTTCTTTAAATTTTTCGTCGCGATCTTCTCATTCTCATCCATGTCGACCCTCTTCGCGACCTGAACACGCCCGCACCCTTCAACGCCCTAACTGGATGATGATAATTATTATGATGAATGCATTATGGTAATTATATTAATACAACAGTAAAATTCCTGTGTAAACTTGAATTACTGCTTTCTATTTCCCGAATTTCGATAATTATTTTTTATAAATAACGTTATTATTATTATTTTCATTTATAATTTTTTTTTATTTCGCTATCTTTATCGTCAATTAGAGAAAACAAAACTTTTTTTGTGAACTATTATATAAATGGGATTACATTACAATCTTTGCGACAGAGCATTTAATCGTAAACTATACATGTTTAATTTTAAACTTATTACGGGAAAGGGCCACGACAGTAAATGTAATATGCATTAAATGAAAACAATGCAACGCCATTTTAGGATGTTACTCCTAGCATCTCGTCACAGTGACCAAGCCGCAAACTGATATTTATTGCTAGTCTAGCTGTCAGAATTGCTGTCAGATGTTATTGTCGATTGTTTAAACTCCATAGTAATAGTTAAACAAGTGTTTGTTTTCGGTTAAAACGTAATAATCATATTAATGCTGCTGTATAGGATGATAAGTTCAATCTACCGTGAAAAACAGAGCTTACACTGAAATTACCCTCAATACATTGTATTATTATTTTCCACGCATTACAAAGTTATGGCAACGAAACAATAACATTGTTTCAACATAATTACCAGAATAATATAATTCAACATTTTTGTGTTAGTTTCTATGCTAGTGCCTAAATAAACAGAATTACGTGCACACCTTGGATTAATAAGGGAGCAGTGTATACATATCAATTTATACCATATTGTGTATAAACTGGAGTTTTCAAAACTCTCGTGTCTGGAATCATGTTTCATGAACTGGGACATAAAAAAACTCAATTGAATGTGTTTTATAGCAAACAGGATTTCCAAGCGTGATAAACAGATCGATAAACACTAAAACATGTCAAATAAGTTCATTAATTCTAAAATATTAATAGGTACCTCTGTTTTGTGATTACGTGCTGGGAGGGGCAGGTATTGAATAGGGAGATAGGGGGAAGGGACGAGGAGAAGGACAGAAGATGGGATAGATACTAGATAAATAAAATGATATCATTATTTCTCAAAGGCCGTGCCCCCCCCCCCCTCCCCCCCCCCCCACCAAAATCGTCCTCCAACCACCAACAAGCCCACTTTCAAAGTCATCTAGATCCACCACTGCTCAGCGGCCTAAAAGTTCTAGCCGCAGTAAAATTGCTGCTTTTTCTTCACGAATACAAAGCAACTATCTTGTGGTCTGTAAGATATCCAACCCAAAAAAAACTTACTGCCTCGTGAAATAACGAAACGGAAAGCACAAGTACCAACGCGAAAAGTTCTGGGCTTCAGAACAGTGTCGATCAGACGGCCCTCGAACTTGAGTGCATTGGGATTGCTTCGCTCGTTCACTGTTCCTTCTCCTTCAGCTTGGAGAACAGAAAGTTAAGGAAACTTATTTTTCAATGCGTCATCAATAATTATAGAAAATCGCGTACCCGCATATAACTTGGACGCTACTCATACGCGCACACGCATGTGCGAACATGTAAGAGCATGCATTACGTTGGAATTAGAACAAATATGTTTAAATGCATATATAAATAAACGTGTTAATAATAAAAAAATGTTAAATGTTACGAAAAAAGTAATAAAAAAATATAATATAATATATGTTAATTATTACTTGTAGCTTGCAGACTTGTAACAATTTACAATAAAAGTACTCGTGGTGGAGACCTCGTTTACATATCCTTAACAAATGCTAAGTGTCCCAAAGCGACGGCAATGTGAAATGACTCTCATCCAAAAACACCTTACTGTGCCGTTTTGAATCTGTGAAGTGATTGTCGCTGCAGCTTAGACCAGTTCCGCGCATTGACGGGATGTATATTCCAGCCAGACACTGATTCTCGTCGCTCACATGAGTAAACGTTTACTTCACAGCAGTAGCACACGAGCTGCTGAAACGTCGCCGGTAAACGGAACCTCCATGCATCAGATGCATAAGATGCATCGAGCACGTTGCATTTCAATATATTTCACATCGTCTTGCAATATTATGCATTTGGGACATGACGTGGAGACAGCGAACATTTGTCTCTTTTTGAAATTCTCAAAGGTGAACAGCATAAAGTGCATGTACACGTTCCAATGAATGAATGCATGCATGCTCATCTAATTTCGCGTGGTGATGCCAATTTTTCTCCGTCTTCGGGTTAAAGTGTATGGCCTCGTTACTGTAAGTCACCGCACTTCTGCACACACAGGTGCATCTATAAATGAAACTATTGATGTGTGTTGTGGTGCACGAATACTCGATGGAGGATGGTGAACGAAGATCTTACGTTTCAGTTCATCTACCGGCAAACCACTCTCTGCTTTAGCAAGCTGATTTTTTAGCCGGCATCGTGTAATTTTAATTTGCCAGGGTGGGTAAAAACACTAGACTTGGCCGCCGTACCGTGGGGGTTGTGCGGTTAACTAGAAAAATGCATCCCCACATTGGAAGAGCTCATAACGTTAGCTAGATCAATACTCCTAATCCAATACAGGTCGGTATAAGAAGCCCTCGCTATATGAAGGTTTGGGGGTTGTAAATAGCAAACCTCCAGAGAATTTCTCTATCCCACTGCGCAGAAGAGTGCAGTCTATAAAGTTCATAAAAGATTCATGTAGACATGATCTCATCCTGTCTATATCATAGACTACGATCGCTACACCAGGGCTTTCCAATATTTCCTACAAATTTCATTCTAGATTCATAACCTTCCAGTAGTGTATCATATACATCACTATTTTATTAAACGCACATAAAGCGTACGTGTTATTGTGAGATCGGCAATGCAGGTCATGGTTTTTATGGGAAACATTTAGGTCAAATGGCAATACCATTTCCGTTTTACTGAGACGAATGACGAAAAGGAATTCCACATAAGAAATTGACGTTTGCCAACTGGAATGAATAGTTTGATCGGTTCTGCTGAGCGCAACAGTGACATTGTCTGTCGGTGCCACGAAGTAATGTTCACTGATTAGTTGGGTATTTCATTGTAAGTACTCCACTCAACAGGTTGCTACACTCTACACATCAGAAGTGAAGCCATCCAGCCAACATTCACTTGTTTTTAACTAATGTCCTATCAAACATTGCCATTCAAACTATAATTCTATCATAAAGCTATGTGCTTATGGTAATGACACTTCATTTTACTTGGCTACACCTTATGGTGGCATACTTCTTAGTGTAAATGCATTTGTAAGCTGACTAGTCACAAGAACATCTATCATTATTATGTCGTCATTATAAAATGATTGAAATATCAATACAAATTATTATAATAACAAGGTAAGAAACCTTACTAATTTGTTGTATTATGGAATTACTAGAAACCGCAATGTATTTCAAAACCAAAGGATTAATATATATCAAATATCAAAACAAAAATGTTTGTAGAACATTAAAATAGAGTATGAAAGACAGCCGAATATTTTTCTAGTGATGATAAATTATTATCAACCCAAAAATGTATCAGCAACCTACGATTATAATAAAATAAACCAGACAGCACGGGATCCAATTTGAAAAAAATTGTGTGTTGTTATATCGATACTTAACAATAATACAAGTGACTCGCTAAATTTTTGATGGTTATGGCAGAATGCTCTGTAATACTTGGTTGGATAAGCTTGTCCGTACATACCAGATTTTGGATGAGGAAACAATTTGGTAAATAGCTCTCGGGCAGGATTACTTTGGCTAGAGACTGACTAGAGTGACTTTTTCATTTCAAATTACCATCCCATCTTTGCTTTAGTACTGAGTTATCTCAGTCGGTATACTAAGGAAATAGAAACAAATAGACTAGAACAAACATAATAGAAATAGAAACAACTTCATAAATTCGTTATTTCAGCTTCGTCTGCCGTTTCTGCCCTTTGATGAAGTGATACTTCAGCTGTGTTAAAATGTCTAAATTATTGGAATTGAATTATTGGTCAGATGGTTTACATCAATCCAAGACACATTCTACTTCATGATAAATAAATCTACTTTTATCAACTCATAAATTTTTCCATTTCTTTTCCATCAATACAAAGAAATCACCGAGTGCCTGGCTATTATCTGATTTATTCCCGTCTCCCACATAAATGTCGGAAAAGAAAATATAAATGTATCTCCATTTCATCAAAAATAATATCCACGGCAATTGTTTACTGTGTAGCATTCACTAACGTGCCAGTTAAAAATGTTCGATGATCATATTGTGACTTTACATCTCATACTTTGGCAAGAACACTAAAGAGACGATATAACGGTGGTTGATACAAGGAAACATGATACGCCGTATAATATACCCAACCCAAGCCAAAGCCATGGGATCGAACCTGGAACGCAGGTTTAGCAGTCTGATGTATAATCGACTACGTTCATGACGCCAAATCCAGGTGATATCATCTCAAAATGTTAGCGGAAGTTGAAACATATGAAGTAGTTAGATCCTGGGTAAGTTGTTGCAACAGATTTGGCTAATTACCAAACAGTGTTTAATTTTTACTAATTTAAAATAATATGAGTTATTTTCAAATGGTTTCAATGCCCTTGGATTATATTTATATTTCGTTTGCACGATTTTTCATTGGCGTTTTATTGTTGCTTCCCTTTCATTTTCTATAGTTGGATTTATGTTCTCTTGATTGGTTTACAACTAAATTGGATACACACATAATAGAGAAATAAACAAAAACTAATTACTGTTTGTTATTTCTTATATAACATGCTATTACGTTATAAACAAAACTAAAACAGAACTACGAATGCAACAAAACGAATTAATGCAATTACATGTTGTCCTAGAAATACATGTAATAACCTTGTGACACTGTTGAAAACAATACACATATACATAAATAAATACATACAACAGACAGTTAAACATGATACTTCCATTATGTTCTTTCGCTACCACTTAAAAAGAAAAAAATGCGTCCGTTAATGTGTTTGATTGCGAAGGGAATTTGCTAACCCGAATTAGATCCTGATATATTTCCCCACATCACCTAAATCCGTAACGACTGACCTCAATGCGTTCGGTCGGTACTAATGTGTATATCGGTTTTGAATAATAACATCTCACTTTCGATCGGTGTTGGCTTTAGAACAGTCTTATCAGATTGATGATGATGATGATAATGACAATGCGACTCGAGATGATAAATTATTGCCGGCTAAACTGTGACCCACTCAATCACACTAGCGTCCACACCGAACCTTCATGCCCGATAAAATATCTCATCGCTGCGTTCGATCAACTTTGTCCACTTGACGTGTTGTCGATATTGATCGTGCGCGCATTTATAGTATGTATTATGAATTGATATACACATATAATTATGTTTTTATAACCCAATATCTATTATTTCATAAGATTAATATGCCTGAAATCAGGGTTTGAGGAGATGAAATTATTTTCATTATTTATTAAATATTACAATTCTGTTTTAAAATAAATAATCTTCTTGGCTTAGGAATAAGTAAACGGTGACTTTGGAGCCGTCCTACCAACGAAGCACTCAATAAATTCAAAGTTGTTCTGAATCGGCCTTGTTGATTCTGGCATTTGTCCGCAGGTGTTCGCACTGTCCAATCACTGATTCATATGTTTTGTATTTGAAATATCGATCTTTGATCGGTTATCGCTCACTCGTCGATGGTGTTCGAAGCCTACAGGGTTGGTTTAGTCACTTTTAATTAAAGTCCCCCACTGCAAATCAGTTTAGTTACTGAGTGGGTAGACTCTAAATGTGAATTTATTTTATTTATTTAATTCATACATTAAACAAATATGATACATAGATTCCAAGTGTTCGTACTTGCTAAATGTACAGGCGTTATATTTTACATCAAGTATTAAAATTATGATCATGTTAAATTTAAAGTCAATAGCAACCATAGGCCTACTAATAGAGTAGGGTAGAAAAGAGGGTTCTGGACCACGTTATGAGGAGTCGGCGGAGCCAACCGATCCCGCTTGTGTAATACTTTAATACTTTCACGCTTATCTGTTAATATACTTCGCATATTAGTTAATAGTCAAGAAGGCTGATGACAAAATTAGAATGTACATCCTTTCATGACCCCCATCCCAACACAAAAACTGTTAAAAAAATTTAAAAAAATACATTTCATTGTTTGATACTGTTTGTAAGAAGACGTCATGGGGTAAATTGTTTGATGAGTAGAGTATTAAGTGAAAATAGAGAATTAAATGGAATGTTTGGGAAATTAAAAATAGTTTTGCGTTGGGGTGGTGGTCATGAAAGGGTGTATATTCTAATTTGTCCATCTGCCTACTTGACTATTGACTAATATTATGTCTAGTCTAATAACAGATAAAAGTGAAAGTATTACACATAAACTTCGAGCTGTAATGTGTAAGGCGAGCGGGATCGGTTGGCTACGCCGAATCCTTAAAAAAGTGGTCCAGAAACCCTTTTTCTTTCCTTACTTATGAGTATGACAAACATATACATCACAAACTGTATCAAATAATGTATAAAGTTCCATAACATGTTTTGGTTCGGTATCAGATAATATAGTATGTAAAAATGTATTGTTTAGGTTGCGTAAACAAGATGATTGTTATTATCCCAATTGATGTCCTCACTCAAGTTTTAACACGTACTCTCCCTTGTTTTTATTTTCCCTCTTGTTATTCCCTCATCTTGTTGTCATGTTGTTATTCATCCCTCTTTGAATGTAAGTAAATGCATTGTATTCGCTAAGCAATATTGCTGTGGTATTCCTGAAACGTGGTATTATTGCCTCAAGAACTACTAACTACTAAACTAAGAACTTGAGACGGTACAGGCTTGTCCCACACGGCTTGAGTGTTCTTAAAAGCCATATGTGCCCCAAGTCAAGAGAAACCACTCAGAAGAGTATCAGTTTTCTAAATTATTTGACATTTTTAATGACGGTCTGGTATTTGTCTTGGAGGGGAGGTCAGAGTTTCTTACCACGCCAAGGGTGAGAATTTCCACTTCAAGGCTAAGTACCAGGCTAGTCCATTTTTAGGACACTACACCCCCCTAGTTAGGGTAAACCAAATTCAAAATCTTCCATGACGTCACTATATTTGAACCTTCTGATTGGTCGCCCTAAGAACACAGGGGCAAGTTTGTAGCCGGAGTCCTGAGGGACGTGAAGGAGAAAGAAGACGGCCGCGGGCCGAACAGGTCGGTTTTTTAGGGTACGACGGCCGCGGGCCAAGGTGTAAGGAGAGACAATGGCCGGGTTGGCCGAACGTGGTCGGGTGTGAGTGAAGTGTAGTTTTTAGTACTAAGTAATCATCATAATAAGTAATCAGTAAATATAAATTAATAAGTATTAAGTAACAACGTATGAGACAACGAACGGGACACAATAATAACAATACAACAACAAGAGACCACCACAACTCCAACCCATAGACAGTTATAAACACCCACGCTCTCCGGCTGCATCAACCTAATCGTCAACATCATCAATATCACCATCGCCATCCGTACATCAAGCCATCTCCAGCCAGCGCTACAACAGGTATCGTTATTACTTTTTTTACCTATACTATGGCCATAGGGAGGTAGATTAGTATTAACGATATTTATTTCAGACTTTTGTTTTCATTCATTCATTTGTTTAATTATGTATTTCATTTTCATTTTTGTGTATCTTTGGTGTCATTTGTGTTATTAATTAAACATTAAGATTTATATTTTATACTATTCTATTTTTTAATTCCTATTATCCTACAACCATAATCTCATATTTTATTTAAGCAACAACAACTTTTCATATATTTTTTTTGTGCTCTACCAACAACCCAAAGTTGAGCTAGCTGAGGGTTTGTTTTCTTTTATTTTCATTTTTATCATGTTTTCATTTATCCGTACTGTCTCAAATGGCGCCCAACGTGGGGCGTGAATCGTAAAAACGTATGGGGTCCGATTCACCGCCCAAGATTTATGACATAATGTTAATTTTCTATTTTGTTGTTGCTATGTATTGTTATAAAAAGGTTGTAGTGATATATTAAACATAAATATTGTAACGAATTGTGATTGTGTTTAGATTAATAATTGTATTTAACGAGTCTTGTAATGTCTTTGTCCTATAAGTGAGTAAAGAAGGAATCAATGATTGTAGTTTAATAATTGATTTTTTTTTATACTAAGTAAAGATAATTTGAAACAATGGCAATGGAAAATAAAGAGCTGTTGGTGCTGTTAAAGGAATTAAAGGAGGAGTTAAGGAATGATATGGAACAGTTAAAGAAGGATATGAAGGATAACACGCAAAGGTTAGAAAGTAAGGGGGATGACAACGCAGAACAGTTAAAGAATATAAATGACAACACAGAACAGTTAAAGAAAGATATGAAGGATATAAATGACAACACAGAACAGTTAAAGAAAGATATGAAGGATATGAATGACAACACAGAACAGTTAAAGAAAGATATGAAGGATATGAATGACAACGCAGAACAGGTAAACAAAGATATGAAACAATTAATTGAGGAGTTAAGAAACGATAGGAAGAAGTTTAAGGAAGAGTTAAAAGAAGTAATAGTAGAGTGTAAGAATGAGATGCACGAAGTAATCTATGGAAGTAAAGAAGGTAAAAATAAAAGTGTTGAGATAGTGAGTTGCGAATTAGAGTCAAAGATAAGCGAAGTAGATTCAAGTGTTAATGTGTTGGGGAAGAAAGTAAACGTAGATAAGGGAAAGAAAAGTAACTTCAGTTTAAAGAAAGTAAAGAGGTTGAGGAAAGGTAAGATATTGAGTAAGTCAAAGAAGTGCGGTTCAAGTAAGAAAAGAAGTAGTAAGAGAGAGGTCATGAAGAGAAGGGTTAAATTCAAGAAAGTAAAGGTAAAAGGGAGTAAGAAACTGCGGAAAAGGAGTAGTGTGAAGGGGTGGATTTGTCGGAGTAAGATGAAATTTAACCCGTTAACTTTCCAAGGTGGTACGTTAAAATAAAATCCCGGATGTGACATTTAAATAATTTGCGAGGATGTGCTCCATAAGAGACGAGCGAGTTATTATGACGAACGTAGCGATCAATTAGAGTTTAGGCCGATTAACAATAGATAAAATAGCGTACGGAATTCTGTTAATTTTAGTTTACGTATTTTGTGTTATGTAAGATGTTTTGTAAACAGCGGGCAGTGAGCTTGGTTTCGGGGGGTCGGTCTTGGAGGGGTCGTTCAAGGTCAGAGCCTTCAGCTCGCAAACAGATGTTTTTTTTGTGTGTTGGTGGTACGGTTTCTGTCACGAGGGGGAGGTAGGACGTGTTTGAAGGAATTAAGAATGTAGAGTTTGTTCGCGCTAAGAATTGGGTTTTAAAATCTGTCCTATGGAAGTTTTGTTAATTTGGAAGTCGTTTAAGTAGATATTTTTGAGAGAAGTGTAAGGTTTTGTTTGTCAAGTTTCATTGTTTTAAGAGGAGGAGTTCATTTCGGTTGTGCGGTAAGGTTAATGAGGGGTGGAATAAGTAGAATGAAGTTTTAGTAATGGTAGTTTAATTTTCAACAGGTTTCGAGTTTTGTTTTGGTTAATCGTGAGGTGAGGGGTAGTGTTAATTTAAATTCAATAAAAATAATGTCAAAAGTAAAATGAATTCGTTTTGTGCGAAATACAAATAAATTGGCGAATGAGTTAGGGTGATAGTTGTGAAGGTCATTTCAGTTTTAATTGGAAGTAGTTGAGTTGTGTTCATTTAACGTCAAGTCTGCAAGTAAGTGTTGTAATTGTTTTTGACTGTTTGTGGGTAACTATGGGTAGACTGTTGAGTGGTGGTTAGTATAGCGTGCGTTTTTTATTTTTGTGCCAACAGATTCTTTTCTTGCACTCACCGGTAGAGAGGCCGTACTGAGATTTAGTTTTTATGAACAATCTGTTGTGTCGTAATTAGTATGTAAGTAATTGGAATAGCGTACGTTTGGTGGTGTTTTTCTTCGTGGGTACCGCTAACAGGTGCTATCATAGTGTACTCAGAGCAGGGGTAAATAAATAACTTTGTTATGGAGTGGTGTTGTAAACTGGAACGATTATTGCCTGAGCCATTCATTTATTTGTTGTTCATACAAGAGGGGTTCAAACTGTTGTAACATGTGGAAATAATTTGGTCAAGTGTTGAAAAACAGATGTAAGGAAGAATGTGGGAGAGATTTGGGTGTGAGACCACAAAAAAAAAAGTAGGGTCTAGAGGAGGGGTAGTTGTTAGCATTTTACGACGACCCTGTCCGAACAGCCACGTGCCGTTTAAAGAGCTACATGTATAGTGCGATCGTGGTAAGGAGTTTGCAGCTCCAACTTTTAATTGTAATCCAACTTAGCATGATGCAATTTTGCAAATATTATAATAACTTTAAGTATCATCCTTGTATTAATTCATAATTAACTTGTAATCGATATGAATTAATTTTAACTTCAATTTTTTGTAATTTTTAAGATTTTTCACTTAAATGGAATATAATTAATTACACGTTGTAGTATTTAATTATATTCGAGGGGTATTGAGACGGTACAGGCTTGTCCCACACGGCTTGAGTGTTCTTAAAAGCCATATGTGCCCCAAGTCAAGAGAAACCACTCAGAAGAGTATCAGTTTTCTAAATTATTTGACATTTTTAATGACGGTCTGGTATTTGTCTTGGAGGGGAGGTCAGAGTTTCTTACCACGCCAAGGGTGAGAATTTCCACTTCAAGGCTAAGTACCAGGCTAGTCCATTTTTAGGACACTACACCCCCCTAGTTAGGGTAAACCAAATTCAAAATCTTCCATGACGTCACTATATTTGAACCTTCTGATTGGTCGCCCTAAGAACACAGGGGCAAGTTTGTAGCCGGAGTCCTGAGGGACGTGAAGGAGAAAGAAGACGGCCGCGGGCCGAACAGGTCGGTTTTTTAGGGTACGACGGCCGCGGGCCAAGGTGTAAGGAGAGACAATGGCCGGGTTGGCCGAACGTGGTCGGGTGTGAGTGAAGTGTAGTTTTTAGTACTAAGTAATCATCATAATAAGTAATCAGTAAATATAAATTAATAAGTATTAAGTAACAACGTATGAGACAACGAACGGGACACAATAATAACAATACAACAACAAGAGACCACCACAACTCCAACCCATAGACAGTTATAAACACCCACGCTCTCCGGCTGCATCAACCTAATCGTCAACATCATCAATATCACCATCGCCATCCGTACATCAAGCCATCTCCAGCCAGCGCTACAACAGGTATCGTTATTACTTTTTTTACCTATACTATGGCCATAGGGAGGTAGATTAGTATTAACGATATTTATTTCAGACTTTTGTTTTCATTCATTCATTTGTTTAATTATGTATTTCATTTTCATTTTTGTGTATCTTTGGTGTCATTTGTGTTATTAATTAAACATTAAGATTTATATTTTATACTATTCTATTTTTTAATTCCTATTATCCTACAACCATAATCTCATATTTTATTTAAGCAACAACAACTTTTCATATATTTTTTTTGTGCTCTACCAACAACCCAAAGTTGAGCTAGCTGAGGGTTTGTTTTCTTTTATTTTCATTTTTATCATGTTTTCATTTATCCGTACTGTCTCAAACTAATACTGCCGAAACCAGACAAGATGGATTAGCGCATATTTTTTTTAGTAAATACTTTCAAAAACAAACAATAAGCCAAACCAAAATCACACACTGTTCACTGTTTTTCAATCCCAATCACATTAAATCTATAAGTACATAAAATGAGTTACAAACGGGTACATATCTCGATTGCTGTAATTCTTCCATGAAATGTTCGATGAGTGAAAATAACTATCAATATATTTATTTAATTTGTAAACTTGTATTTTACGAGTATGGGTGTTGTTTGCGTAATTCCTTTTCTTTGGTATTTCTTCCAGATAGTTCACAGTAAATGTTATTATTATGTATGCCCAAGCTATACCTATGAACTAATTTAGTTATCCGCAATAACAACCGGAACCAACATCTACAACCATTGATACATTGACAGCTCCTTGATCTCCAGCTAACCGTGCGAACGCGCTGCGGCCCAGCTCTGTATGCTCCATCACAGCTGTGCAGGCGTTTGATTCACAATCATGCCCGTTGACATTTATCGGGAAGCTTCGCGGGTTCAGTTTGGACAGTGAATGGAAGGCTGGTAATTTACTTGTCACCCTAAATCAGTCATTTATTCATTATCAGCTTCGTCACTTCGAACTCGTTTATTGGTTGCATGGCTGAGCTAATCAAATAATTTACACCCAAAGTAGCATAAAGCACGAGTAATTTATCTCATGTGCTAAACGATCAATAAAACAACAGACTACATAACAGAACAAAAAACAATAAAATTGTAAAAAAAAATTCAATTCTTCGTCAAATTGCTTCGGAAGAGATATACCGACTTCCATTGTGAAATGCTAAGACTTAGTTATCACAACAACAGTCAAATTGTTATAAACAATACATGTATGTACTTTGGCTATATTTTTCACCCTCCTTGGATTGCTATGTACCATTCGTCCGCCACACAAAGCAAAACAAAACCAAACAAAAATTCATATTACGTTCACATGTTATTGAAGTGAAAAAATAGACAAGTATTCGAAAAAATCTATACTATTGGCTCTTGTTAGTTGTGAATAGCGTTCGGCTTCGTTTTTCTCCTATACAAGGAATGTTTTATCGCTTTCACACAATGTATCACTCAACAACTACAGTCAAAAACCGCTCTATCCACCGTTAGAATTCAATAAAATAACAATACAACTCGAATCATTTGTGTTAGCAAATAAATCATCTGGTTGTCTGCTAAGTGGTGTTTATGTTTCCCTCATTAAAGAAGCGTCCCTCTATGATGTGAGATGAGTTCGGGGAATCCCTCGACTCAAGGCCACACATAACAGGTGGTTGGTTCTGCGTCGAAAGAGTAAGCAAAATGTTTTAACACGCCGCTCTATCACTCGACCGGGGCTGCCCGCATAGGGGTCAGAACTGACCGGCTTTCACCCCAGGGAGCTTTGGTCAATATGATTATTTTATACATATTGATATGTTACCTCATAAATATTCCAGCTGGACTTTTGGCCCATGGGGTTTGTAGAAATTGATAGCATGGAATGTCCGTCCGATGTCTGTTTTCACGTTTTGTTTTTCAAAACATATCCCAATAGAGTTGTGGTTCTTTTGGTGTAAAAAAACAACATGATTTCGGATTTCGGTTCGATTAGGGCTTATCGGAAAGTCCACCTCTCGGCGCAGATGCTGTGGTTGTGGTAACGAATTGGCTCATATCACTCGGAACCTCGGGTGTAATATGTTCCTTCGAACTCTTGAAAGCAAAAACGAGTCGCGGTATAAACACCATTTCATTGTGCAGTATTGCTATCGATTTCCACTAAGTTAACAGATGACGGTAAAAACGGTATTTGAACTGACTTTAATTGAACAGGAGAGGAAAGTTTCTGCCTATCCGGCCGGCTCTGCCAATGGAAGAGAAGGGAGAAAACTAAATGATGTTTGGTCGTGAAGATACGAAAGTGGAATTATTTGTAGGAAGATTCGAAAATCAACAATCGTGGATCTAGAAGCTTGTGTGTGACTCGTGGTATTAAACGAGAACTGATCATTCATATTCGTGACCGAGAATGGACTTCAGTCTTCTATAACATTCATTCATTAATATTAATTTATAATATTCTATACACATTCACTAATTCAATTTCATAGAAACGATAAAATTTCTATAATCCCTTCTGTAACACTTATTTAAACATGTAAACCAATCATTACATTACTGTAGAAACTATAGAATATGGATACATTATTGCTTTATAAAATGTTGAATTTGGTGGAGTATTGTCCTTTATATCTTATTTTCTAACCAACGTATACCGACCGTATACATGACCTTGTTGGCAAGTATTACGGTACTACGACTATAAATTTATCGAACGCAATACATTTCTTCACAATTATTTTGTTAGAACACATAAAGTAAATTACAGTTATAGACCAAATACAATTTATTCCAGAATTTTTCTTTCATTTACTCTTTCAGTTCACGGTGCATATTAAGTGTCCCTTAGTGATGTGTACCCTACCCCAGAAAAAAAAACAACAACAATAATGTGTAATCTAAAGATGTGTAGGTAATATAAGGAAGGCAAGTAAAGTTCTACGATATAACGTAAACGTAAACCTTGTTTTATCTTTTATTCCATCAATTTCAAATCATACATTCTATAATTTATTTCTTCACATTTCCGCAAGTATGTAACTTTAACCGTGCACAAAAGAACTAACATGAAATATTATTTTTCAAGTTCCAGATAGCTTCCATGTTTAAATAGTTCAAATAGTTCAAGTTGATTTTCATTTTCAACATCGTAAAGAAAATTAAAATAAACCATTTTTCTAGTGTGTAAATACTTCAATAATATAAAGAAGCGAACTAACAACCATATCCGATCACCAACACAGAGATTATGAATGCGCGTTCACGGCTGCAATTCCTGTATATTATACGCGATACTCCTTTTAAAACCCAAGCGAAAAAACATCCCCAGGCGTAAAACTTTAATTTTAATTATCCAGAGCGCGAAATGTGGATCGTGTCATGTGACACAGATACAGACGAAAATAATCCCTTTCAGCTGGGAGTAAAACCTTGAAAGTACTGTGTGATTTACCTTGAGTGTCTGGCGCGCTGGGGTGTCACTCTTTGGCCTGAGCTTCACGGGGACCCTCGTTCTATAGTCGGGTTCTATTCAAGAACCACCGTTCTTCCCGTCAACCCGTCCGTCTTTGAGTAGACCCTTCAGTAAGGTACACATATAGGATAGGATATTCCTCGTCAAACCCGTTCTATACCTCATTACTAGTGTCCAGAATGTGCGGCACCGTCCACTAAAGGCCGATTCACAATTGAAATTGTTGTTGCAATAATAAACAGTGAAATAGTGAAATAACAAGCAACTGGTTCACAACCGACGACTAGTTGTTTATTTCAGTAGTCAAAGCAGCGCCTTAATTGTGTACTTACTATCATTGACTATAACAGCAAAATATCCGGTGCCACTGTTTTTGTTTTGATTTCCGTAGTTAACCTTCTATTGTGGCTCTTCTGCGTTCTGATTGGTTCTTGATAAGGTGCATCATGGGAAGTTGAAATAAGAAATGGAATTGACTGATTTTTTATGACTATTTCAATCTACTGTGACGGATGTGAACCACAGCATTGTTATTGTATGTTCCAATTCGCTTAAACCTTATATTGCTTTTTCACTAAACCAACTCTTAGTTCAATTGTGAACAATGCCTAAGACCCTAAACTGACCCACGCATATTTGTGTGCATTTTGTACGCCGCCAAAGTCACTATTCTAGTATACAGATTAAATGAAAGTAAATTTCCAATCCCGTATTAGTTCTATTCTACTTACACATTTCACAATTTTAGCCTATCGCTATGACCTTCTATGGATAAGCTAACAAAATATATCTTCGTATTCTATAATAAATCGCACAGTTACATTGATTTCATAATATATCATTTATTCAATTAACTTTTATATTAATTAATTAAATAAATACACAAGGTTATAAATGAGACATTTTTCGTTTCAACAGGCTACGATTGTCAATTTAAAGCATTACCGAATAAGACCTTCTATTGTGGCACAACATCTATTCGCTCTAGAGTTCTTCTTATAAATTCTAAAAATAATGAATAGGTGGGGGGGGGGGGGGGGGAATTGTTTGCTTTAAAGGGCAATGAAATGTGACGAGAAGAAATTATATCAATTTGTTAGAAAAAGGGAGTGAAAACATAAGCTCTATCAACGAAGAAATAATTTATTTCGTTGAAAACTTATTTTCTTCCTTCTTTCAATTCAATAATTATTCGTAGATTCGTGCAGGATATCAATTTAAAAACTTACGCAAATACTCAATATAGTCAATATTCAAAATGTTTACTTATGTATACTTTGCAACGGTCTGAGCCCGCATCAGAAACGCAGCCAGAGCCCCCTCCAAATCTCGCTTTTTCCTTGCCCACAGTTAATAAAAAAAAAAAGTGAATTCGATTTGAATTTGTTGACCTAATGGATATTCAATTTGGAAGTTCCATACCAAGGATTTCCATTCGTGATCAATTGCACGTTGAATAATGTTGAATTCTTTCTTACGGCAAATGAAACGTAAGCGATATTGATGTTCATCAATGACTCAATGTTAATGGTTTATTTTGGTTTATGGACTGGCATTCGACTTACTGACACTCGATTGAGTAAACACCGCCTGCATGATTTATAACATTTCCAGCGTTATCGGCTTTACACATGATTTCAAGTAGGCTCTGATGGGAAGGGGAACTTATGCGTGTATTGCACTGGTATCGAAACACCAGTTGTCTGCTAAAGACGGCAGCCCCACAGAAATACACACCACAGATTCTCTGAGCTGAGAGAAGTACGAGTGTTCTAAACTCAGTTATACATGAGAATTGGTTGGCAGAACTTGTAAGAAGATGCGTTACTAGAGTGAGTAGGACACAAATTGCATTTTATTCTAGTCAATTAAAATAGAACATAATCGTCCACTGCCCCTAGAGGCGCCGGTTGTTTGCTAGGTAACAGTTTCGTGGAATTCAAAGTCGTGCCCTACCCCTAGATGCGCCAGTGTTGCTAAGAACTTTTTTTCTTTATGGAAAATTACATTACAATTACAATAGAACATAGTCGTCCCCTGCCTCAAGGGGCGCCCGTTGTTTGCTAGGTTGAAATTTCGTGCATGTTATTTCTCATAAAGAATAAAAAATCTAAGCAACACTGGGCCCACCTATAGGGAACGACTATGAATTCCAGCCTAAGCATTTAGCTTAGAAGTTGACTGCTGTCGCATTTACCCCTTGAAATTATATAAATATGTGTATTATTTCATTCTGCTCACTGCTTTAGTTGTTTCCTGTGTACTATATAACATTACACTGCTTACTAGAATACAGTTGTCTGTACCCATTATACAACAAATTACTAGTTTGTTATTTATTTCACTGCAGTTGAGTGTACGCTAGAAACCAATCTCATATCTACTATAGACTGCAGTTGAGTCCACATGTGAAGTTTACTTGGTTAGTTAGGGAAGATTGTCAAGGGTTATGTCTTATGTCCAATAATTTGCCCCATGACTGAGAAAAACCTTCGATTGCCAGTGACAGGAATCCAGCAGGCAAACTATTGAATTAGTCTCGCTACTGCTCCCACCTTTATAGACGCCGTGATTCAACGCTGTTATATTATTCGATAGAAGTAAAAACAAATTTCAATTTTCTCCTTATATTTATGATTAGATTTCAATTAACCATTTTAAATTAATGTAAACCGTGGAAAAACACGGCCGTGCGATCAAGTTATGTAAATTTTCCATTCGCAAATATTTGTGTAAGAGCAACATTTTCAACTTTCACGGTAAAGTAATTAATTAATATAAATTAGTTAAAATGTTACCAGTACAACAAAAAAGAAGGCATATTAATTTTATAAATGGATTCTGTGAATACAGATTATTTTAGTTTCAAATACGATCGATGCTAATTAAAAATGTATGAAATTGCATAGGGGCATACACATTGTGCAAATGTAGAGTTTACCTTCAACATATTAAGGCAAGCAAGATAACGCTAGCATTTAGAAGAGAATCAAATCAAGCCTCTGTAATAAGATAAAAGCCCCAATTCAGTGAATGGTTCCGTATCTTGGTTCTTTCCTGACCCATAAATATGTCAGTGAGTCTGCATTCTACTGGCGCGTATAGCATATGCGACAAAGACTCTGGCTTGAAATCGTATCGCATCGCATCGGGTTGGGTCCAATGCCAACCGATGATATAGTGGACGAACTCGGAAATATGGGTTCTTTGCATGTTTTTGAACTGTATACTTGAAACGCTAAATCTTGAAAAATTCTTTGTCACGCGATTTCAACTGTGTATAGGCCCATGATGGCTGCAGGCTACGAACTAACTGCATGAGGTAGTGCACAGAACGATGCTCTGGAGGTCCCCAGTTCGAAACCCTTTCCCCATGGCCATGATTGAAATTGAAATTTATATCCAAAGTTTGTTTCAGAGAGAACCCATGAATTAGTCCTCTAAACATCCCTTCAAAATTTTCTCTAATTGTATATTAGTCACTGTTACAAAATCGTGTGGCGTTCTCAGGATATCACTAAAATCCCTTCGTCTTGAACGGTGTTAACGCGCTAGGACTATGTCTCTCATATAGGATATCCGCCGAGGATGTTTAACACAAGATCAGTGCTGTCTCAATTCCGCCATAGTTGCACGAACATTAAATGATAAACCACACATAATCCATCTTAACGGTGGCATATGAGGTACATCGCCGATAAATTAGTGCCAACCCACGTACGTCGAACAACGCAACGCATATCGCCTAATCGATCCACCTCTGGTATTTAAGACACGGAAGGATCAAGCATAACAAGAAAGGAAGTCACTGAACGGGTTGGCGTAATTGGACTGACTAACACGCAAGGGGGGGGGGGGGGGGGGGGGGCGGAGGGGGGCGATTAGTAACGCGAACACTTTCGTTTCTCCTTTTGAGCCGGCCGGTTGAGATGCCACTGCAGTGCATGAAAGCATTTAATATACAAAACAAAAAAATCTTTCAAATCAAGCGCTTTGAAGCTATCACTCAGATCGCTAATTTATCATTTCCCTAAGCATTAGCGAACAACAGACTAGATGTACCATGTCCGTCAAGTAGTGGTGTAGCAAGACGTGCATGGCGTGTGAATCATCCCCGTAAGTGTTAAGAACTTGATAAACCCTGTGAGACATTTTAATGAAAACCGTGCGGCTATTACAGCCACATTAGGCGAGTCGAGCCTTCCGCCTAGATTGTTGCAATTAATTATTGTTATACTGACTAACTTGACTGAATTGACCCAGTTTTCATATAGCCGTAATGGAATCATGATTACTAAAGAAAAGAATGTCAGCGGCTAGGACGATATAGAAGGCGAAACTTGGCTCTAAGTTAGCACAGCCCTAATTAGCTCTGGCTATGAGGCTTGAGAGCAACGGTACGGACGAAATGCCATCAGGCCTCAAATTAATTGCTTTTCCGATCCCGTTTCTTCGATGCTTTGCGTCGCGACGACGACGACCCTGGCGCAGGTAGGCGGGGGGGGGGGAGGGGGGGGGGGGGGGGGGTGACGCCGAGAAGAAGACTGCAGTTATACGCCACTCACTATATATTTCAGCGGGGATGGAGACTCACCGCTTGCAAAGCCGTTTTATAGAATGTCTGCTGACAAATCTATCTAGATCATAAAATAATTATAGATGATCAGATACTTGCAAGCTGTCAAGATGAAGGCTGTGACACTTCTTTGGTGGGTGCACTACTTTCGATTAAAGACTTTATTGAGTGATATTCTATGTTGATAGACAGAAGGTAAAATTATGAATTTTATTATGAAATCAGTGATCCATTTCCGTGTAAATGAGGATAATCTACGAGCACACCTGAGCTGCCTTCGAAGATGTAGAAATGGATTCACATATTTTGGTCATGAACATCTGACCCAGTGACGTATGTATAAATATATTTCGGGGGGGGAGGGGGGGCTGACGACCCAATCTCCGGGGGTGGGGTTAGGGAGATGTTCCCCACAATATCCTGCAAAACATTTGTAGAAATCCGTTTTTTTAAGTGGTTTTAATATGTTTTAGAAGGTAAGGTGCTTTGCTGAAGAGGATACGGGTTACAACGGCGCCAAATACGATTTCAAAGAACTTTCAACTATCAATGTTAAATAAACTTACTATATTGTTACAACTTATACAATTTCACCTATACGGGAGTGTTTCCCGACAAACTTAATAGATAAATTAATAGGATATCTATTTAATTTTGTATGTAAATTTAGAATTTGCAGAGAATAGTTAAAGCTGTGATTTCGGGGGGGTAGCTCCAGCCACCACCCCCCACCCCCCTCTCCAAGCCCCCCTGGTTACGCCAGTGACTGACCACCGCGTAGGGCTGCATTAGCGTTGACCCAATGAATACACGCGTTTGTGTATTGTATGGATTTATTAAATTGTGAAGGTTAAATAGCCGTGGCAGCATTCACGAAAAGTTTTAACTTGGTTTATCTTTAATACCAATAAACCCCAGCACGTCACTGGATTACTGACACACGTGAGCTCAACGCTCGACGTACCCAGACCACTCTACTGTTTACACGAAAATAACTAACACTGAATATAAAAGGTTATGCCCAGCATGTTTTGGTATTAATCATGGTTCAAAGATAGTGACAATGTGCCCGTGGCATCGTAATGAGCAATAACTAAGTAATGTAACATTTACAATAAGGAAAACACACGTATTCGTTGTTATTAATTAAAATGTATTTGCATTGAATTGAAAAATTATCCTAAATATAATTTCTTTTTCTCTATCGACAATTTGTTTGTTGTGTAGAATATTATAATGTAACACTTGTGATCAGAGTTCAACAAATGTTTCATAAATCCGGTGATTGCTGTTAAATCCCGTTTAACTTGTTCTTATTTCACACATAAGTTATGTATGTATTAAATAATTATTTTTTGGGGTATTATCAAGTGAGTTATAGAATGAGGGTTTTGAAATAATTATTAATCATGTAGCCGTGAGAATTTACAACAACATATATATATATAAACACATACACAAATTGTTTGAATATTTGTAAGCGTTACTATACTGCCAAAATTGCGTCACTATAAACCAATGCCATGTATAAGGTAGAGGGAATTTAAGTAAAGCTATTATAGAATAATTAGCATTACATGAATTTGTCTACATATAAAATTGATAGTTGCATTTCTTGTGATGTACTCTTTCTATTGGATTTTTTTACCGATCGTGTTAATTTAAAGTAATAGAATATTTTTTAACGAGAACTATAATATTGCAAAGTGATCTAGTCCTAAATATTCATGAAATAAATAATAGCAGTATTTTAGGATGTCAGTCAGTAGAGAAATGTGTGCTTGTAGTGCTAGTTATGGAGATTTACAATTATTAGCAATACATGTCGATGACGCAATATTTGCATTCTGCCCACACATAAAAATAACACCCACACGTTCGATATTTTCATAATGCTAGATTTCAGTAAGTGGAGCTGCTTCCGAAACACAAAACCTTCTGACACTGAATTAAGGCGGCACTTCTAAATTACTCTTAATTAAACTATTATTTTTCACCAACGCAGGATTATTCACTTAGAGTAAAAATCAGTTTGCGGCGTGGTTAAAAATGTCATTAATGAGAGGCTAGGATTTATGAGGAAATCTTTATTATTATAGAAAAGTTTAGAAAGTATAAGATCTGAAAATAATTAGTTACGTAACGCGACGCACGGTAAAAAGACGAGCGATTCAAAGTTTTTGCCTGTAGTTAGACCAGCAACTAATCACCCTAAATGATCGATGGGTGGGCACGAAAAAACATTAGGTAACAGAATTTTACTTGGAACTCTTATATGGGCGCTGATACTTAAAAGAGAAGATAGACTTTTAAGATAAACGTTTCTTACGTTCACTGGAAAACGCACAAAGCCAAACTTATACACAATGTAATTAAAACTTGTCCTTCAATAAAAATGTAGTTTTCAAGATGGGTTTAGACGAGTTTAGGGGAGGGACCGATATCACCGGATTGTATCTTTAACTTTTGTAGTATTTATTGATTATGGCTGTTTTTTTAAACACTTTTTTTATGTATTTACTATGTACGTTTAACGACCAATTGTCAATAAAAAAAAACGGTGTGTAAAAATATAGCTATGGACAAAAAATTCTACAAGGAATTTTTAGACAACAGTACGTTCGGTAGCGCGTACACGTCAACAATGTTACATCAATTTGCTTAACAGGGTGTCTCTAGAGATGAAAACAAGCATTCATCCTTTTATTTATTTATATACATTAACGTTTTTCGAAGGAAAATAAAATTCAAAACGCTCTATACCATTCACAACGATGTTATATAATTTCCTGTTTACTTTCGAGCGCCACTTACTCGATACGATACGCTGAAAGGAATTCGAGGCCCATTAGTGTTATAAAACTGAATGCTGGTTTCTGATTCCTCTCCTGACAAATGGAACTTCAAATCAAGAATTTTCAGATACCGAGATTATGAACTGAGATACAAAAAAATAAAATATATAAGAAAAATAAATTGAGGAGGCCTTACAAGCCATTTCGCCGAACGGCACATCTGTCAAAAACCTTTTACTTCGTCAAGAAAGCGCGTAAGTTGGAACGCACGAGCGTATAGGCAGGTTGCTCGAGGATGCTCGCAGGGTTTGCACGATATTGGAAGAAGCAAACGCAAGATCACTTGTCTAGCTGACTAACTGCATGGTGGACTGCTTACAAGTATTCGACACGGCTTGAAAATGACGAAGACATTGGATTAATCTGAAACTAGCTATTTTAACACTATCAGGTCTTGGTAAGAAAAAAGAGTAACGTTATTTAACGAAATGCTCCAATTCAGAACATACCAATAACGGGTGATTTACCGGTAATAATGGTTAAGAGGAAATGTAAGGGATGGAAATGGGTCGGGATGAAAAGAAGGGGTGATAGCAGGGGTCGTTTAAATTGAAAAACTGGGCAAGCAAGGAAGAAGCAGGATTGTTAAAGAAATTAATTATATGAAGGACAATAATGTATTGTTGTGGGTAGCCCATCCTCACCCTTCTCTCTCCCCACCCCCAGCGGTTCCACAAAATACACAGAAAGAAAGCTCCCTCTTTCTATGACCGAAGAAACCAACAGAGGAATTAGCTATCGACGGAATACGTATACCGACCACGAACAAAGGAATAAGCTATCGACGGAATACATACCGACCACGAACAAAGGAATAAGCTATCGACGGAATACATACCGACCACGAACAAAGGAATTAGCTATCGACGGAATACATACCGACCACGAACAAAGGAATAAGCTATCGACGGAATACATACCGACCACGAACAAAGGAATTAGCTATCGACGGAATACATACGGACCACGAACAAAGGAATTAGCTATCGACGGAATACATACCGACCACGAACAAAGGAATAAGCTATCGACGGAATACATACCGACCACGAACAAAGGAATTAGCTTTCGACGGAATACATACGGACCACGAACAAAGGAATTAGCTATCGACGGAATACATACCGACCACGAACAAAGGAATTAGCTATCGACGGAATACATACCGACCACGAACAAAGGAATAAGCTATCGACGGAATACATACCGACCACGAACAAAGGAATTAGCTATCGACTGAATACATACCGACCACGAACAAAGGAATTAGCTATTGCCTGAATACATACCGACCACGAACAAAGGAATTAGCTATCGACTAAATACATACCGACCACGAACAAAGGAATTAGCTATCGACGGAATCTACCAAAGCCGCGATAAATAAAAAGGTATCCAAAATATACTTTCGAAAAGGAACTATCAGAGGGAATAGTTATTAAGGAAGAAACTAAAAAGAGCAGTTAGTAACTCAGCGGCCACTTACAAAGATTATCAACAAAACAATGGATTTTTCTTGGGCTACATACCAAGAATACTTACACAGGACTGCATACCGACGAAACCGACCGACAGAAGAATTTGTTCTGGAAGGATATTATTTTAGGCAGCCCAAGTTAGGTAACTCAATACATTGAGATGTATAACACGCGTTATCGTGCACAAGAGAGGTGACGAGCAAGTCACAGCCATTGGTGTCACAACTGCAATTAACCTTATCGCGTAAAGTATCGATTTCGATAACGCAAACGAAGTTCCACTATGAACACGCACGTGTTTAAATGTAAACAAGAAATCCGTTGGACCAGTGGCGTAGCAAGCAATATACTTGGAGGGGATGGTGGAATTATGAAGTGAGAAAATCGGCTCCACGCCCGAAGTTTGGTCCCCACAACAGCGCCGCTGTACACTTTGAAAACATTTTTTGTATATAGATTCATGCGTTTTTACAAAACAGTAAAGGTTGTTTACTGAATGCGATATAATATCAACAGATTACTAGAGGAAGTCATTGTCATTTTGTTTTCTTGCTCACTGCACCCTAAGCAAGAGCCAAATTCGATTACCCACTTCACAATTAATATTAAACATGTAAAAAATGTAGGTGTATGAATGTAATCTTTAAATATATTAATTGATGGCAGAGAGCTGGAATGTCAGGGGTAGTTGTAGCCCCCCCCCCCCGTATGTATACGCCACTGAGTTTGGCGAATATGGCCGCCAATAGTAATGAGCGTAGGTCATTGCACCTTGGTCATTGGTAGGTCATTGTTCCTTTATCGTAGGCGCCCGAGGTAATATACCTCCAATTGTACCAGGTTTATGTGGTCTAAGCTGATGGCACAACCAGCCAATAGTCTCGGTATTAAACCTCGCAAAATCGCCGTCTTTTAACTTTTATCTCAAGAATGCTGCAGCACCATATCGAAAAAGCGAGAACGCGTAGCAGCACCATGTGGGGTTTTACTTGTTTGATACGCATACAACATTTCAAGTATTCTAGTCAATATTGTGGTTATATTGGTTACTACTTTGTATACGAATAATAACTACTTCACTTATTTCAATGCTAGAAATATTAATTTAAGCGTACAGTTCTTCGTGATTCTGGAATCACAGATCAGGAACATAACGGAATAAACGCAAAATTATTTTGTAACCAAGAGTACCGATATTTTATTGTAATCTTGTGCGACATAATGTTCTAAAAAAACTGTATTTACAATAACCTTTCATGATTAAGAATCAATTATATTGCAGATTTGTATCCTTTGCCATAATTCGGCTGTTTCTCTTTACAATGAGAAAGATAATTTCTCGAAACTACGAAAAAAAACACACACATTTATTTACCAGCTACCATTCACAGAGGAAACAGTTTTTGATGAATAAAATAACTTGTATAGTTGCCACCACGCTCAACTTCACCTGTCTCGTTGTGACGTATATGGGCCATGATAAAAGACAACCAACGAAAATGAAACAGTCAGAAACTTCATAAAACGTGATATTCCAAAAGGTTTCATCACTTTCGCACCCCGTCTAAAGATAGCCCGCGGGTGAAATTCCAATTAGTTCGAGTCGTCATAACTAGACGTGAAAGTAATGAATTGTTCAGTACTACAAATACAATTACTGGAGAAGCCTTCCTGGCTGATAAATTAACTGCGTTGTCTCCTCGTTTCTCATACCACCTATCCGCCCCAATGAGGGAAAAGATCTCTCTAATTATTTCCGTACAATCGACATCCGATATATAACGCGATCTTTGTCGATTGAGTACATCAAGGAAGGGAACCAGCAACGAAAGTTGATGTATCTCTATATTCTGCTAATACTCTTACCTCCTATTCTGGTGAATTTCTATATTTGCTTAAAATATTTTAAATCATTGCCAATGAATATATATATTTATTCTAGAAAAAAAAAAAAACACAATGAGACTAATATTTAAATATGAGGGTTTTCAGGTTGCCTGAGTTTCAGATATACTCATATATAAATATTATCTTGAACACAATTTATTTAAAAAATTTCGATTTCTCTTTTATACTATATTTTCCTCCTTGTATTATGATTTCTACACAACTTATTAGTGTATTCCATTTTTCGTAATTATTTCATCAATCCGTAGATTTGTTTTAAGTCTCCATTGCGTTTCATACCAGACTTTTAAAAGCAACATACTCAATAGATCTGTTTCTCGTAATAGATTCGAGATATTATTTTTGTATAGCTTAATAAGTTCGCGACCCGTAGTAATTGGATGGTTTCCGATGCTTTAATGTCGCTATAAAACGCTCGTATAGTCGTATTGATCTAATATGCTTAGGAAGTTATCTTATTTTCTGATTGAAAAAAATATATATATGAGTAATCCTTAAGTGTGGCGTCATCACGCGAGTAATCAATAAGTAAAATAGTACTATTTTCAATATTTATATACACATAACGAATTGTAGCTGCCTATAAAATATTAGAATACAATTTAGATACAAAATAAGATAATAATAATACTGTTATTTTATAATTTTCAATACCATTTTTTTATTTTCAAGACATCTATCTATGGAATCTCTTTGGATCTTGTACGTTGTTTCCTCCTTATTTATGTGAAACCTTCACCAATAATGATTGAGCCTCAGTCTTTGTGACGGCGCTTTGAATGCCAACGTTCGTCTTCCCTGCAATTCCAAAAGCCAGTTTGTTTGCAACCCCATCGTCTTTCAAACAAATACCCTTCATCATCTACAATCTATATCATTTACAGATCGTCCCTGCTACATAATGCAGCAAACATTTGCCGGTGTTGGTGCAAAAGTGAATGCCCAACTGTGCTTTCCTGTTGTGTAGTGGAAATGGCGATGTGCCAAGCGATGGAAATGTGAAACAGGGATGTGTTTGTAAAGAGGATCCGAATTATCTACTTACTTGTTACTTCTTTACGTGTTTGTGTAAAAGGTAATAATATTATTCTTGTTGAATAAATTCAGGTCCACCTACCCTGCGAATCCATCGAATTCTGACTGTTAAACTGTTTTTAAAATGCATTTCGATTTTCAAAAAGTAAATAAAAACACGTCATCATCCCCTAGATAATTGAGTGATCTTTTGTGAGATTTTTTCTTTGTTTTAATTAATAGTTCTGTTTTTCGAATGTAATTATTTAATTGTGAAAGTTGTGTTGAAATAACACATTACAAAAGAAATTCACAAAAAAAAGCGGCACTAAATTATCTACGGAACGACATATTGCTGTTGTTTTACTTTTTTTGTAATATTATAGCGCTTTAAAGCAGTTTGAAATGACAGAAATCGGAAGTTCCGCATGTGTCCATACAGCCTTATTACAACTTTTATAACCTCCTTGATCCAGTAAAGATGGCGACCTATATTTTATATTGATGTACCCAGGTAATGCTTTACATCAATGCAAGCCATCTGCCTTGGTGTATGGGCACTATGAGATGTAAAGACAGATGTAACGCCGTGGGATTATGAATTGTCTATCACAAATTCAGCACCGAACAATGTTGCCATATACGGGGCGAAAATACGAATAATGCAAAAACACCAAGTTTTGCTACAATTTCTTTCAAACAAGCATTTCATTAAACTCACCCTTGTTGACGCACCCAAGCAGACAAAACACCAAACCGTTAAGTCAACTCACCTGCAAGAAAAAGAATCCTGTGTCATTAAAGTATTCAAAAACACAATATGTAAACATATACAACATGTATGTATACATCGAACACATAAATTAACTTCATGTCTTTGAAAAAACGTTAATATTAATGTGAAATTTCCATTCCACAACCAAATGTATGATTTTATTTACCATCTTCAACCAACATAGTTTCTGGCAAAATGGGAGAAGGGTCTGTACCAACGGTGTCCAACACCCATCAGAGTAAACCTCTAAACCTATTGCGGAGATTATGAATTCGATGACAGCAATGGGAATAAATAACCTTACTAGTAAGTGATGAGCTTAGAAAACATAGAACAATTCCTATCACTCGTGGGAATTAAATATAATTCAATTGATGAAAAAAATATGTATAGTCAAAAGCATGGCAATTGCTAGTTCATTTGCCGAAAATCGTGTTACCGGTACGCTTGAATTTCTGCATCTGTTGAATAGCTTCTTGTCCATGTGTCCGTGTCCGTGTCCGTGTCTGTGTCATAATTAGTTATTAACCTACTGTCAGTACTTTGGCGGAATATTCTTGCACCATGACATCCTAATACATTCTTGTGTGCCCAGCAATGAACCACTTCTACGTTTTCCAAACAAAAATACAAGACTTCCCAGCCAACAATGGCTGCTCTCATATAATTGTTTCTAGAACATTGAGTTCTACTTTGGCTTCAGCATAAAACACAAACATTAATACTGATCTAACTGGAAATTGGCTCCGTAACGATATCCACTGCAGAATAGAATTGAACTGCAAAACGTGCAAGTCACACTGACATACTGAGCTCATGCACCGAGTGCACTGGCAGAATAGTGCATTATTCACAACGTAATGATGCCAGCGAAGCACACATAATGGTAAATTGTGACGACTTGTTTGTGCCAATTCCCTTCACAATATACAAACTAGTCTATAAAAACTATTTATTTAAGTAACGACAAAGACAATTGTGAAGTTTTCTCCTCTCTTTGTATTTTATTTGGGTTAGGCGGTTAGGCCTATCCCATTGATCTCTGGTTGCCGACAAACTTAACTATGATGTCCGATAGTTTAATCCTAGTGTAATAGAGTCTCTACCTTGGACAGATCACAGTCGATACCTTATCGGGCAGCCTGGACAACTACCTACATAAAGCTGGATCTAACTGGACTGAAACTCGATAGAACGTGAGAAATCAACATGTTTCTCGATCAACATGTAAAGGTATTCACTAACTTAGCGAGTAGTTATAGGCGGAACATACATTTGTACTTGTATGTTTTCCTCGATGTCTGAATCGAAAGAAAACCGAGTAATTTGCATGCAAAGTACAATAGGTAAACAAAGCACCGCTCCCCCCTACTCCCACAAAACTGTGATAAACGTCAACAACACGTGAACGGTGAACAAAGAATGATACATAAAAGCTTAACCCCAGAGAGCAAGGTTGAGTGTGACGTGTATTGTCATGTATGTTCTGTAGAAGGTTCTTTGGTATGGAAATACATGCGTTGCAGATAAACAATAAGTAAATAAACATACAGGAAAACATTGAACCCGCCCAGAAAAGAAAACTCGACCCAAGTAACCCATCACCTGTATTGCTAATCCTTCAACGCCTTCACGGTTTATTTTGTCAACACGAAGATAAAAAATAAAATAAAAATAAAATAAAAATGTAAATAAAATGTGCGCATTCGCGGAGTAACAAAAAATTTTTTACTTTTTTTTAAACTTTAAACATTTCCACTCCATTATATGTATTGCTTGATAAAACGAGTATTTCTCACCTCAAGACATGTTCATCATAATTATTTAGTACGTCGATTTGAACTTAGTCTTAAGTGAACAGTAGGAACCCAAAACGCTAAATTATTTCGTCCAAAACCGAAATTTTGGTACGAAAAACATTTTCTTTACCGTTCCTAAATTGTTACACCATGGCCCAGTCTGAAAGGTCCGTAGATCTTCGCAACCTTCCGGTCACTACATAGATTTAATACTGATTAAACTAATTAATATCACGACGACGTAGGACGTACATGCAGAATGGTTGAAGTTGAATGAAAAAGCCCCCGTTAGCCATGTAACAGGCTGGAGATTACACACCAAGTTATCAGCAAATCCTGTAATCAGTATTATCAAGTAGCCGTGGATTAGAGGGTACTCCAGCCAGATGGCCTGTAATAAACCGGGTTCCACTTGCATCCAGTGTATTACTCTTTATTCTCACTCTCCTATGCAATTACTCTCAATTAGGTGAACATGCTGCGATCGCAAGAGAGTTGCCCAATGCCGCAGCCCCTGGTTTCACAGCCTCTCTTCTATACGAATGCGTTTCCTTGACACTTGCAAGGAGAGTTTTCCGATATTTTTCAAAGAATGTTAACTCGGGGCTTGAAAATAGAAGCAATACGATGAATGTTAGGTGTTACAACGTGAAAATCTTTCAAACTCCCCAAGTTTGTATACAATAATCAATATACCTACACAAGACACACGCTAATAATAATTGATTAATGATGATATTTGGGCTCTTGTCTCATACGTTGGTGACTATGCTAATCGAAATATTGAGAGAGTGAAACACGATGATGAAAAAGCTCCACATGACATCCATGCATGCCCAAGCTAGGATTCGAACCTGGAACGAAGGGACCGCGATGACTAGACCAACGCTTAATCCACCGCGGCCAAGAACGTGAGCCTATTTAACGATATGGCAAATATAAATATATATAGTTATATGTTATTTTCTTGCAGTTATTGTTAATTATAAAAACATAACCATGTGTGTACGAACATACACATTAAATCAAATCCAAGTTTAATGGTTGCATTTAAGTTAGCCGTGAAATCTTTTTTTATTCTTTTGACGTTTTTGTCTCTTCATTATTTGTCTTCCAAATAGTTTGGAGAAATTATTTTCACAAAAACAATATTTTGTATGAATATCGTGGTCGCTTTACATCTCTATCGTATAAAATAAATTATTATCTATTTTAGTTATATAACTCATGTTATACGTGTGGCGTTTGAGGACGATAAACTTGGGTTACAAAAGTCAAATCGATTCACTCCAAAGTTTGTACACCGGGTTTGTTCTTTGTTTGTACTTCATCGCAACCAAATAAAGTACACCACACCTCTCCTTCAACATTTCCGTGCTCAGCTTTCAATTTTCCTTTCTATCTCCTCCTCGCCAGTCAACAAACCTGCGAGCTCATTAGCTTCACAAACTGTCACTTCGTCGGTTCGACTTTGACTGTTCAAACAAGTCGCCAATATTATGTATTAACCATGTCCCGCTGAGTTAAAAAACGCCATGTTCAATTAATTTTGAGCGGTTGACAAACCTTCAACTTGGATGTGGTTAAATTTAGTGACACAATTTTATAAACTTTACATTGTTCAACAATCTTAAGACAGATTACCTGCAGGAATAATTCTCACCACAACACTCCAAAATCACTCCTTCAGTAAGAGCCCATGGCTCGGTATGAGAAAATAAACATGCGCAAAAGACAACGCCGTCCGAAGATCCTTTTGTCCAAGTGCTATTATTGGACGATTAAGATTGAATTCAAATAGTCAAAAATGTCTTTGCGGGTATATTCCCATTTTCCACAATTATTTTGGCATAGGAGGTGGTTTTTGTACAAATCAGTAACAAACCACAGAATTTAATTTTGAAATTTTAATATACGTAGTGATATTGTGCATTGAATTCCATGTTTATTCTATGCAAGTTTTGTTAAAATATTAAAGGTGGACTTGTTTAAGATCTCATGGTTATAAAACACTAAATAACTCACGCAGTCGCGATCTCACTCACTCAATCACAAACTTGTATAACTGGGAGAGTAGTACGCCCTTTAATTTGCAACCACATCAGTGACAATGCAAAATCACCACGGTACTATTCCAAAATCTTTGACCACGACCAGAGTGAATCCCCGAAGGTTTGTGTAGCGCTCGACCGGTCGAATTGCAGAACGCGTTTTTTATTCGTCCGTTGGCGACCAGGCTCGATACCGGAATGATCTGGTCGCGACCGGTTCTGACAAGGAAACACGATAGAAAGGCTGTGACTTGATAGTTCCATGTAAACACACAGGGTGCGCCTCCATGCAGGTACTTGAGTGTCGGTTGTTGCGAGGAGTGGTCCCCAGGGAGTCCTGGCCGGCTGAAGGATGATGCCACCGCACCACGCACATCATCGAGGGACTTCACTTGGGAGAAACTTATACAACCACCTGAATAGGATGTTTATTTCATAATTTTTGTTAAATTCATGCCCCAGAGAGGAATTGATGGTAATATGAAATGTACCGCTGCAGATATGTTGCTAAGTTATTTCACTTTTATTTGCAATAAAATACAAACATACACAATCAAAATATAGATTGTTTGTGTTTTTTGCATTTACGTTTAGTTACACATACATCCCATGGTTTATGTAAAAAAAAAAAAAAAAAACTATTATAAATATGATATTATAGCGCGTGAATTATACATTTTCAGGACTAGGGCTCGAATAAAGTACCTGTGCTCCACCCACCGGTGATACTGTCAGTTTCCACGCGTTATTAAATTGCGAATTCACACAAAATCTTCAACTCGTGACCTGCACAATACACCTAGAATCAACACCTCCCTCGAACGTTTAAAAAACATATGAAATGTAAACGAATAAAATAACTGTAAACACGCGGTACGCTAATAAAATTCCTACTTTGTACATGAAGTGTGAAGTACTGGTAATTTACCCCCCACACTTTAGGAGTACAAATTAAGTCATTTTATTGCATTGGCATTCATATACACACAGAGAATTTAAATGAAGTATTATTTATTCATTTCTTTTTAAGTGCACTCTACAGGTTAGCCTTTATCGTGGTGTAGGTCTCCACATGAAAGCTTTCACTTCACAGGGGCTCGGAGCCTCGAATCATCATCGTCTTGCTTATGGGGGCATCTTCTCGCGGTGTTTAGACACAAACTTGATGTTCCAGTAAATGAGATTTGCCGATGTTAATAGTGATAGCGACGGCTAATGCTGGTGCTGGAGTGAAAAGTCATCCAAGGATTTTGTCAAGTATACCAACGTTATATAATAACTCTAGCAACTAACCTAACATGACCCCGTCTAGTACGGTATAACCTGCCTTAATGGCCGTAATTGAATAGTCGCAATCTACTCTACAACCCCTTTATTATCGTCTGGTTCTCCTTTTCTGTTCACATTACCGTACTTGGTCTCTTATCGCCTCTTATCGTCGTTTCTCTGTTGGCTCTTATGCTGTAATTGTGAATGATTTTTACCCAGTGAATGTCCGTATTCCAATAAATAGACAAAAGAATGTGTAGGAAAAACGAGGGAAATTTTAAAATTGTAACTTATCCAAGTGGCAAATATTCTAAGGCAGTTCGTATTAAAAATAGCATCTAATATTCATATCAAACATATTCATGTGAAACTGCCACATATGCCATCATACAGTGACATACTTTACGTGTGTTAATTTCATGTGAGAATCAAAATGTTAGACGGTAAGTTAGTCTATGGCTCCAACTGTATGTTTGCATCTCGTCTATACAAGTTTGCATAGCCGTAAGTCGTGGTCGAAGCTTTGACGAACCAAGAAACATAGTTTCGACAACCACACAAAGCACAGATATGTATAAATCATACTCATTTTGACGCTTCCATTATAATATTCAATCAATGCATAGGACATTGTGTATGACACTGCTAATATTGCACTCCAACAGCATATTAGGGTACTAAGATAGTTGAGAAGGAATTTGTGCAAATGCTGTTTGTGAGACTCAACCCCAACACTCACCCATTTGGCTTATGACTGAGGAAAACTCCAGGAAAATAATGATGGTGACGTCCCGAGTTATCGCGTTCTTCTGCTGAGCCACCTCTGATCTTGAAATTATATTTGTGATGATGGTCGCATCATATTGTATGCATTGAGTTGCCTCCAGCTGCAATTCAACCCAGCTACGTGCCATTACGGTAATGATGGCATTCTATTTGGCTTTGTTGAGTCAATAATTATGTTTAATAAAATTGTCCACGAAGAAAACAAATACACTGGCAAAATTCATAGTTTCAATGTGTTCAGTACTTTAAGAATTAGAAGAGTAATAATGCAAAGTTTGTCTTGACATAATTATATTAATATATTTTAATGTAAGAAAATAGGATTCTTATGTATTTACCAGTCAAAAATATACAGACGAACATAAAGGTACGTCCTTACAAAGATTACTGGGTTAGTCGACTAAAGGCGTACTTTTGTAACCAAGAACACTGAAAGTGAACACCAACGAACTTCAAAGGAATAAAGCAAGACAGATAGACTAAAAAGCTGACAGCCTAAAAAGGAAATTCGACTACTTCTGTTTTTCAACACTGCCATTTCCTCGCCTCACTCAGCCACCCTCTTCACTCAAGGCATTCTCTCCAATAGAAAACGGACAGAGTGTGGCCAACACGCATTGTTTTGTTACTTCCTGGTAATCCGCTGCTAGAAACTGTTCTACCCGTTCCAAAACCATCCAATCCATTGTGAGAGGCAACTTTATGTCCCATAACTCTCAAACATATCCGAACAACTATAAAAATTGGAAAACAACAGAATACAGGTGTATGTTTGTATAACTTCCTAAGTGTTTATGAATCCAAGTCTGAGGTGAAAACTTATGCCACATGAAATGTCAAAAGACGGTGGCACAAGAATCTGCGGGGAACATACCGATAAGTATTGACGACATAAAACTGTTGATCGGACACAGCTAGATGAGCAAAACGAAGCAGTCGATTGTAGTGATGAGCACCGTTGTGTTCCAGAAATGTGACCCCAATCGAAACTCCCGCAGTAGATTAGTCGGTCTGATTCAACGCTAAGATAGTGAGTACTTCAGCCATGGGAGGCAGGCAGCAGACACTTGCGGATAAGGTTTATGGTTCAGGAGGTTTTTCCTACAGTTTATCTTGGCTTGATGGGTGAATGGAGAACGTCGACATTGACAGCTAAAATAATCAATAGAGGTAGTTGTTCTCCAGTGTGCTGAAGCATTAGTAATGTGACAACGCCGCGCTGGGGCGGTGGCGCAGGTTTTTTTTGCCAGCAAAGGTGTCAGACACAGTGCACACTGTTTTATTCATCCAGTGTCACACTCAGATGACAAGAACATCTCCCCCCCCCTCCTCTTTCCTCTCCTCCCACCCCTACAAGACGGAGACGAAGACGTTGAAGCGTTCTTCAACCTCCTAGACGATTATCGACAGTTTTTTCCCCTTCCTTTAATCCTTTCTTACACTCTCGTTCACCTACATGTTCTCCGGTGACTCTTGACTTGCGTTCTCTTGGTATTTGTTAAACGGTGCAGCCTCTTTAGCAAATTGGTTGGAGGACATGAAAACACTCGAGATCAAATTATTCCGCCACATGTGTCGTTTCTAAAGAGACGCACACATGTTTTCATCATGCGTCTTCGTCGTTTTCGTCAGTTGATAACAGTAATGAGTGTAAAGTGTGCTACTCATTGAAACATCAGTATTGTCCAGTCGATTGTATAACTAAATAGTACAATAGATGATTTTCAGAATTGATCTAAGAAGCCGTGATACGCTCTATCTAAGGGTCCTTGATAGTTATGTTGAGGAGCATTTTTCATTGTTGTGCATTGTTGTCATTGAAGATCTAGAGGGCCGTAATTAGCTCTATCTGAGGGTCCTAGATGAATTCTGAAAAAGGTCTCTAAGTTGGTTAATTTAGCTTCTTATACTTCTTTTCTTACACCCATAAAAATTTAAAGCATTGAAATATATTTAATGTGGTAGAGAGGAGGTTGTAAAATTAAATATATACATGTCATCAGTGCCACCTATCTATCCCATGGTTCCCTCCGTCCCCCGTCCCCGCACTGTTCCATCTCCCCCAGAAACTATTCATCCATAAAACTAGAAATCTTTTTCGTCATAGTCTGACTTTGATTTTATTAATATAATATTAATTGCTTGCTTACGAGTGAACTACTTCATAACTGAGCTAGATATTACTCTTGAATTTACGAGATTTCTCTAGATTTTAAACATTAATGCGCACCTAGCATTAATTTTCACTAACTTTTAATCAAAAACTATCTCCATAATATGATCTATGGAAGTTTAGAAAAATGAAGTGTAAGCTGCATTTCAAAAACGCATACAATTCTGAATGCCTTCAATGGAAACAAAATTAATGTCGGTGTTGTAAATAGTCCTCTCTCTCCCCCTCTCTATCCCTCTCTCTTTTCCGGCCGGTCTTCTATTGATACGCCACTGGCAAGACCCACTCTTTCCTTTTATTTCAATTCTATTCTCGTGTACCTAAGAAGTCATTTGTATGTTGGCCCACTCCCTGAAAATGGAAATTGGGTGAAATAGGTGATAACCCGGCAATGACGCTACTTCTAGTCATATTATTTGGTTGGCGGCCATTCAATACCTCCTGGCATACCAGATGACGTGAGGCGGGGACACTTTTAAGGGATTATGTGAATCCGTCTAATGACGGGAGCTAAGATAACTCTCGCTGTGTTACGATTTCAAATCAATGTATACAATTACAAAATATATATAATATAATAATAATTTTATATTATCACTATTATTATTATTTTATCTTAATATTACATTTATATATAATATAATATTTTATAATATTAATAATTATTTTATTATTATTATTATTATTATTATTATTATTATTATTATTATTAATATTATTATTATTATTATTATTATTATTATTATTATTATTATTATTGTAATTGTTATTGTTATTGATATTATTATTATTATTATTGTTATTATTATTATTATTTTTAGTATTATTATTATTATTATTATTATTATTATTATTATTATTATTATTATTATTATTATTATTATTATTATTATTATTATTATTATTATTATTATTATTATTATTATCATTACTATTATTATTATTATTATTATTTTATTGTTGCAATACATACAAACTCGGTCAAAACCGGCATAAACATGTTGTACGGACACAAATGTCAAGTATTTCCATGTGTTTACCTTATTAAAATCTACTTAGAACTACTTAATATATCTTCTTCTTCTTCTTCTTCTTCTTCTTCTTCTTCTTCTTCTTCTTCTTCTTCTTCTTCTTCTGCTTCTCAAATGCCCACATTTGGCTATACTACTTAATATATCATTGTCCACATTATTTTTTCCAAACCGAACTGTGGATGCTATGTACGGTCGTGGCCGATTTGTACTCATCCCAGCATTCGCTCTTTGTACGGTGGAAACCACGAAAACCACCATCGGGATGGAGAACTTCTTGAAGTCTTCATTCTTCTTAGTTCAAAAATTTTCGCACTATCCTACACGTGTTCAAAATAATTGCTTTTTGCATCTCGATGTATATGTTCGGTTGGAGACCAATTAGTTTAATACTGTCATGGAGTTTACGTGGAACAATGCCATTTGCTGATATAATTAACGGTATAACAGTTACATTATTCTGCTTCCACAACCTTTTTATTTCAATTGATAATTCCTTATATCTGTTTATCTTTTCCCGCCAAGTTGTCTCTACATTGTGGCATAAAGGGACGGCAACATCAATTAAAATCGTTTCTTGTTTCTTCTTGTCAATAAATATAATATCCGGTCTATTGTGATGTATGGTTTGGTCTGTAATAACTGCCCGGTCGTAATATAATTTGTAGTCTTTACTATCTAATACCTTTTCAGGCTTGTATTTGTAATACGCAGTGGTTGTGTTTATAAGTTTATACTTCATGGCTAATTTTTGATGTACAATGTTTGCAACTTGGTTATGCCTATGAAGATAATCTGTTTGACAAAGCATTTTGCACCCAGATACGATATGTTCAATTGTTTCGCCGTTCAAATTACATTTTCTACATTTATCTTCCACTGTGACGTCTTTCAGTATGTATTTTTTGTAATTGTTAGTCTTGATTACTTTATCTTGAATAGCGATCATAAATCCCTCTGTTTCGCTGAAAATGTCCCCGGACGTTAACCATTTGTTCGATGCTACCCTATCGACGCTATCCTTAAGAAGTTCTTTATAATGTCTGCTATGTAACGTCTTTTCTGATATTCTGATCTCTTTTGCTGTGTCAGAATTTAGTTTTTGAAGCAAGTTTAAATTTCCGTCATTTAAATTGAGGGGAGAAAGCGACTTGTCTGCCGATACTATAGCTCTATGAAGTTGTGAATGTGGGCATTTTGTATAAAAGTACTTTCTTAGAATTTCAATTTGTTTATAATATAAATTATTTAAATCAATCAAGCCTCTTCCCCCTTTTTCTCTAGGTAGAGTCACTCGTTCTATTGCTGACTTAGGGTGATGACTTCTGTATTTGGTGAATGTTGTGCGGGTGAGAATTTCTAGGGCATGAAGTTCTGTCTGTGTCCAGTTAATAATTCCAAATGAATATGTTAGTACCGGTATAGCATAAGTGTTAATTGCTTTGATCTTGTTTTTACCATTCAATTGTGTTTTTAAAATGGATCCTATTCGTTTCGTCTATAACTTGTTTAAATATATGTATGTATTTATTCATTATATAGGACTATTTGCGTTTCATAACATTTTCGAAGATACAGCACCGAATACGAACCTTGACAAAACCGACATCAATATTTCCATAGTAACCGGCCGTGTCACAGCTGTAGAGCTTTCGTCACCTGCACTTCTACTTCTCTAATCGCTATGTCGCCAGTGTTTGGACAGATGGGGCGTTCCGTTCGTCCGTCCATTCGTTCGTTCGCCTTGCGAGTTACGCGTGTCGAGGGAAACCAAAGGTGGAGCACGTTCACACAGTAGATAAAAAAGGGGAGTGACTTTGAATCCTGCTTAAGACAGGATGGATGTGTGAATCATTTAATCACAACATCACCTTGTGTTATCCAGTAAATGTACAGAAAATACAATTTCATTTCGATTGAAAATTGAAGGTTTTTGGTTCGTACCTTTATCTTACATTCAATATCTCAATTTTGGAATGATTCGGTGCTACATATTATCACGATCTATAGATTTTATCAAAAATACGATGCAAGATTTAAATTTTAATAACATCGCTCAAATTGTATAATTTTACGATTTTATCCAAACGTAGTTCGTTTTAACTCCTTATGTTAAGAAGGTCCTTAAATCGTGATAAAATCTTCCCAATCCCACGCACCTATATTGAATCTGATTATAAAGATATGAACAACACAACAAATTTTAATTTATCATACTGTTTAAGCTATTTGTGTTGTACTTTCTCAAAACATTTATAACTGAACAAAGTACAATCATACAGAAATACATGACCCAAATTTCATAGGATGCCAAAGAAACAGTAATAATATATCTCTAGATTAAACAGGACTACAACGTACTGGTTAATGTATGTATGGTGGTGATCACAAGAAGGGGGAGGGCCTAGCGCCCCCTTGAGTATGCCTGAATCCACCACTGCTCCCAAGGTCAGTTATTGTTCTTTGATGATCTATCAAACTTAGCTTGAGTTAGTTAGCCTAAACCCACACAAATGTTCACGTATTCTGATGTGAATGTTGCTTCACCTATGTAGTCACTTGCCAAGGCCTATGGGCATTTACGTTTATTTTACCTACCAAAGGGCTTACTGAAAGATCGACAAGTGCACGGTAAGTTGACGGTAAGAATGGCGTGGTATCTCTTTGTATCGGGGCTTGCCGTTGAATTGAACTGAACTGTAGCTGAGTCTCGAACTCTCATACCTTCCTAAATGGGGTTTAAAATGTCGGGACAAAGGAGAACACTCGCCAAACTAACCCAGACGTTGAAGGCTGCTACGTTACGTTAAGTTACGTTGGGTCTCGTGTTGCTCATCTCACGTAGCAATCGATAACTTAGGACGGACGGTATTTAAACAATGGTGTATTGATTAAATCGAGGAACGTGGACCGTTCTGTGAGTGGAATCTCCTTCTACAGCAATTGTTTGAACTTGCCTAAAAGGAAAAACATTTTACGAATGTTTTCAAGTCCTCTGGTTTATGCTCGCGCCCGGATTGGTAGAGTAAACATTTAGAGATGTATTCCTAGGCGCGACCGGGGACTACCACAGCGAAGGAAATGCGAAGAATGGAAATTCTTGAGCCATGTTCACACATTTTATTCTACGGGACGTTCACCCCACCCCCTATTCGCACTTGCGGCGTGTCGTTGAATCGGAAACGCTGTTTATCGACGTTACCACAAGAATAACCGACGGCGCGATGCGATGGGGGCAATTAAGCCATAACTGCGTCGTTTTATTAAAAATCTCCTCTGTGTTGAAGAAAATTGAAAAGGAAGAACAGGTCTTGTGAAAAGTTTCGCGAGCTGCGTATTTAGAGATCGCTAAGTGACATGGTCCGTACATCTTTAACAACACAGCCGTGAGCTGGAGGAAATAGGTTCTGCGGAAGTCGGGGATATATTTTAATGAGGTCACGTTGAAAACCGAGAATAGGTAACTTTCGAATAAGATTAAAAACTCAAATATGACAAATGAATAAAGTAGAAGCCTGCACTCCTTCATGGTTGAAGACATTAAACAAGTACTAATGTGAAACAGTGGCGTAGCTAAACTTGCAAGGCGAACCTTGGTCAAGTGTCCTTGTCTTTCCTCCTGCTACTTCCCATGTATAATAGTGAGTGTATTTGTTTACAAGACAGTCGTTGTGCACCAGCAAATATGCTCGTTCACTTCATAACATTTTAGTTGAGAATCAGCGACCAAAGTGTTCGCTTTTCTCAACCACTTCAGATCCGCTTTCCTTATTTATATTTAAAGATGATTTCAGGGAAGAACTGTTATCTATAAATTAAAACACGTTATTTATTATTCGTGTTGCTTTACGTTTGTGTTATTGCAAACATGATATTCTAGACAATGAGTGGTGATAGACGGAGTTGAAGGACAAATACACAAAACCGTGTACCTTATGCGGGATTCAAACTCACGCTCAGGACCCGTTTGACAGCTATTATGTATATGCAAATTAAATTCATTTAAGTTGACATTTAAAAAAGATTCTCAACCAATGAAGTACGTATTTATTCTATCATATTATCCTATACTCTAACGTTCCTTCCCTTTAAAGAGCCTCTGGGCAGCTCCCTACCCTGTTCTGTGCCTACGTCACTGGAGTAGACGTTAATGCCCGATGGGTGAATTATCCCTGCAACTGCGATCACGAGGCCTCGCGCAAGCCTATAGGTATCGGGACACTCAATATTCGCAAGCTAGAGCCAAGACGGGCACAAACTAAGCCTTTAAGACAAAGATCTAGAGAATTATGTTGTCACTGCAGTTAATACAAAGTGAAATGCTTCGGTGAGTTATATTCTATACTAATTGACACGGTCTCAGGGAGTTGTATTACCTTGTAGGATAACTTAACTTTTATATTCACATTCTACATAATATTTATTTAATTTTGCTTCTATTGAGTTTTATAGCTATTTTACAAAGGAGCACAATAAAAACATAGGCCTAGAAGTAAAAACAAAAGTAAAAACACGAAACAAGCAAACAGCATGTAGCAATAAATATAGTACAAGAACACGCAGAAAGCATTTTTCATATATACTGTACGTCTATATGCTTTGAAGCACTGTTGTATTACTGCTGCCACAATGTGCGCAATACTACATTTGGCCACTCTCGTATATCATTCACGCAAAGAGCGAGAGGAACTGTGATACGCAAATTACAAAACATATTTAGCTTTAAGTTTACTGATTATGTTCATATTTTGTTCCCTTAGTTCGATCATCGATATTTCAACAACTACGAACTAAATTTTGACCTGTAGATTGACGATTATTACTTCGCTGCTATATTGAATGCGACGAGTAGTCGTCGAATTGGAATCGTCGTTAAATATTGGCATACGGCTAACTTTGTTGGAGTTCATTCATAGTGTCGTTAGATGACTTCAACTCAAACCGAAAGTGTGTCTAATATTTACATAATGAATGCTTTGATGATATTATGAATATTGACCCTCGTAGTTTTAAAGTGGTAGCTATAGCTGCCTATATTCGAAATTGATAAACATTGAACCAAAGTTCTACTTTTCAAGTGCCACTCAGGCTAATGGGCAGCCTAGGTCTCAGTGGAAACATGTTACGACTAGAGCTAGGTTATTACTCATTAATTAGAAACCGTGTTTTATTAAAATCACTAAGCAGCTGGCTCCTTGATTTGAATTGCCTCCATTACTTTCGCGCGCAAAGTGCTCCGTATAAGCGTTATTACGCACTCCATTCTGCCTAGAGGGGTAAAGTACTTAAGACATATAGATGTAATGGACTCGAAAACCTCCAGTTGGCCACAAATAAGCCTAAGAAACACCGGGGTCTATAGACTTGCGGCAGCCTTCTATACTACTTGTTTCCATACGGCAAACTTTGTCAGGCAATGTTTACTTCAGTCCCCCTCGGGAGCGGAGCCCAGCTCATTGAATTGAGAGGCTGTTGCTTTATTAAGTTATATTATGTTTGATGTTGGCGTACGTAACAAGAAGATGTGTTGATGTGAGGGGCATTAGTTCGAGGCAACTACATCCCTTGCCACTGGCGTGAGTGACACGGATTGAAAAGGTCAAAGCTAATGTCATTAAGATTCCGCGGTAACTTATGACTTTTTTCTGGGTACAAGTTATGGTAATTTGAAGGGGAAATTCAACATGTCATCAGTAAACAGTCCTAAGATGATTAGCGCTTTTGGCATTATGCTACAAGGTGCTGTAATTTCTCTTAGGAGGGGGAGGGGGGAGGGGGTTAGAGGGGAGAGGGTAACTATTTCCCAGAGTTTACAAAGCTGACCGTTAGACCTCGGTTATATTATATTAGTAAACTTCCACCAGAGTTAGCTCATAACGCTCAAATTTTTTGTAATTTTTCCACACTTTAATTCCGGTGTTAGACAGAATATATTTACTCGTGTTCAAATTAAAGTTACCATAGAGACACGTATACCATGATTGTTTTTTAAATACATGCCCTGGTTGAATGCAATGCCAGAGATGTGCACTAAACAGGACATGCAACACTTATTAGCAAGAGATATCAATATGTGTTGTAAAACACCAATTCAAAAAAGTATTTGCACAAAAATTGCATGTATGCCTATTTAATAGCATATGACATTTCTCGTCTTGTAATAATAAACCGAACATTTACTTTCTAGGCACAAGAAATGAATCAGATGAACGCACTGAACAACGAGGTTATAAACTGTGTAGTCATACAACAAGCAGAGTTACTATGGACCTATAATCTATATGCCCCAAAGCCAGAAATTTTGAAACAAGATGCTGAACTGCCGACGTCTTTGGCTCAGCGTAAAGTAGGTACAAATTACGAAAAGACATTGATACATATTGAAATATTGAAATACAAGTTAATTCTAATAATGCTCATTGAGCTATAGTTGCTGGTGTTCGGTCGTTTCTAGCTTGAGATGTGTCAGAATTTACGTGATGACGAATTGATGTTGGCAACAATCCGCATCCAATTCACATGTGCTGCAACTCATGCAGGTTGTAAACTTTGACATAACAGCTTCAGAAAAAAACTCTTGCACACAAAAAAAATTGAAATGTATAAGTCGCAATAATTAACGAACGAGCTTAATTTTTGTAAATCATATCTAAAGCGGAGTCAACTCATCCATTAAGAAAGTTTTGGCGTGCATGTTTGTTGCATAATCCGAAACGACATAAACTCACATTTCGCAAATGTTGACTGGGTTTCCTTTCACGCAACTCTTTATTGTTCGGTGTAGCGTGCGCAAGTGTTCCAAGTGCTCAAGTGGAAGTACACAAGTTAGTTTAATTGCAATTTGGACACGTCTCTAGTCCTACACAAGTTTCAATGCGGAGAGTTTTTAATTTCTCTCTTCTCGTTTCAGAACTAAAGAACGTAATACTTCCGAGAGCTTATTTGTCTAGTTCTAAATTGAATTGGGACCGGATGGACAGTTCCACCTTTCTTATGTGTCACTTTACGTATATTTGCCACTGCAGCACCTCGTGTGCACGGAATAGCTGCCTCCTCGCACGTCAGACAACTTCTGCCTCGGCCGCGGATCCACAGGAAGACTTTGGATCATGCCGACAATATACTAAATTTAGTAAACGTATGATTTTCTCTAGTAATGACCTCTTCTCTTTATTCTATTGTATAAATTCCAGATTCATTACTTGACTTGCAACTTCAATCAATGGTCTTCCATAGATGTTGTTCACTATCTCTGTTCTAGAGTTGAATATTATATGAACTGTTTCAACTTCCATTTTACGTCAAGGTTAACTCCAATTGAACGTCATTCAACTTTTAACATACTCCTTTTTGCAGTATTATTAAAAATGAATCAACCATTAAGAAATCCCTTGCACTTATACCACGACTGTTAAGTCATGGACTGGGCTCCGTATCCTGCAAATTTATTCGAGCAACAAAATATCAAACGTAAAATAGTAACTATTTCTGTAATGTGTGTTCCGTACTTGAATCTGTTCTCTACAGCTTATTTAACCAGTATTTATCATACTCAAGAAGTGGTTATCTACTTCGCTTCAGCAGCCAATACTTTCCCCTCGTTCCGTCTCCTTCTCAAATCTCTCTTCACCAGTAGTTAATTTCACTTTTCGAAACAAAATGGTTTTCGTTCAATAATAATTAATCAATAATACATATTTAAAATCTCCATCCAACATTATTTAAGGTGTAGTTTACTCGTAACCGGTAGTTTGTACCAATTGCCAAGTTTACTGTTACTGACTTGCAATACAGCTAACCGTGTAAATGGCTGTTCAAGTCGACATTCCGAGTTTCTATTCAACCCACTTGAATTCATCCATTGAAGCAAACATTGAACCACCTAAATAGAGCATTATAATCCTCATGGAGATAAAATGACTCCATTTAGACATGATGGCCCTTACACACGGAAATTGTTACCACAGATACACACACACACTACACAGATACAGTATACGGCATCATTCCTTGGAACCATCTGTGAAATTTCTGGCACCAAACACTTTTATTCCATCCTTTATATAATGTGTGATGTTGTAACAATATATTATAACAGTTTCCACTGCTTCCATTCGAATACAGATCAACCCGATCTACTTAACACTGGGTATGTGAATATGTAAAGTTAATTTGTTGGTAACCATGCGTTATTTGACATATAGTTGAATTAAACTTGCAACAATACAAGCAACTTTCGACTCCTGCTACGAAACATCTCAATCATATCGAGGATAGGACACTGCAACGATAACGAGTGTCAAAGGAGAAGGAAATCACAGTAGCAGCTTCAATATCCTCCCAATTTAAAATGCACAATGGGAGTTTACATGGTTGCTTACGCGTACTCACAATTGAAATTCGAAATAAACATGTGTTCTTATTGTGTCTAGAACTGAGTTTCTGCTTGAGATCTTCTTTTATCACCGATAAATAACATGCAATACAGAATACCAAGTTGAAATAAATTTACTATTACAACCCACGTTCCAAGTCAGACATTTTTCGTTGTATGTTTCAATTTGTTTTGCAACTGCATGTACAAAAACTCCAAAGCAGGTAATTATTGTGTATGAAGATATAGTTTCAAGAGAAGTTTTCATTTCATTAGCTTAGTTATGTATTTGTCTCATCAATTCTTCTATCCACTGAAGTACATTGTTATTCTAACTTTGTCAGTTTTACTCTGGACTACAACCTGAAACTGGACCTGCCAAAATTGTCGAAGGGTATAAAAGGGAAAGGGCTAAAATTTTAACGCTAATGTCCGGTATTATGACGGCCCGCTAAATATTTAGTTTAGTTGAAAACGGTAGATAAGTATGTATGCGAGTGAAATAATTATAGCCACACTACACTGGGATAAAACGTATTATCAAGCGCAGTATTTTCCCTTCGTTTATCGTATGTACATCAATAAAGACATACCTGCAACCTGCAACCTGCAGACATACACCTGGTCACACAGAAGCTTCAATAAGCCATACTTTTCACGAATAGAAGCGTGTACATGCATATACACCATCAATCTTCATAGTTTGTCTGTTTGCTCGGCTTACCAGAGCGATTCTTTCCACTACTAAACCAACGGAAATTAGTTTATATTCCTAACATTTCACACTATTTTTAAAAAGCTTGAGGTGAAAAGAATAGGTTGTGAGATTATATTAATTAATTACTTCAAGATATTATTAAGTATTGCTTGTTTATTGTCAAGTACGTTTTGCATTTTCTGTGAATTTATATCATAGGTACTCTAAATTACACGATTTCTATGCAATAAATACCCCATCCATAAACGGATACTTTTCCCGTGAAATCTTCTGCAGACTTTTTATTTCTATACATACCCATTCCAATGCATAGCTTGGATTATACTTTAAGTCTTCTTATTCTGCATTCTGTTTCCCTTTCACTTGTCCTTCAATTATATTCCTCTTTAGTAGTACTTTGTGTCTCAAAGTGGAGCCAACTAAACTATCCCCCCCCCCCCCCCCCCCGTTTCGTTAAACTTTTCCTAAACCTTCTTTCTTCGTTTAATTCTTTCAAGTACTTCCTTACTTGTCATTATCTATCCCGCAGATCTTCAACGTTCGCCGTTAACACTCGAATGCCTTCAACTTGTTCCTTCCTTTTTGGATACAGTTCATGTTTTAAATCCATACATTACAACACTCCATACGTAGCTTTTCATGAATGTTCTCCTGTAGTCTCAATGGTTATGCTTCTCGTTGCTGCATGTTTGTTTCTAATGTAGAATATTCGTTTAGCTTGCGGTGATGTTTTATGCCAGTCAATATGTAAGTTAATATTGAATCAAAATAACACAACAATTAATGTCGGAGTGGTATCGATATAGTTAGAGTCTCGTTCCATTTATAAATTAAATGAGTTGTGTTGAACCTTCAAGTGGTATAGTTTCATGTTTTATCGTTAGGACCTCTGGGGTATTCGTGTGAGGTCCGATGTTAATGCGTACCCTGCACGGACTACTGACTTTTACAGTCGGCCTCCTCACTTACACATTAGCAATAAAAAGTCATATCCCTTTTCCAATTATTGAAACTTAGCCACAGTAACATGGTGGTTGAGTGACAGAAGGTACACAGAAATGCAGCACGTACTAGTAAAAATGTTCCGTTTCTTGTCTCTCCGCTTGTCACTTTCTGTTCCCTCTGTTGAAACATTTAAACTGAATCGTCAGTTCGTATCGTATCGTCAGGAAGGGCAAACGAGTCTTTTTGTTGCTGCTGACGCTTATTCAAGTGACAAATTTATTCATAAAGGCGAACATGGGATGTTAATTATTAGCCGCATTTAGCACGCGCAGAATCCGACGCTCTTGTCAATCTAGTGTTTCGGCTTCTGCTTTCCTCTCATAGGTATCGCTTTAGAGATTGGTGAAACGTATTAGTTGCACACAACATTTTTTTATTGACCAAGTTTATATGCACGCAATTGATCCTCCTATCTAGAAACACCGCTTAGGTAGATTACAGCAATGCCCTTTACTGCATAACCGATAGAAGTGGCTTAGTGCTAGCGCACCAGACCCGTAACTCAGGAGTTACGTGATCGATACCCGGCATTGGATATCTTGTACCCAACGTGTGCACAAGAGGATGTCTCAACTGGAACAACGGACCAAAGATTACTGAGTGCAACGGACTCAAAGTGGCCATGTTATGTTAGGATTAAGTGATGTGCGTCCTAGCTATACAGCTCGAGGATAAATACCGAAAATAATTTTAAAAACTTATGAATGAAGATAAACATGTGGAATATGAGACATCCTAAACTTATTGTACCGATAGAGATGGCTCAGCAGTAAGACGCGAGACTCTAATTCGGGAGGTCGCCGGTTCAATTCCGCGGCCACCGACAGTCCAGACTGAAGGTTTTTCCGAGGTTTTCCTCTGTCGTAAAAACGAATACTGGGATTGAGTCATACTAGCAGCCCTCGGACATTCCTTCCCAACTATTCAAACACCCTAATAACCTAGTTAGTCACCTGAAGAGGGGCACATCAGGTAAAGATGGTGTGCACCCTATAACGGGTATTCCTACGGAAAATTATTATTATTAAACTGATTGCGGTTATTGAAGCTTATAATGTTATAGGTTAGGTTACCTGATATCGAGTGAACATCAGCTTTAAGCTCAGACGAGTTCGTTACGCCATGAGTACAAACTTTAATCATACTTTTTTGTAGATGAGTACGAATGCCAAATGGACTCTCTGACACATTCCGCGTTTGGCAGAGGAAAACCTCGGAAATACGTAATTCAGGGTGGCCAACGGCGTCATCTAATATTACTTGTGTCATAAATACTCTAGGCCAAACTATTTTACTTCTCACTTATTGTAACATCACGTCATACCACACTAATATCCGCATATGTACTTCATCCACTGGGATTTACAATTAAATTGCAACTGTTCATTCACAAATCGTAACAACGTACGTCGTTGTCCGCCTCATACCCTTCCACGTTTATAACGCATCATGTTTTTAAAATTGCATACATAGTAGGCCCGACACATATTGCATTAAATACATGTATAAAATGCAATCATTCTTGTACTCATTCCGCACTTTCCTTTACAATCGAAATAATTGCGCTGGAGAAAATTATCGCAGATTTAGTTTAAATTTATCACCTTTTGTGATTCACTGGATACTTATAGGTTTAACACTGTAAATGTTGCTTGCTAATAACATAGAGTGTAATACCTATAGTTTGTGCTTGAGGTTGTGGTAACGGTATGCAAATAGCGTGCTGTAATATACAAACTATCATGGTGTAACGCAATCACAAATAAGAATTAGAAATGCAAGAGCTCAGTAAATATTGAAACCACATTGAAATAACGACGGAAATGAGCAGAACGTAGAGATGAGGAGGATGTAACTACACAGAACATAGGGAGTTTTGCTGTACAAAATGAACGTAAATACAACCGTGTAGGCGGTGAGATCGATCCCCAGGGGAAAAGCATCGTCTATCACTAATATTCCCCATGTAATAATATGCAGTAAGAAATTGCTTCCTTAGTGATTTTTCGAAAATAACACAATATGAGATCGAGTTGATTTCCGCTCAGTATCGATATAGAACCGTTACTCATATACTTCGTGTGAAACGAGAAAGCTTGCTCTAAAGCCATATACCAACAATTGTCGACATCGGGTTCGCAATCACAATCCGGAAATCGTGGTTGTGGTGCTGGTCACAACCAAATCGTAACGTCGTACATGATGTCGCAATTCGGTGTTTAATGGGAATGTGTTGATATTTCGAAGATTGCGATCTTGGTTCCGATTGCGATCACGATGCCGACAAGTGTGGTTAGGGTTTTATATACTCACTGCGATGAGCTTGCGATTTCTGTGCGTACTAAAATAAGCTCCAGATAATAGTTTTATCGGTGCCAGTTTCTTTTATAATTGACTAAGTATTTAAAAGTATATATCTATCATATTTGATTATAAAACTATTTATTATATTTATATTTATTGTAAACAAACAGATGGAAAAAATAATAACTCAAGCGAAAATAGTATAAATTGAAGAAACATAGATAATCTTCGAACATAAATGAATTTACAACATAACGGTTAAATGAAAGATTTTATTAGCAAGTATATGAAACTTTGAAATGTTCCTGGGATGTTTTGTTAATTGAACCTGTGATCCATGTGATATGTGTGTCCTAGATAAATAAGTGAAGACTATTAAGAGCTGTCAACTTCAGCTAATACAACAAATGTAGCCTCGTGTTTCTGAATGGCCAAAAATATATAGGCCCATTCCCGTAAGTTTTGTTTCCCTTTTGTCCCGTTGAAAGCGCTGAGAAACGTCGAGGCCATTTCCGGCGGAAGTGAAGCGTGAAATCACTACACTACAACATTCTACATCAAAACGCTAGGCCATAAGGCAATGAATGTTTCACGCATTATGTGTGCATTATAATGCCTATACTATTCGCAAGTGATTTACAAGAGTGGTCAAAACATACTTCACGCTATTTAATTAACCTAAAATTCGTAATGCGTAAAGACAACATTTCAATGTGAAGTCCAAAAGTAAATTACAACATTAAGAAAATTATTTTGATTCATCACATTGAATATTCTTAGTTACATCTAAAACTCTCATTGAAATGTAGAAACAAACTATATTCTCTGTTGTCAAATTTGTTTTCTAGCTAGAAAACAACAAAATTCAATAGCTTAATTATTCAGTTTAATCGGGTCTGATTAGATTAAATTAAATGGCGAACATAAAAAATACAGCTATGCAGATAATATGAATTAGAATATACCAAATAGCGATCAAGAACTGTGTTTTAGTTCATTCAGTATGTTATTTATTCATGAATAAATTAATATAGTGTGGTTGACCTGTTTCGGAAATCCTAGTTCAGTGGCTCATTAAAAGGGGTATGGCAGGGAGGGGGAGGGGGAGGGGGAGGGGGAGGGGGAGGATTTTTCCCCAATACACGCCTTCTCACGCAATACCACACTAACAATGCTCAACACTTGTCACAAACACCGGAACGTCAAAAATGGTTTAGTGAATTCACTATAATAGTAAACGCCAACGGGGAAATGAAGAATTATTATTCATTGTTTTAAACATGATCCGTTTATGCCAATTTATCACTTACTATACACATTGCTGGCAGGTATAAATTTTTTGTTGATGGTAACGTAAAAGTTAATGATGCAATGTTAGTATATTATAAACAATAGATACTTCAGAATAGGATACAAATACTACTCAAACTTGGTGGCTAGCAACTAAATGTTTTTTGTAATACTATGTATCGATCTATTTGAAAGAATTTTTGTACTCTACAACGTTTGATAAAGCAATTCCATACAGCATTTTATGATGGGTGCCAAGAACATATGAATAATTAATTAAAAATATAGGACTATACACTGTTCCTTGTCAATTAAAATACTTATAAAACGGTGCAATATTTCGGGAGCTGATTAGCTCCCGAAATATTGCGTCGTTTTATAAGTATTTTAATTGACAAGGAACAGTGTATAGTCCTATATTTTTTATCACACATATATACCTGTTCTACTAAGTTTCTGTTTTTGATATGAATAATTAGTTTCGCAGACGATGGGGAGTCGAACACACCACGTCTCAAGTCGCATGCAGCAAAGCAGCCGTTTCGCAAATATCCCGAAATCAAGCTCTAGTTTACTCCTATGTTTTCCGCCACTAATTAGATTATTTTCAATATTCATAATATATTGATGTGGTGTTCACGAACTTTGAATTTAGTTAACCGGTTGGTTTTCAGTCTTCAGATCGAGTTTGCTGGGGTTGGAGCGGAGTTACAAGATGCGGTATATCTAATTGGAGTACATACCTCTTATGTCTGTCTCTTGAGAAGCATCAAGCTCCAAGCCCGGCAACTACTTGGGAAACGGTGTCACGGTATTAACTTGTAACTTGTAACCGTAGACAGAATGGGCAACAGATACGACCGCCAAGTCAGTGATTGGTCGTAAGGAAACGCGACCTTTCAGCTTTTCATGACGTCACTTCAACGGTGACTAAATGGAAATGAAACTCTTTATGCATGTACGAAAGAATGAATAATAATAATAATAATAAAAATACACTTTATTGTGCCTTTGGCTGCAGACGAATCAGCCGTCTAATCAGAATATGTATTATTTTTATTTTTTCTTGTGTTTCAGAAACTCATTTGTAGAAAGAAACGGAGATAGTGAATTGTTAATGATTTCGAGTTGTGTTGAGTTGACAGATACATTATTGTGTGCATTAATGTATTGCTTCATTTTTGCTTCGGTTTGAATCCAGTAATTACTTAATGACAGTTAATATTTTTGATCCATTTCTATCACTTACGAAATACCCTTATTTTTCGTGAAAAACGTATGTACGTCCTAGCATGTTTTTTCATATAGCGAATGTTTAGTGAATTTTAGAATATACATGCAGACCTACAACGAAAATGCGAAATTTCTAAACCTAAATGCGAACATTTCGAGACATTAATGGTGGAAACTTGTGTCCCATGCACTTCTAATAGGTCTATACATTAACCTCTGAAACCTACCATAGTGTGTCCAGGCGCAGTGCTGGCTCATTACGCTACCATAACTCCAGCCAGAAGAATGTACCCCCCCCCCCCTCCCCTCCCCCTTCCCCCACCACAACACCACAGTCACACACACATACATGTGTACGCGCTTCAACATTGCATCGAGTAGGACATAATCGACCGGTCTCTAGTACGAATCCAGCCAGCAATTGTGTTAATAGGAATAGTAAATGTGACTTCGCAGCCTTCATAGCAAAATGAAATAAAATAATAATAAAATATAATAAATGATAAAATAATAAAATGATATATGTCCCCCACGAAGCACTACTTCCTGTAATAAAGACAATAAATACAAATTAATACATTTTATTTATTTATTTATCAACAATTCGTTTCTGCTTTTTACATGACTAATATCTTACTCTTGTACCGTTCGACCATACATCGATTAGTCGATATCGATGCATATTTCTGGAGTCGGGTTTACTTTAAAAACAAATAAAATCGTTTTTTTTCTTATTTGTTTTATTGAATGCAATAGCCTAATTTACAAGACCAATGCCTCCAAAGAAAACAGTAAAATTAAATTACATCCAGTACCCTTGGGTCGATAATTTCGCCCGACATGATGTTTTGTTAGTGATTTCAACAAGTATCGTTACTAATTCAGTCAACCACCAGAGGCGTTCGCGATGATAACAAACTTGTTCCTTCTTTTCTTTCTTTGATATCGATTATTTCCGCGATGATGTCGACATCGAACGAGTTTCGACATCGCGATGTGACGTCGATTTATTTACTTGTCGATCACGATGTAGTATAGTCATTTTCCATCGACGGTGCCGGGGCGATCTTACTTTGAATAGCGTCTCTAATGTCGGCGCGCTGTCGTACAAGCAACAACAATACCAGCGACCTGGAAGCATTCTAATCAGATCCGTACGCCTCCAGCTACGATCGATAAACTTAGCTTGTTTAGCTAATCTGTAATGGAAGCAGCTTTGACAGCTAAAAGTGGTGCAATACACCAAGTTTGGAATTATCGAAATAATAACACAGGCCGCGGATGATACACGCAAACCTTGTCATACCTATATCGACTGAATTTAATGGCTGTTCCCCACAGTAGTGAAATGGCTTTATATAAAGTGCTTAACCAAACGCTTGTGTTTACTCTTAGGGACAATTATTGAAATTATCGACCGTAAAATCTTGATAAAAAAAACTACTTCAAAAGAAATAGGCAGTTGAATAAACCTACCATTAAATGTTCTGAAAATACAGTTGTAAGTAGGTTGGCGGTTCGTGTGACTAGGCCACTAGGGTATAAGCAAAGATTACATACACTAAAGTGTAATCTTTGGTATAACGTCTGTAGAATGATAAGAACACGATACTTTAGGTGGGCTAGGTGGAGTTCGAACTCCGACATCCTACTTGTCACATGATGTCAAGTGTAAATATACACGATAGTAAAAAGATATGACATTGAAGTTCAAAGAACAGTCTTCATCTTCTTCCTGTCACCACTGTTTTGTATTATCAATCTTCATCGTTGTGTGTTGATTGTAACCAACAAACTATTATTCACATAACTGAATAGCCCCGACACTAGATAAATAAATTGTTATTGGATTCACCGATAGAGGTGACTCAGCGGTAAGACGCGAGACTCTAATTCGGGAGGTCGCCGGTTCGATTCCGGCCACCGGCAGTCCTGACTGAAGGTTTTTTCCGAGGTTTTCCTCAGTCGTAAAAGCGAATGCTGGGATTGAGTCCTACTATCAGCCCTCGGACAATCCTTCCCAAATATCCAAACACCCTCATAACCTAGTTAGTCACCTGAAGAGGGGCACATTAGGTAAAGCTGGTGTGCACCCTAGAACGGGTATTCATACAAAAATTATTATTATTATTATTATTATTATTATTATTATTATTATTATTATTATTATTATTATTATTATTATTATTATTGTTATTATTATTATTATTATTATTATTATTATTATTATTATTATTATTATTATTATTATTATTGCATTCTAAACCACCCCATGCAATACAGGCAAGGATTTATACAGCTAAGTAATGCCCAATTGACATTGACACGTGTTTGGGAGGTGGGAGACTAAGTGAAAATTGTCCGTGGACTTACTTATAGTCCCAGTATTGACTTATATGGTTGAGAAAATACCCGGGAAAACTTCAGTCAGGATTGCCGGTGGTGGGAGTCGAACGCGAGCCTCGTGTGCTAACGCTGAAGAGCTCCGTTGGTGACCGACCAAAGATGATGATCCCCAACGTAACAAGTCTCACACCGCGGTACAGATAAGGATCGGAGTCGGTCAGTCAAACTCTCCATCTGGCTTTTAAATATAAAACAAACTATAGCTGTCCCAAGACTACCTTACACATGCTTTCGTCACAGGCGACTGGTTCGTAGCCAATCAGCGATCGGTATTGGCGCAGGTGTGTCTCGAGCGGTTCTCTGGTTTGCTACGACTGCCCCGGATGTGACGAAAGCAGGTGGAAAGTAATCTTGGGTCCACTATAGTTGTAAGTTTGCTTTAATATAAACATTGTATCCGATTGTATTCATTAAACTTGCTGTGATTTGTAAAGATTATTCTAAATACGATTTTAAACTATTTGTAGTAGGCCACTAAGCAAAACACAACATGTAATAATACTGCAATATAAAGCTCACACTTTCTAAGAAATTGTCTGCCAATCAGGTGATGATGATATTTGGGTTTTACGTCCCACATTTTTGCAACTTTGGCTAATCGAGACGATCAGGTAGTGTCGAGTATGGTCGTCGTTCTTTTGGCCAACTTATAATAACATCTCAGATAAAACTGTGTGTCAGTCCGGCCCTAAGCTAAGCATAGTGCGCCAATGGTTCCCAGCTCCGAGACAAGACAATGCGGCGCTTCGTCACTATGAATCAGGTCGCCCCTAAATGGCCCAGCTCACACCGAATTCTCACACCACGCAACGCAGCGCAACTAACGCAGGCCAAAGACAAATTCACTCGGAGCTATTTGCAAACACTATAAATGTTTCCGGAATCCTTCCTTTATCCTCAACTGCTGACACTTCAACCCCGCAATTTATAAAGTCTTAATCCCCTCTATTGCGCCCGCTCTCTCTCACTCTCTCACTCCCACAACTTCTCAAGTCTTGCACACAAATGGCCATCTAATGCGCCTGGACTCATCATTACTGTCTCTGAACTAGGATCTAGCACTTTTCTTACCAAACTGAGGCCAGGGTTCGAATCCTGTGTACGTAGTGACATCTCTACATTGATTCTCTTTACATATCCTTAGAGCAATACAATACTTTACATATCCAAAGAGCAATAATAACTATCTGGAATTGAGGACGAGTGTACAACAACTTACACTATTCGTACAAAAACAAGGTCATTCTTTGAATCTTGTACACGTTGAGTTATCTACAAACAGATTCCTCCTGCCCCCTCCCCTCACATTCATACTTTCGCCCACAAAATTATATTTGAATATGATGGATATTTATTTATAGTGATTATCTTCAACTGTCTTCGGTCACAACCAGCTAAATTGCGCATATCTATCTATCTAGCTAAATTGCGCACATATTGCGTTTATCGTACAAAGATAAATGTTCGTGAAATAACTGTTGCAGGGCACAAAATTACTCCCTTCACTACAATGTATGGTATGTTTATAGTAAATATGGAAGAGCGTGTAAACGGTATGATTGGGGGAAATTCTTGTTCAGGATTGGTAGTTGTGGTTGTCACATGTTGGCTCTTGACGTACGAATCTAAATGACAGTGTGTGTATCATCAATGTAATCACTGAAAACGTTCGTCATATAGTTGAAAAACTTTACATTTCAATTAATTGCTGTATTTTTCAAGGAAGGAACGGTGAGGGTTTGATATGTTTTATGAAGTGAGGCTAAGCTTTTCAACATTCTGTAGGTTTCGCGTTGTAAAAACCGCTGAGAGTGTTTTCTTTTTTTAGAGAGAGAAAATCTTTGTTTATGTCTGTTAACATTCCCCAAAATTAGTTTCCATATCTTAGGTATGATTCAAATAATGAGAATTAGCGTATTAATATAAAACAATATATAAATAATATATAGCTTCGCACGGTTACAATATTATATTTTGATATTAATACCTTCTAGAGATGTAATCAAAAATGCATTACACTCACGCGTTTCAAACTAGCCCGGCCTCTCACATTGTGGAAGTGGTACTATAAACACGGACATCAATTAATAACGCTGGCACCGAGTACTAGATTAATAACATGTAGACTAATACCGTGCCAAATGCCAGCCCATTATACAGCATAAGGGGACAATGGATGTAGCCGATAACGCAATCTTACATGATTGTCAAATCATTCCGTTGATGTTCTGCCAAGCCTGCCTAGTCCATCCATCACGAGATACACGACACCGTTGACATCGCCCAACACAGAAGCAAGACGAATTGCGGTATTACATGTGTTAGTACAACACTGCTACATAAATGTTCGATGGTGCAAACACGAATAACACACTCGGTAGCCTACTCTTTTGGTTAATTTACATCTATACTGATGATGTTAGTGATGTTATGTGTTGTTAGCATGCAGGCCGCATCGAAACAAACTAGTTGTATTCGGATTTCGGTTCGGCATAATTATTTTTGTTCAAAAACAGTTCAGTTAAATCATAATGGTATGGTTATAAGTGGTTTGGCTTAAATGGCAAAAACACAGGATAAGGTAACTAGGAACGAATCCACAATTAATCATTTCTTCAGTTGTTGCTAAATTACAAATCGTGTAGTAAAGGCTTGGAAAATCGTAGGGGAAAATGCAATTGGATGAAGCGAGTGGAGGGGAGACTTGTTCGTCTAGTACCAGGTCAAGCCGCTAGGCCAACACTCGCTCCGGTTCGCCTAGTACCAAGTCACGCCGCTAGGCCAGCTGCCACCCTATAGTTTCCAGGTCAAGCCGCTAGGCCAACATTTACTCTGGTTTGCCTAGTACAGTAGTAGTATCAGTAGTAGTAAGTCAAGCCACTGCGCCAACATTTGCTCTGGGTCGCCTAGTACCAAGTTAAGCCGCTAGGCCATCTATCGCCCTGGTTTGCCTGGTACCAGATCAAACCGCTTGTCGCCGTGTATTATTTTAGTTAAGTATTTGTCCGCTGTAGATGAATGCGGCGAGCGCTCATCGTGCAGTAATACAGCCACAGGTGACTCGAGAGACTGTGCACAACCCCCAGCTGAGCCACTGGGTCCGGTCAACCCGTCGCGTGCCGAGGGAGAGTCGGACGCTAAAGGGTAATGGGCTACAGGGGATAACACTGACACCGCTTAGTAGGAAATGGACGAGGAAAAAGGTGATAATTAGATATCCGAGTAAGAAAAAAGACGATGAGAAAAATCAATTGCCCTCTTGTTAGTACATCAGTCACCGGCGATGGCCGACTCACAAGTGGTGGGGTATAGCCTACATACGTATCATCATAACACATAACTATAATTAAAGTATCGATTAGTAATGTGTCGTAAATAATAGACGGTAAAAGTATTACTCAACAGAAAAGCAAACTTACGTGCATGAGGACATTACGCAAGGAGGAAAGAGAGAGAGAGAGAGAGAATCACACAATTCAGGAATACCAATTACCTTATCAGATAACAACACTGTACCTCCCCCCCCCCCTTGGAAGTGAGGCACTATACTGACAATGCTGTCTTCTACAAAGTTTGTTTTAGGGGGCAATTGCAATCAATTGCAGTTTCACTTCTGACAAGTTTTTTGTTTTATTACACTAACATCAATGCTAATTGAGCCGGGTTACGTTTCAGCGCGATAGTGGTTGATTTTAACATTGCACACCTCAAAACGACAATAATATACGTGACACGCGAAGAATGGCATTAGCAGGTACACTGTACACACAACTGTAATTAGTAATTACGACGGTTTGAACTATTACAGGCGGTAATTAAGGACCCAATTGTTTTAGCTCGATTGGTTAGTAAAACCGCTATAATACATGTGCTGTGGTTTCTAGCTGAGTGACTGATTGATCCTGATGAAGCTTCCAACACGGTCAGCGAAACGTCGAGAAGGAACGACGCGTGGTCCATCACAGATCTACGGGTACAACTCGTAGATATGTATACTGGCGACGCCGTAAGAAGCAAGGTGTCGCCTAAAATTCTGAGAAGAGATGGTCGATTAGACGTGTAGAGACACTGCCTATTTCAACGGTATTCAACTCGAGATTGCCCGATAGCTGCATTGTTATTGTCCACTGTATTAACTGCACCAACCGTGAATGAAATGCGACCCCACCACGTCTGACAACAGGCGGGCGACATTATCACTACAATACCTGAGGCAGGAGAACGGGATGCAACTAGATTTAGGTTGGTAGTTGTCACACGCGTCACTTCACTTTTACATAATCCGTGACGACAACACCTTGCAAGTTAACACGACGCGACTATAGTTATTGTAACACACAGTCTGTAGAAGATCATCTCTAATCTGGTCTCCGTTTGGCCATTGAAACCCACAGATTACTGAACTGGAAACTGCTGTCGAGAAAGACAGGTCTGCGCTAAATGTCAGTTTAAAATCCGAATTCTTACGAAAACTTCAAACGTTCGTTTACACGCTAGCTAGACATTCTATAGAGAAAGTTATCTTTGCAGACTTTCAAATTAAGTTTAAGTTTTGAGGCCAACCAAATTCTGTAACGTGAGAAGATATTTTTATATTCTACAAGACCATTAATGCAAATTTGAAAGAGGCTGCATTGTAAAATGGCTTGAAAATATACTTAGAAGTATTTAATTATAATTTACACGAATTCAAAATCCCATTTAAATGTGCGATACAAACGTGTTTACTTTAAAATAACCAGTAATAAACCTTTTTTAACCCCACCCCAAAATACACCCTTCACTATACTTATCTTGCAGTATTCAAACAATTTAACTATGTAATCTCTTATAGAAATGATACCTTATTGACTACTCGTTGACAAGTTTTTTTTTCCATTTCTGAGGGCCCTCTGTGCCAATACTATCCATTTACTCAACTATATTTAAACCATTCGTGCTCTTTCATTGGGAATGTCCCGATCATCCGCACGATTCGACCATATGAAGCCACCACATATCTACAAACAAGCCCCCACCGGAATGTGTTACTTTATTGTGTCACAGACTGTACACGTGCATTGGCGCATGCACACTCTAACAACAGATGACTAAAATTTAGTCGTTTTTGACGTGCCTTAATTGCACCCTTGTAATAGTCGGATAAAGATGACTAATTTTAGTCATATACAGATGTCTAAATATAATTGTTTTTAGTCACTTAATACTGACTAATTATAAAATGACTAAATTTTAGTCGTTGAAAGATGACTAAATATCTGGTGCTCTCTCTCCCCCCCCCCCCCCCTGCTGAGCGTGTGGTGGTACAGAGGTAGGTCTGCACTTTGGAATGGAGGAATGAGGAGAGTTAAGCATCGCGCACACTTATCCGAACCGAACCGCGCCGAACGGAAGAGAAATTTTCCGATCGAATTAAATACATGTATTTCAATGCGAGCCCGCACACTTGTTGGAACCGAAGCGGCCGGCGGCCGGACGGCCGGTCGGCCGTTCTCGACCGAGAACCCCATCGGAAGTCTTCCGTTCGGCGCGCTTCGGTTCCGACGTGTGCGACCCCTAACGGAACTTCCGATGCCCTTCGTGTACGTTCGACATACTTCGGGGCAGTTCGGCGTTTCACCCTCGCAGTTAGTGCATGCAAGGTGTACGATAAACACGTGCTGTTTGAACACAACAATGAACGACGAAAGTAAATTTCGCTTGTACAACAATACGTTGAGTTATACGACACATCGACATATACGACATGTCGTGTACCCAAACTTTTCTCTTCTTTCTTTCTTCCTCCTCCCAAAAGACATACGCCTAACATAATAATGTCTTCATCACTACTGCTCGAATCCATGACTAAAAACTGACTGAGCAGACTGACATTACAATCGTGGAAGGACGTGGAAGTTGGTGCGCGCGCAACTAGCAGACGTCTTTTCGCTTCCGTTCGGTTCCGACAAATGTGCGCTGAACCATCCGCCGTCGGCCGACGACGGGTCGCTTCGGCGCGGTTCGGTTCGGATAGGTGTGCGCGGACCTTTAGGAAGTAAAAGATGAAGGAAGTGAAGAAAGGGGTTTTGATGTAGCACCTATTAGTATCTCGCAGGGATTGGAACGTTCCATCCATAAAGGCTCCGGTTCTAGTATATAGCATGATAACATTACGGTACCGATTTTGATACTGGTTCCCTACATAAAAGTTCCATGAGAACCGGTTCTTAAAAGTTTCGGCTATGCAAGATAATATTCATATACAAAATTAGGGCTGCCCAACGATATCGATAATTCGATACGATATCGATAATGGAAAAATAATTCGATATCGATATAGAATTATTATATCGTACATATCGCAATATCGAACTTGCGCCTAATAAGCTAATTGTTTAGAAAGAAAACGATTACGTCACGTCACGCCAACCTCAATATCACTGTTTTTCGCGGATAATTTAAATTCTGAATAGTATACACACAAATGAACATATATTATAAGACATTTTAAAGTTCAAACATTTATTTACGTATTACGGTAATGTTGTTTATGATAAGTGGCCTCTGGCTGGTCTGGAAATCCTAAAAACACATGAGAAAAGTTTCGATATCGCCGATATCGATACGTTTCTTGATAAGTTCGATATCGCGACACGATATCGATAATTCTTCCCGCGATATCGATATGATCTTTTTTATTGTTGGGCAGCCCTATAAAAAATCACGTACGTTGAAAACACTCCGATTTTAATAGTTGAACATTAGTGTTGTAAACATGAACCGGTAAAATAACTCGAATACGTAATTTCTAGGGTTGCCGCCGATTATCGATTAACCAATTACTATAACCGATTTTTACTTAGATAATCGATTGATTATCGATATGAAATTTGTAATCAATTGGCAGGTCTGCTTACCTTATTCCCAAACGATTGGGCTATAATCCCACACCAGAATAGTTGAAACTATGGCATCCCTCAAGAGTTTTTTAGTCCTGTGTGGCACCCCTGCAGGCAGACTGCTTTCATACCTTAACTTCCCTTTGCAGCAACCTTTGCCACAACTGGGTCACTTGCAATTACGACCCAATTACTCTAGGTAATCTTCCCTTGTAAAAATGTACTGTTGAGATTACTGTTGGTATCACTATTGAAAAATTACATGCTAGTAAATTTGGACAAACTATTCAGATTTACTATTCATAATTTTTAATTACTATACAAAATGAGTGAAATTACTCTTGGGATTTAACATGTCAACTAAAAGATCAACCGTAAATTAGTAAATTACTATTAACTGCTGTGATAGTAAACTATTCATGAGACTAATAGTAAACTATTGGCTGCTGAAATAGTAAACCATTTATGAGATCAATAGTAAACTATTGAAAATTGGAAAGCGTTCAGCAGCTGAAAATAATTAGGCATGGATTTAAAGCAACTTTATGGTCAACTAAATAATATCTCACCCTTCTCAAAGAAATAATTTACACATTTAACTATGCAGACAAGAAATAAGAATCAACTAGGTTGGCTATAGAATAAAGTAACAGAGATGCATATTGAGTTGAACATAAAGTGCTTTGTATCTATTTGCAAAAGTAACAACATTTTAAAAGAAAAAATGCCACAGCACATTTTATTGGTCAATTATACACACTTGTACATTTATTTAAAGAATTTCATAATTTACTTCAATGAACAATTAAAAATTTCAGGTTAGAAACATTGATGTTCTGATAAGAAATACATTTTATGTGTAGACTTCTTGTTCTGTTTTGCACTGAGAGCCTACTTCTCTATTGAAGCAGATTCCATTTCTGCAAGGTGGGCTCAAAAGGCTGAAAACCAATCGATAACAATGCAATCAGTATAACTTCAGAAAAGGAATTGATAGGTAGTTATGTATAGTTTATTTATAATTATAAAACCTTTGGTTTTTTGACATCAATGTTTTACGTGTCAGCATCGTAAATTCGTAATGTGACATTGATATTTTGTTTCGATGTCGGATGCTGTAAGTTTACATCAATGGCAAGTTGGCAACGTTATTTTACTATACTGTACATACCTTCAGAAAACGATAGCCGGAAAAATGATGTTTGACCAAGGTGTCTCTTTAGGCGTAGTTAAACAGGATCCGTACTGTCTTTCCCAAGTTCAGGTGTGCGAATAAGTTTGTCATCGGAAGGCCTCTAGAAATAAATAATAAATATTGATACCAGCAGGAACTTTTTAAGGTGATAGAGTTAAGACTTAGCTTTGAAGTCTCTAAATTATAAAAAATGGAAAAACAAAAATGACAGGATGATGACATATTTTTCCTTAATTTTAAAGAAACTTAAATGGAACATTTTAAGTGATGTTCCAAGTAGGTAGGTCAATTCAGGTAATTACAGACTAGACCTTCTGAGTCAATCAAATACGTACTCACATAGACCTACCTCACCCGCACAGAATGTCAACATTGAACGGTGGATTACAAAATATGTTGTTCCATTAACGCACTGACTTCATGCTAACTGATAAACTAACAGCTAACTGATATATATATTTTTTTTTAGTACATATTGATTGCTGTGTACAGAACTTGATAGGTCTATAAAGTTTTAGGATATGTTATTTTCCATAATTTCCGTAACTAGTCATACTTTTCTATTTTTTTCTTTTTTAGCAAGGTACGTCTAAATCTAGCTTTGTGAAGGTCTACAAAAGGCCTACCGGTAGGCCTACCCTGAAAACTTCAGGCCTGTAGGCCAATGGTAGGTTTATGTCCCAGTGGTAGGTCTAATGACAACTTTTATATGCCTAATGGTAAGCACTAATGTGCAATAAAATAACAGGTCTAGGTACTAAATATGGTAGTACTAGTAACATATTATCAGTGTGTGTAATTTGCAGTCTGAACGACAAGTTCGATAGGCCTACTAGAGACCACTCCCTTACAGTTACCAGGAAACATCAACTCCATCAGGCCTATGGAATGGTATTGTGCATTCTCATCGTAAGATAGAGGCCTATGCTTAACAAGTAAATTTGCATTATGCTTACAATTGCAGGGGTAATTACAGTTAGGCCTATTGATACTGTTACCCGGGACTCAAAAGTATCGGCATCGAGATGCAACGTAATAAAATGAAATGCTTCTCGTTCACAATAAACTGATGGTAGGCCTGTATTGTAGTAGGCCCTACGTATTAACCTAAGCAAGGACACCAGGTATTAGGTAGACTAGGCCCTAGGCCTACAACAACGGAATTCACAATTGTAATCCAATACACCTGTTGAAATCCTCTCTCTCAAGAGGAGCACACATTTATCATGTAAATGTCAGGTGAATGAATAATAATAATAAATAAATATCTTGGTGATTTTATTGTGAATTTTTACACACTGTAAAAAATAGTAGGCCCTAACTTGAAACATAAACATGCCCTAAACTTCATGATATGAATACAAATGATGGGTTGTGATTGGGCTCTGTTATACAAACAGGCAGGCTAGGCCTATGCCTAGGCCTAGGCCAAGGCAGACCTGCTAGCCTAGGTACGTCAAGCTTGAGAAAATATTGATTATGAAATGGATTTGGTCAATCCCACGAATGAGAGGCCTAGGCCCTTCCGTACCTAGGCCTAGGTGGATTAGCTCCTGATCCTTACAGTAGACAACAACACTGTGCCTGCATTGTTGTTACGGGTCTAGGCCTAGGCCTACAAGAAGATATGTAAACAAAATATGATTGTACTGAGAACGTATATTAGGGCCTAGGCCTACGTGTCTTTTGATGAACACAGAGTAGAGACTTCCAAATGTGCGGCAGGGCCTGCCACTAGGCAAAATGTGAGGTTAGGTTAACCTCCTAGCTCGAGTCTAGAGGTTATTGTAAAGAATTCCACTAAAACAAAGCTTGGCCCAGAACAATTCAATTATATTATTATTATATTAACAATAACTAAACGTTGTACTTACCGAAATATCAGGCCATCGACGGTTAGATCTCGATGCAGGCATGGGGTCAACTACGCACTCCGCGACACAGCGGAGACTAGTGACGCAGTTCGCACAACCACTGAACACTTCCGTTTCCGTCTGCCGCTTTGATACGCGCGCGTATTCAAAGATCATGTTGCGGCTTATATATAATGTGCATACTATGCATTAATTATGCTTCTTCAAAGTTATAGGTCTCTCTTAAATCTACCTGCTTTATATTTTTTTAATACAATTCTTACAAAAGTCACTGTTTATGTTACCTGTTATAAATATTTCGTAATTATGTTTTAATTTTTAAACCAGTTTAAATATTATGTTGTTATGTTGTGTTGTGGTATGTTGTGTTTTGATTTTTAAACCAGTTTAAATATTATGTTGTTTTGGCTACTGCTATGCACGGATTTGTAGATGACGAGCTTTATGTTTTTTGATGTTTTATTTTAATATTTCCAATTTGAAGAAGGTGCTATTTATTTTAATTTTATATTATTCCATTTCTTAAAATTTAATAAATAAAACACATCAAAAACCAAAAAGTTGGTAGATTTAAAAAATATCAAATAAAATTATATAATTACTACCTTCACAAATCAACGTTGACACATCGATAAACTTCAGCAATGCTGGATGCGACTAAATGACTAAAGCTGTGACTAAAGTAAAACGTCTATTTTGACGGTCAAGTGTCTAATTTAGTTCTTAAATATAAATATGACTAAAATTAGACGCTTTTGGTTTAACCAAATTAGTCACTTTAAAATAGTCACTCTTTTAGACACTAAAAACCGACTGTTTGCTAAAAGAGTGTTTAAAATATAAATTTGGTGTCTAATTTTTACTTCAAGTGACTAAAATTTAAACACTGCACACAAAGATGACTAAATTGGTGTCTAAAACGGTGTCTTCGTGACTAAATTTTAGTCATCTGTTGTTAGAGTGCAATCATACATAAAGTAATGTTGTACAGGAATGTCTATTGCAGGATGTACCGAGTAACCCGGCCGATTCAGGTGACTAACTAGGTATAATGTTAAAGTATTTGCGTGGGTTGATGCCTCGAATTGGAGCCATGTGTAGTACTAGGTATATGAGTCATCGGACAAACATGTACATATGCGAATCTAGGGTAGTAAAGATATCTCCTATATCGACCCCTATTCCTTGATGAAAGCTACCAAGGGAAACGGATTGCCCATGAATGCGTATTTCGCGCTAAAAAGAACAGCTCTTTGCACGTTCTACACTTGAAATAAGTCTGCTCTAAAGTTAGAGCCAGTTTAGCGAAGCCCGTTCTATGCCAAGCTATTTTAATATTATCTGCACTTTGGTGTAACAAGTTTAAATGGGTGATACTATAACCAAACAACAGGGGGTGTATTGAATCTCGTCATTTGCTAGATTCACACAAGGAGCAACTAACGAACACACCCGAAGGTAAGTTGATAAAGAAGATCTCTGTAGTCTGTACTACGCGATGGTTTATGTATGGCGGATCAAATCAAGGGTACAACGGAAATCTAGGTACTAATACATTCCTTAGTACTCATAACTCATTCATCTGCATACAATATCGTATCCAATATCTGCTGATTGTTACTTATGTACGCATGCTGCGTAATGCACAGATTGCATTGGATTGAAACGAGAAAATAACAGTTGTGCTGTATACACAATAGACGTTAGGGTAAAGATTCTGTCTAACCCTTGATTTATACAATATGTCGAAGGCTGTACATATTCTTCTAATATTAAGCTCCGTCTTATGTCGGGGCACTGGCATCAATGTTCGTCTTTTGTATAGTGGCTGGGATTACACTTAAGAAAAACTTTTCATGTTGGGAAATGTGAAGTACCCCTCGCCCCTCCCGCTCCCCCCGCCGTTCTCAATCACCACTTAGGACAAAGTATTCTGTCAGACCGACACAGGGGATCAGAGCTTTATGGCTTGATCAGAACGAAATGAAATATTTATTGAATGCTGCCGCCGAAATATACATCTTAGTGTAGAGAATAGAACTAGCTGTTTTCATCATATCACGTCTGTTTTGAGTATGTCAGAGTTGTCTGCCTAGTTCTCTCGTTCGTACACTGATAGCGAGAAATTCGAAAACTTATCACAAAGGAGACATTCTTTCTTCTGGAAGGAAATTGGAACATATATACGAATATGCTCAATGAATGGTGATTTTTCTATATTTTCTATCCATACCATATTGAGCCCTCCAGGCCCAAAAGACAGAACTAAATTCAAGTCTGAACACTGTAGTAAGTATAACACAAGCAAGCTAGCTAGCTAGGTAGGTATGACGAAGAAGGAATAACTTTTTCGAAACGAAAAACACGGAATTGTCTCCCTAACAATTGTGAAGTCGGCTGAACTTCTGCATGGGAGAAAATAGATGCTCATCTATTATTTGTTGGGTGATTGATACGTTGAGTTTCTTGTTTCTTCTCTGCACACAAAGGTACGTTACTACACAATATCTATATCCGAACGAACTTAGAACCTGACCGATGCAGAGCAGCAAATGAAGAATTTACTAATTGCACCAGCATATATTTCATCTGTTCGTTTTACGAATACATGCATGGAAGACGCTCTACCTTCATTACACATTTTAACACTATTGAACATATACACAAGAACCACCTGTGTTGAATGAGAAGTCACACACACACACAAACACTGCAGCCAATTACATTATGTCACTGCTGTTTTGAAATAATCCGAGCATGAAAAATGATTTTCCAGCTCATTCAGAGTCAGCATTAAAAATCACCATGCGGAATACCATACATACTAAATTACAGTACAGTACAGTACAGTACAGTACAGTACAGTACAGTACAGTACAGTACAGTATACTCACACTATGAGCGTTGAGCGCATAATCGGAGACGGTTCCTTCACTGGAATACCAATTTCAATACATATATTCTATCATTCATTTTGCTGTTTAATCAATATGTTCAAAACGTAGATTTATTTAAGAGCTGAAAGTAAAGATCAATGGAACAGTAGTGTCTAGACTAAAAATTGACCCAATTAGGTTTTTAAAGATTCAGTGATTATTACACTGACGAACTTTATTGACCTGATTATACTGTTAATAGTATATAGATCTTAGACTATACGATACGTTATACCAAGTATGCGATCTATGGTGGATTTCAGGCAGGCCTATCGCATCTGTAAGGGAACTGTGTCCATGGAACGGATCAGGCTAGCAGGAAGATAAAACACCATCTCAAATGTGATTCCATCCCACGTCTTCTTTGTAGGTTAATACATTCAACATTGTCATTTTTTACTTAGCTCTGACGTTATCAACATTTAGCTAGGGCATGCTACCACTAATTTCCCTCATTCAGTTGAATATGTGCGGCTATTTGCTAATTAATTATCCCGTGTATACAACATTATCATTATTGAGGTGTTAATTATAATTATTATTGTCTGTTCTCATCATATAACTATTGGCATTGAAATGGTACTACACAAATAAAGTTTATGTCCGACGAACCTACGAAATAGCTAATTAGTAATTCGTAAACATATAGTCATTATCACAATGTTGAGTAACATTACTCTTTACCAGTTTTAGGACTGAAATAAGATCGGCGTAAAGGACGTGGCTAAATAGGGTATGCGTTGGTCTAGTAAACCTAGGTTCCACAATTGGCCATAGTCGGGATCGTAATCGTAGAAATGTGATCACATTTCCACATACAATCCGGATTGCGACATTACGATTTAGTTGTGAACAGCGCCATAAGACGCAGTTATTAAACCACTCTTTCATGATTTCCGGATTGCGATTATTTCCGATCCCGATCCCGACAATTGTGGGTAGGGTTTAAAGATAACGATTCTCAATATATCGATTATATTCTATAAGATAAGTGAATTCCGCTGTCAATCGCGTCGGAGTCGAGTTGGCGTGTGACTGTGAGTGTCTCTCATTGACAGGAGTAAAAGTCAGCAAGCGGTGTTCTTTCAGCATGCGTCAGTCACCTGGTATAGCTAGCTGGGCTGATCCCCACCTGGCCATATGTTGATGGCTGGCCGACGGTCTGGGGGGAGGGGTGGCCGACTCTCCCCCCTCCCCCCCCCCCCCCACCGCCATGGCTAGACGAACACACACGTCACGATATCCAGTTTAAACTGGCTCTAATTAGTATTATGAAAAGGTCCTGCACAATTATAATTAATTTATTACGACTGTGAACTAGCATGTGTTACTCACTCATCCATGTGTAATTTAATATTGATTGGCAACCAATTAAAAATCAAACTTGTGAAATTCAATTACGTTTTCTGTAGAAAATTGGTGTTCGGAATAAATTGTTTACAGCGTAATTGATATTCTCCCAATATCCGACTGTTGCCACATGGAGGATGATTGTAGGGCTAATATTGCCCTCTTAGCCTATTGGGATAGTGGAATTGGTTTAACCATTGTGACTGAGTAAAGAGCTCGAGGGAAACTTTTATCATGACTCCTGGGGGTGCGAATCGAACCAGTGGCCTCCAACAAACAGTTCTGATTCTTGTTGCTTTACGGCTCTATCATTGCAATCAGGTGAGGGAGGACAGAATAAGATTAAGGGCAATTTAAGAAGAAAAAAGAAAAATAACACGATTTATGCCATGCGGGATTCAAACCCACATCTTTATAGGTGGCATACGCTTACCTGCGTCCAAACTGCATGAGCCACCGCGGACGGGGGTAAACCGTTTAATTGGAAGCTGTACCTTCTTATAGATGAATATATATCAATTAAGATTGTTTTACGGTTTTTACGATATTTATATGTTTAATTTTACTAAACTCGACGTTCCGTGGAGAAATAAATAATTAACGTGGCAACACCGTGAAACATTTTACATCAACATAAAGGAAGGCTGCGAAAATATTCACCAGTTTTTCTGTGTTTAGTTATATTCTATTAATATTGTATAGTTCATTTTATAATGAGTACATAATTGTTTTAAATAATATGTATTAATTATGCAATTAGACAATATTACCCACAATCGCATATCTAATCTAATGAAATATAAAAATACCTGAATTAATTTTTAATTCCTACGGTGTCAATTTATACATAACTGTGTTTCATTATATATGTGTATTATAGTTATGGTGCGCTGTACTACAACCCGCCCCATTGTTAGAAGCGTTGTCTTCCTTTTCAGTACGGCTGTACTAATGTAATGTATCCCTTACACGTATTACGTGAACGCAAGCTTGCCGCCTTTCTCTCGTGAGTTACACCAATTACCACAACTACACCAAAGTCACTGGATTTCAGTGTCTGTCGGTACAGTCAGTATAGCCAAGCCACTAGTGTATTGGTGTCACGTTCCAAACACTAAATTATAGTGTATCGCAAGAGTAAAGTAACGCCAATACAAAGGGTACATGTATACATAAATTGAGAAAGTGGACGATTCGTTTCGCTTGTCATTATTTTATGATCGAACTGATTCGTATGTTTGAAGGGACGGATGGTCGTCACTTCTTTGACCTCCTGGCTCGCGTGCGGGTAATCATGTTACCCTGTTTCACCGTGTCACTCTTTGTACGGTTCATGGGAATCATCTCACGATAAATGGAATTGGCACGAATGAGTGTATATATATATATATAATATACCGTCATCGGTGGGCTTTCCATTTATGTTCCAAGCAGCAAAGAGATGCGGGATCGAATCCCGGTGTGTGTGTGTGTTTTTTTTTTTATAACACATAACCTACAAATGTGCCTCTCTACGTCACAAACTCTGTAAGTTAAATGAGAAACCAACAACTTTACCTCGAAATCAAACTTAATAGTAATTTATTTGTACAGCTATATCAATAAAAACTGCCCTAACGTGATATTTTGATATCATGAGTTAGGATGTTATTTGTTACCACATACACATGAAGAACCAGAAAAAAAGCATTACTTTTAGGTAGGATGTGTTCCAAAAAACGACCCAGTGCCAGGATTAATCGGCGAACAAAGATTTAAATATTAGTCTCGGTTATTTACATATTTTTCAAACAAATGTATCATTGACGGTGTTTGCTATTTTACATCTTATTTATGATTGAACTGTGCATATTCAAAGTCACATACGCCATTTTGCCATTTGAATCTAATTGTAATTCGGATTAGAATTCGAACTCCAACATTTCAATGGATCCTACACAACAATGGATTTATCGAAAGAATTTAATATTTCTTATACCTTTATCAGTCAACCCCATGTGTGCACAAAACACCTTTTATTGATACTTGATAATAAATACGCCATTTACCCGCATAGTAAACATGACTGCAGCGTACAACATGTGACTGCAAGCATCGCGCTCTGCAATCTGATGGAAGCCGCTATCAGCACAGCTATATAGGAGGTTTTCAATTGGCTTGTATACGTTGTTCCCATCTAGATTTAATATAAAACCGAAAAGTCATTGAAACGTATATTTCCGGCTAGAGCGCTAGAGCGCGCGCGGTGGGATACCCGTCACCATCACGGACCGTGCCCGCTGCCTAGGCCTAGGCCTAGGTTGTCTGTGACGTGTGCTGCTGCCACTCGCGTGTAGCTCCGCAGATGGTCAGCTCAGCTAGCGCGTGCTATGCTAATGAGTTCCCCCTACCACCCACTCCCTCACCGGCAGCCCCTCAGGGGTTTCTCGGGATGGATAGATGTGTCTGTTGTGGGGGAGTGTAAATTAAAACACACGACTGTCTCCCCCTCCCTCCCCATATCAATTAATGCCGTAGGTAGACATTACACGTTTTCATGTTTAATGGCTGAAGAAGCCGGTAGGTGGCGTTGTTAGAAGGTGTTAATGATGGTGCAAATTAGACTATCAAACATTGTTTGTTATTAATAATGCGATTCCGAATGAAAATAAATGCAATGGGTGTGGTGAAGAGCGTCTTGCCCTTGGGGTGTGTGCTATACATGGTTGGAGAAGTGGAACGACCTACAAGGAATAACTTATACCCGTAAATTAAAAATGAAATTCAAATTAGGGTAGTGGTATTTTACGTGGAGTTGAAGGCACCGGTTCTTTGATGTAGATCGTGCATATACACGGCGAACCACACGTGGCTGAAAGGGAAATGTACATACGTTATAGCAGGCACGCAATTTTTTTTAGGAAGAAACTTTATTACTTATAATTGCTTCTCAAGACCATATAGCACCAAGAAGTTGTTACGAGTAGGCCAACCTATCAATCATGTACTTATAACTGTATAATGTTTCAATGCGTGGTACGTACGTAGGCTATACAAATCAGTCTCCGTTGGGGATATTACAAAGGGGCTACCTTAGTTGAAACAATTCTATGCAGAGTAAAACTTCTTGCATTATTACAGCAAGACAGGTCACCGGTAATACATATGAAATCAAATCAAGTGCATATTTAGTTTACTTCGTTCTTCTACTTACCAAATGTAAAATTTGCGATGAAATATTGCGATAGTTATAGATAGAGGTACGGTTTTAGCGTTTTAGTTTTAGATGCTTAATTGGTGAACATGTATTTTTGGTAACGCTGCAAAATAGTTTACTTATACAGGGTTTTGTCTTACACAACGTTGTCGTTTTCAGTTTTTTTTTTTTTGTGAATACCCGTGTAAAAACACATCTATTTTGTGCAAGTAAAATAAAAATAAGTCAGTGCAATTTTGATTTAACTTTGGTTCTGATTTCATTATATCAGGTAAAAAACCTACACAATCTAAATTTTAATTAAATTGTAAAATGGGTTATATTGATTTCACAATAGAATGGTTCAGCTAGCTTATTACTGGCGCCCCAAGTCTTCTGTATTTACCCGTATTTGCCTTCGCGTCTCCTCCAGCCACTATGATCATCTCCCCGAAGAGAAATCATGTCAGCTCAGGGAGTTCTTTAATTTTTGTTTGTCTTGTCGAATGTGAACCGTCTGAATCGATAGCATGTGATCGTATTCTGTGTTCGACTACAGAAAGAATATCCACTGAACCGTTTAATGCTGCCTGCTTAAAGGCGCCCGCACATATATAAGGTCCAACTTCAATATTGAAGTAAGTCTCAAACATGAGCGATCGGGGGAAAAGTTTTATACCAATCACAGACTCGGCTAAATTACGCGCGTCTCATACGGGCATCGATACCTGACGTGTGGGATTCATATGTGACGTCACATCACAATGCACACATGCTGAGGAGTTTTACTGCCTGAACAAGCGAAGTGAACGATTCCGCTTCGGGGATCACGTCTGTTCATTTTCCCTTCACAAATGCTACATACCTCTATCAAATTATTCTTGTTCGCGACCACACAACCAAACTACGTTGCGCAGCTAGAATTTACCCAGCAAGAGCTAATATTCCAAGTGACGTTTGAATTAATGCTCACAGGGGACAATGTTTCGAAAAATTATAAATGCATATACACTTTTTTTTTACGGAATACACCACAGTGCGTTGAAATCAAACTGGGGTTCTATGCGAAACAAATCTACCAACTCGGTATAAATGTGGTATTATGTATTCTTGAGTTCTTATCTGATGATCTGAAGATCATCTGGCCACGCGCGGCTGTCTTCAATATAGAAAATTACAAGTTTCTGGCCGGAAGCTCAAAATGTTTACGTGCTTTTAAATCAATCTCGTACGTAATTTGTGCTAATGTGTTACAAATTTTTCAATAAATTACTACTTCTAGACGAGATAAAATCAACAAACGTGGTCTGCCAGCGGCAAATGTTGAAAAGTGAGTCGATTATGACCTAACACGGTTAAATCTAGATTTCAATTTTGCAATCGGTATTTTAGACCATATTATAATGATAAGACGGACGCAGTGTTAGTATTGTGAACAACACTAACATATTTCGCTTGGTAGGTACAAAATTGATTTACAAATGAGGTCAATAAATCTAGCTGCAAAACATATACAAGGAAAACCATTATAATAGATTATATGACAAAAAACGAATACTAAATACTAATTTTAAATTATCATTCATGTACATTGAATATTAAATGTTTTCTTTTATTGAAGGTATGTATTTAAATATATATTTCAATGATTTGATCCAATATTAATTTCCTTGAATTAAAATTTAACATTGGTGCACAACACCGGACTGTTCAGTTTAAGATGTTAATGTTCTACGATGTTACATAATTTCTTCCGAACTGTATCGATTTATAGTAACCAGATAATTTCAAAATGTTTGAACTTCGAAGAACGTCAAATTTTCTGCGTGAAACTTTATAATAATATTTGCAAAAATGAAAATGACAATGTTGAATGTAAATAATTTGTTCATTCTGTAAGAGCTTAGATGAGGATTCGTGTAGTTTACAATGACCAACCGGAAATACTTATCAAGAAAACTGATTTCGAAGCAACGCAGCAATATCAATTGAAAAATATTAGTTGTCTTAAAAAAGTAATTATAAAAATGGTAAAGAATTTGTATTCCTAATTTAAAAACACTATATTCCTCCAGACTAGTAGAACTAAATATGAATAGAAAATAATATCCACAGTAGAATCAAATCAACTTTCTTATACTTCAATTTGTTACAAAATAAAACAAAACCATCTGAAAAGTTATTACTGTAGTTTGTGAATTCCACAGTATTAAAATAAAAAGTAAAGTCTCAATAGTTTCTGATTATGAAATGAACAGCCGAGGGTACAGAAAACGATATATTTCGTTTGAATAATCATAAAGCCATTATTTTATAATTATTATTTTTTTAAATAATTTATACCGTCAATCTAAGTTTTAGTGATAGGAAACGAATTGAAGACGTTATAAAGAGTTTCTAGCTCAGGAGTCTGTGAGACACTGGGTATATCCCCTCACTACTGCTATGTCCCCTCACAGATAACTTATCACCATCTGTACTCCCACTACCCTCACACCCCTAATATAATAATAATGTCACGTAGAAATCCCTGCTTTAGGGTCAGCATCATGACTGTACCAAATGTTCCCTTTCCCCTCTTTGGGTGACATAACTAGGTATGTAAGGATGTTTGGATAGTTGGAAGAAATGTCCAAGGGCTGCTAATTGGACCTAATCCCAAAATTCACCTTGTTTTTCAGGAAAACCTTAAAAAAATCATTAGCCAGGGTTTTCGGTGACCAATTTCGAACCAGTGACGTAATCTCGCGTCTTACCACTGAGCCACCTCTACCAGAGAGTCTAATATGAGACAGCACAACTCAAAATACCAGTACATGTGAGTGTATGTGTGACTTGAATTTCTTTCAGGTGTTTTTTTATAGTGGTACATTTACATTGAGCGAGTCACAAGCCTCTAGCGTAAGTGTGAGGTGTCGCTGGCAAACATACAGAACTCTAAAAGCTGGGTACACACAATAATCCATGTCAGCTACAGCTTCAGTTGGGGTTGCATCGTTCACAGCTGATTGTCGATCGCATTCGACACATTCCTTACCAGTCTAACATGGAAATATCTTTAGAAATAGATACAGGGATGATATATTCTGCTTACAAATTTATTTTTCATACTATCGGTCGTGTTGAACCAAAAAATAGTATAATGATTAAAGTGTCCAATGGCTGGAATCTTGAGCTGACGTTACAGTAAATCGAATTGAGGCAACAGTTCGCAATCTCATTCACTAAAACTAGGGAAAGAATGGACAAAGAGCCAAAGAGGTAATTTATTACTCTAGCCTAGATGCCTCATGACCGTGAATTTCCTCGTTCCCGTGATAAAATTTTGTGTCAACTTATCAGAGGTGGAAACTTGTGTAGAGGTGAATCCAACGCTGGAGTTTTAGGTGCCTGAAATATTACCTTCATCTCATTTGAGATTACCTCCTTTGGATTCATTCGGGTATCAGTTTCAAGATTTCATTGGCTGGTAACTTTTTGTGATGAAATGTCTTACTTTAGTGACATATAATGCCGGTTCTTAGAGCACACCGAATATAGTGACTTATAACCAACATTTTCGGTGATCTGGAAGCTAAATATGACGCCTTTTTTCAAAGTGTAAACAACTTTTATGAATGTAATCCATTTAATAAACATAGCCATTGAAAGGAGAACAAAGTTTGAAGAAACTGTTCTAGTTTCGAGATCTCCAGTTTCATCAAAAGTTCACCCAAAGCTATACACTAAGCAGTAAGCTATTCACCGAAACGGGCTCTGATGTATTTGTGTGCGCACACTCAACGAGGACTTATGAATGGCTATATTTACATATGTGCAAGAAGTTTGTCGGAGTATTTTATCATTAGAAAGGTAACATTTTAAAAGCAAAGAGATGAACAAAGATCAAAGAGCTGCAATGCAATCGCGTTGTTTAGAGCAAAAAAGAATTTAAACACTGCACACAGAAATACTTCTTTACTAGGTTTGCGCGTTTCGTTAAAAACCATTTATGGAGGAATAACCAAATGCAAAGTTACTAGTTATTTACAAAACCCACTCCGTACCAGGAAATCCTACTTGACTTGCACACACTGCATGGTCTATATTTACATTTGTTGTTGTGTTGTTGTAGTATTTGTCTATATTTATAGACGTGATATGAGGACTCATTGCAGTACCTACTTGCTTTCAAAATACGTGTGTGTGTTTACATACTGAGCTGTTAAGCACACCGATCTGTAATTTCAGGGGTACACGTACCTACTGCCAGGGCAGTAACATGTCTGGGTTCAATCCCCATGCGGTATTTCAATACCTAATTAGTTTGTTTTATTTTCAGGCGTTCACAATAAAATGAATTAAAATATGGTGAGCAAAAGTTGTCTTTAATCTATTTTATAATTGGAATTACTCTGGTGTAGTGCACAGGAAGTTCAAGTGAAAATCCAACCCCAATATCAAACCCGAATCTATTGTGACAAAAAAGTATAAACACAAAACATAAAACTTACGCGAATTTGTTAATTTTTCTTTCGAGCTAGATTTAGGCTAAAAAAGGAAACAAAATATACCATTTTATCATGCGTTTTTTTTTCAATTTTTTAAATAAATTTAATTGGATTATTCGTACACTTACGAAGCTCTTATTTTCCATTCCTTCAGCTTCAGCAATGTAAATGCTGTTTCAGCAAAATACACTGAACAAATCTTGCGCGATAACGCGATCACAACACTTGAGCACCAGCATTGACCTCCTCGAAGAGAAATGGAGACATTTACTCAAATACTTCCAAGTACCAAGAGAAAATCCGAAGCTAAAGTGAATAACATCACTGTAGTGAACTTTAGCTCGAAGCAATCTTTACATATAAATATAATTTGCCTCTACTAGTAAAACTCATTTAATAAAACTCTCGAGAAAGCATCAAGTGGTGTACTAGCCACAGTTCATATAACTAATGCGCCGACTTTTTTTTGAAGCGTCATCAATGATGAATGATACATTATATTTGGGCTTTACATCGTCTTACTTCGTCAACGATGCTATAACTGTGGCGAAAACGCGTGCGAGGATAGTCCGAGTAGTATAAAAAGCGCACAGAATTACCTATTTTTAGTCATATCTCACGCATGCTTCACAAAATCGAAAACTGGCGCAGATGTGGTCTCATAGGTTGTTACATTTTATCTATGTGGATGTAGTAAAAATAACAAGCCTACTGATTATAATATAATAATAATAATCTTTTTGTAGGAATACGTGTTATACTGTTATAGGGTGCACACCAGCTTTACCTGATGTGCCCCTCTTCAGGTGACTTACTAGGTTATTAGGGTGTTTGGATAGCTGAGAAGGAATGTCCGAGGGCTGATAGTAGGACTCAATCCCAGCATTTCCCTTTACGACTGACGAAACCCTCGGAAAAACCTTCAGTCAGGACTGCCGGTGGCCGGAATCGAACCGGTGAAGTAGAGTCTCGCGTCCTACCGCTGAGCCACCCCTATCGGTTTTATAATATAAGATATATAGACCATACAAGTGTGTGGTGCTTACGAAACTGCATCTAACTATAGTCTCACTGTTTCAATGTCATCTGGCTATCTTGTGACATGAGTATCAAGAGATAATGTATTGTAAATACTGTGACTGCATCAGTCCCTGGTTTACGGCCTCGAGACCACCGAGTGTAGCGACTGTACCCCGCTCACAGTCGCGTGTCAAAACCTCATTAATACGATAACATAACCAAATATATCAATCCCACTGAATTACACCGGTACACAATAAAATTAGAATAAAAACGACTTTTCACAGTGATAAAAGTCGAATCGGAACGCCACTGTTCAGTGGGTCGCGTAATCCAACAAAAGCAATGTGATTTAAAACCACATTCGCACATGGGTGTTGTTTACAAAATGCAAAATCAATCAATCAAATTAACGTGTTTGTAAATATACAAACGCGTACGTTGCTGCGACCCACGAAACCATTCACATTAACATAAAAATACATTCTGTGAACATTGTGTTATAATATTATTGTACCGTTGCTATGCAGCGTGCCTATGTAAATACGGAACCACAGTCCATTGCTTCTCAATGGCTGCAAATATCCCTGGCTGGCTGACTGAATAGTTGGTATAATCTACTGATCTATTTCTTGAGTGAGTTTCTGTTATGCGGTATAATAATATGTGATTCTAAGACAATCTCGCCAGAAATCTAACTTGTATTTCCATACAAGAAGCAGCTTGTGCATACTTTGAGCATTAGCAATGAGCACATGCATGTGTAGCCTCCAGGTGAAACCTCGGTAACCGCTAACTAAATAGCTCATGATTTACCTTGTGCTGGAGCTCATCAAATATTCTTCCTCATGAAAACAGTTAAAACATAACGTGTTGGTCAAATACCAAATATGAATACAAACGAGGTATATCATGCATACATGTATGTAATCATTCAATGTTGTCTTGATTAAAATTCAAAACAGCTGGATTGTAGATGGGAACCATCAAATTGTTAAACTGCAGGTATAATGTGGCACCATGTCTGAATAAACTTATAAAAAATACTTATATGTTTAAATTTCAAACCAATAAACCTTTGGCAACTAAATAGGATGGATATTACATAAATCAATGCGAGTGAGTCATATTAAAGTGTTTTAGACCTTGGCGGGGACGATGGTATATTATCCCTCGTATATTCCATAGGTGTATTAGAAAAAGACGGTCTATTACCTTACGTTGGGGTTGTACTTCGGGTAGTGAATATGAATATAATCCTGTCAGGTTGGGCGAACAGGGTTACATGATATTTTTCACTAACACTTGCCAATATCAGCTGGGAACTTCGGAAGCACTTTTTAAAAATTTCCATTCAGGCCCGAGGTAGGATTGGTTGGTGTAAACGGCTGCAGCTACGTCTCACGTTCAGAAACTTAAAATTTCATTCCGTCAAAAAAGCTGTCACCCTTTTCTCGCTCTCACTCTCCATCCAAAGTAAATCCGTGATGGTCTCCTTAGGGAGGCTGGCTGACACACGTCTTAGGCTAAGACATTTCATTTTCCCTCGCAAATATTTATGACAACATTATCGCTTAACACTTTATATATATACAACGCTGGCGTCAGCAAGTGTGTAGATAGACGCTTGGGCTCACAGCACACACAACTTATCTCAGAAACTTCGGTTTCCGGTTTATACAGCACCTGCAGAAACCACTGACGCGACTTAATCATAACTTTGGTTTGAGAACGTTACAACAGTTCAAGTTGCTCAATCATTCTAGATTTTAGAAAACGTTGGAAGTTCACTACTCCAGACATCAGGTGTGCGCCAAGCTAGTAAGTCTCCTTGTGCTACAAATCAGTGGCTTCGATCACAAGTATAACTTCTGTTCCGAATTCCGATACCCTACTAATAAATCACACAATGCTTCTCGACACAGAAGTTGAGTTTTTCAAGAAATCGATTCGACACAGACAAGAAAGGATTAACATAGTCACTCAACTCAATATACTCTGAAGGTCTTCTTGGACCAGATGGTATATACTGTACACAAACCAACCCCAACTTAAACTTAAACTCGTGTACCCCATTTGAGCAGCTTCGGAAATAATAAGTATTGAATTTAAAGGGAGATTTAAATATACATACAAAATTAATATTCTCTTACTGCGATATACTTCGTATCAACGAAAACCTAAAATATAGGTATTTCTTCAATCCGCTAAGAATACCTATTATTGTTTGATTAAGAGCATTTTTCTCACATTAATCGATAGAGGTGGCTCAGCAGTAACACGAAGTACTATAATTCGAGAGGTCGCTGGTTTGATAACCGCTACACCGGTAATCCAAACTGAAGGGGTATTCCGAGATTTTTCTCAGTCAAAAAAAGAATTCTCGGATTTAGTCCAATATCAATTCATACACATTTTCAACACCATATATCTTCAATAAAACTAAGGAAAAGTAAATTCGAAATGTATCGAAAGTTCTCAACAAAGCTACAAAATGATATCAATTGTAACTATTTCGTTCGAACGGATTCCCATCGCTTTTCTCTAAAGTGGAAAGCAAAGTGCAGATACGAAATGACAAAGGGAGCACAGACTGCGTGCGATAGGAAAGAGAATGTAAATATTTGGCCATCAATATGGTCGGCGACAATATAAATTGGTAATACATTATTATTATTATTAAACTAGAAGGAGTGTCAAGCAGGGGAACGTATAATAATAAACGTGGGAGTAAGAAGAATATAAAGAATACACAATAGTAATTCATTCTTCCGGAAAAGCCCTAATCGATATTCTGGAAATCACACAATCCGTCTCATTCTGCTTCTGTTCGAACTTGATTGCGCTAGAGAAGGGTCAAAGACAGCAACAAAGTAACCTTTAATAGAAAATCCTCGCATTTTGCCTGTCAACGTAGACGTTAACATCTAGAAAATGTTCTCTTTTACCTTCCAAACTTTTAAAAAGACCTTAAGGATGGTATCAATAGTATCGCAAACCAGCGTTATCGCAAACCAGCCGTTAATCCATTTCAGGCCGTCCCAACTTCTTTCTTATAAAACAGCCTTCACAGCATTTTGAGGATGGAGTTCAACGTCAGGACGTACTCAACTCCTATTTCAAACCAGCCACAAAACATTTCAGGATATCCTCAACTCCTACCTCATAGCAGAGAATGATTCAATTCTACAATTAACCTAGAAAAAGAACATTTTCGATTTTCCTTCTCATTTACAAAATAGCAACACCTCCCGTTTATGCATATTCTTCAACTAGCCCCTCCCATGTGCCCGTTCACTTCAAAGCAGTGTAACACAAGCTTCAAGCCCACACAAACACCATTAATTACAATATTGCAATTGATGGTCCTTCACCATCCGAACTGTGAGCTCCATTACAGCTTCAAACAATGCTTTACACCCGCTTACTAGATGGGCTCTCTGTGATTTGCAGTAAGGTTAAACTGTTTCGTGGTATCATTTAAATGTCGTACGGAGCGGAATGGAATGGACCTGCAGTGAGTTGTATGGCGGTCAGTATACACGGACCAACGAGGTTTCAGAGGTGGGGGCAATGGCGATGGTGTACTGGGGGTTGGGGTATCACCAGTTTTCATGTATCTAATTCAATTGACGAGTGGATTTTTATCGGCCAAATGAGAGCTTGCCGAGCTTTTCACTAACTAAACTTCGACCAAGAAATTGCGATTTTTAAAACGCCATGTCGAAGGTTATTGTACTAATAAACCGTCAGCTATATCTTATTTACCCACAAAATCCTTGGGCAAAACTCGGATTTCCATCAAAAAGAACGTTTACACCACATCAATATAGATGAGTGTGACTCATAAACGGTCAAATGTAAACCAATTGAGTAATGCACATCAAAAGCATAAGTATGGAAAACAATATATGTTTGAAAGGTTCTTCCATTTTTGTGCTAAATCGTCGTTTTTTCTTCTTCAGTTTTAAAAGAAATGAGCAATTCATTTTAAAGTATTAAACTCAAAGAGAATTTTCTTTACATTTCAGTGAAATGGTTCCAATGAATATCTTGGAACCTCTGCCATACACCAGTGATATCGTCTGAGAACACGGGACGAGCAATCCTTACCAGATAGCAGATACGTGAGAAGATAGAGATTAGAAAGCATCTTGTGTAAGTCCTCATCAGATGGACGGCCTGCCATGGTCCCTTGACACTGACAGAACACCCTTTGACATAAAGAAAAACATGATAGATTTCGCAAAAAAAAAAAATTCTTAGACCAGAACGTGATACGGGGGATTGGTTGGTACTGGAGTGATGTCGCGAAAAAGAATTTCTTTCAAATGTGTTTTAAGGCTGCACAAGAAGCTATTGACCTTAAGGCAGCACAGGACGGTCATATTTTAGCAAATTTGGTGTTATGCGTCGTGCACATTTTTAAGGTGAACTTCTCTAAAACTGCTCATGGTTGCTAAGGATGAACAAATCAAGGCACTGATGCGCGTACGTAAATACAATTTAAAGAATTAGGACCAGAATTTGTTTACAGATTTGGAAGCGTAGTCAAAGAAGTCGTGACCTAAGAGATATTCCACTTGACGGTCATAGTATGTCATAAATATGATACATTGTTGAGGCTTAACCAGAAGCACTGGTGATAAGCGTTGCTCTTTGGAAAAGCAAAAAGCAAACTTAAACCTTCACAAAACATACTTCGGCATCCATGTCCTGCATATGTATTCACATAAAATATGGGAAGAAGGGTTTAATAAATTGTATTTACATAATATAATATGTTTTCTTTAAAGTTGTAAATAATGTTTCAGTTTTTTTTTAAACATAGATGAGTTCAGCTATATCAAAATATGAAAATGAAACCCAAAGTAATCTAATACACCATTCTACCATCAAAATATCGAACGAGGTAAAATAAATTACCGTATATACACTATTAGTTAGTTCATAAGGTTCCTTGGTCCGGGTATGATCTCTTGCTCTCTTAGCCAGGCGTATTTTGGGAGTAGTATAGAGGAACGAATAGCTGGGTAGACAGACTGAGTATATATAACTAGTGTACAATCACTTTAGACTATCTGGCCGTGACACTGAAGACAAACTAGACCGCTTGAATATCTTCCTAGATTAACAGCGGAGAAATAGTCCCGATATATTTTAACACAGCGCTAAATTAACATTTTTTAATGAAATAAATAAAAATGTTTCCAAGTATTATAATCGTTACAGTGATACTTTTGTTAATCTATCGCTTATAATATCAACCGTAATTATCTTCAATATTTGATCCACTTCAGACTTCTTCAATAGCGTTTTCATGATATTATTATAACACGTTAATTTGGTGCGGTTTTAATGCATCATTTATCTCTTCGTACACCGAGCAGCAAGATAACATCGTTTGTATTTTCTGCTACAAGTACAAAGTATCATTAATAAAACGAACCATGGACAATTTTAGAACTAATTCCCATTACTAACACATTTGCTAAAAAAAAAAAAAAAAAAAAAAAAACTGACTTGATCATGGAGAGATGAACTGAAAAGACCAGTCAGTATCACACATACCAACCCCCTAGTCACGCATGACGTGTATAACAAGGTCAGCATTGTTTCGCTCTTCCCGCTATCGTGTTGGCAGCGCTGAAGCCTCGCTAACATGCGACAGGGTTGCCTGATCGGTACGAGCGCGAATACAGACAGTTTTTCCTTGGAACAATAACAGTCAGACGGTGAAACAAGAAGGCGGTGTAAAAATGCACTGGCTAACCAAGTAATATAGGGTACGCACCACACCAAAACACAACAATGAAACAAATGAATTGAACCGATGGACAAGCAAGCTGTCAAAAAAAAATATGAAGTTCTGAAGTTGGAAAAAACAAACGTTTAGAACGTTTACACACTTTCAGATAGTTGCTGTCCATTACTTAACATAAATTTTAACTGGTGAGCAGTTACTATCGTTACAACAAATTGTTTCTCCTCATTATTTGCAAAGATATTACTTTGACGGCTTGTTGTTTGTCCACCAGTTCAATTCATTTATTCCATTGTTGTAGTTCGGCTGTTACGTCAGATGTGCGTACCCTATTAAATTATTTCGAATGCCACTCACAGAAATCAGAATGATATACGTTATGTAGTTGTTATTTTATGGAGACACAGTGATATAGTCTAATTTAATTGGTAAATTAATTATCATTATCATTGTTATAATAATAACCATTAGTATTCGCATTTCAATTGACAAAACAGCCGGCCCACAAATTAGTCTACATAAATGAAAAAATCTACAAAAAGTAAACCAATTAGTGCAAAATTCTTTAATTCAACGTGGTAGAAAATGATACCTGTTTAATGCTTTTTCTTTTAGCCATAACTCTCATTTACCCATGTCATTCGCTGTAGAGAAAAACACAAAGGTTACGCCCTACTCACCACTTCTTAAATAATGACGTCACCAATTTGCCACCATTATAACAAAAGACTGAGTGGGAAATGTTTCTTGGAGAAGTAGAAAGTGGAAAGTATGGGCACAAAAATAAATCTGACTAGATACCATTGTGCACAAGAGGATAAACTATTCTTGCGGTAGTTAAGTGTTATGTTAAGGAAGGGACAAATGTCTAGAAAGAGAGCAGCGCCTAAAGGGGTCCCACTTATAACTTACTTGCCATTGAAATATCTCACTGAAATTTTGAATAACAGTTCGTAATAAACTGCTGGATAATGACGTAGAAAAAAGTAGAATACGTGAGCTAAATTTCGAGTTATTTGTATTCAAAGTTATATTTTACAATGTCCCTACCATTTAACTTTGCATGCATCAAATTTCACACAATTTATGAAGTTAAATCAGGTTCAAAAAAGTGTTCAGACCGATAGAATTAAAAAAAATCTTAATTATCTAAACTTTGGTATGCAAGGAATTACATTACGAAAAAGTAACCATTGTTCGAGTTAAAAAAGTTTTAAACGTGTATGTTAATCAGATGGTGACTATTTAAACAAAATCATTTATGTAATTGAAAGCTTTATTCTTATGCTTAAATAAATGGTTATGATCAGTAATTTCTCCTTCAAAGTTATAGATAGGTCTTGTGTAAAAGACATTTCTAGAAAGTGCATGAATTCAAAATTTAGCAAATTTTATGAAAGGACCGATTCTGTTCTAACAATTATGGTTTATTATAGTTCTTACTCTCTAGTTATACTCTTACTCTCTTACAGTTCTAGTTGCCTGATTTATCCTTGAGACCATTACGATTGATAATTTAACAATTTCCGGTGTTTTAAGCGTTTATTTCTACAAACTGTATGTAGACAAATTTTAAACCACGCATATTGGAACAAAAACAAATTTCCGATAGAAATGGTGATTTGTAATCAGTTTATGAATCAAGGTAAAACGCTGTAGGCTACAATATTGCGTTGGGTCAAAACACCGCGCACACGTATGTTAAAACTTCACTATAAATACAATATCTATCTATATAACCAACTCCCTAACATTACATAACATACTCATCATATCTCGAAGCTTAAATGGTAATTTACCCCTATTTTCACAAGCAACTAAAGGAAAAAAAATTACATGAGAAATTCATCGTCAACCAAATAGCGATCGGAGAACTCGAACATAAATACATTATAATGATATTATTTACATTATAAAATATATCATACAATAATATATACCGCCCATATGATTAATAATTATTTGTACATGTAAATTCTCGGCTTTTCTCTCATTGTTACGGTTAAAACGTAAGTAGACTTTCTGGACGGACATATCCATGCGATTATTATATTAAGTATTATTTTGCTGTGCTTACGTTTATGGACACAATTTTATTTTAGTATTTCTTTTTAGACACAACGGGCGCCCCGGTTACATTTCATACTGCTAAAATCTAGGGGTTAGGCCTCCTAGATATGACCTTTGAACTTCTCTCTCAGCCTCACTTCACTTCCGGCACTTTAGCCACAAACATACGCAGCAAAAATCAAGGAAGGAATCAACTAAGACAATAGGATATTCCAGTAGCAGGACACACCCTAGGTACAATCTGTTCCGCTGAAAGTGGCTACTCTGAAGGTAATTGTGATCACTATAACGTGTTACGACTCACTCATCTTTTAGGTCATATAACGCCGGCGTCTGTCGCGTCTTACGACAGGCAGCGTTAATACCCGGGGCCAAATAGGGGCGCGGTGAGCGTTCACATCACAAAGAATGGAAAATACGGTGAGCAACAGTGTGATAGACGAGGAAGAGGGACGAGTAAAACATATCCACGAGAACCACTCCTTACGGGCACCGGTCACCAATGCAGCGTAGACCACCCACCTCATCAAATCAATCGCACGGTTTTTAAGCCTACATATTTAGATGCCCTTATTTTGAATGCGGTCATTTTTCATATTCATATTCGCAAGAGTAAGGAATTCTTGATTAAATCTTGTAAGGCGTGCACCGTTTCAGTACTAACGCGAGTGTACATATTTCTTGATTCAATAGACTTCCTTCGTCTTCCCCAATAACTCCCGAGTTCAACTTAACTACTAATACCCCTAAATCTCGCCGCTCCCAGTGTACACTGAATAATATAGTAGCATCCCCACAAACACAAACATTGAATTAACAAATCTCTGGTCGAGTAATCGACTGGTTGAAATAAGACAAACGGCTGTGAAATCTAAAACGCAACGCCCAATAATTCCGGGAGTATTGTGATAACCTCATGGGGCAGTGGGGATATTATTTTCTAGCTGAATAGTTTGAGGTATAGGCTCATAAAGTACGGTTACACAGATCACGTTGTGATACTGTACTTAGCATACTAATGCCGCAGACATCGTTAACATGTGAATAGTGACCACTATTCGGTTAAGTATGTATGTACCTTGACATAATAGTTGGCATGGCGTAACATTGACTAATACCATTCTGTTAGGCGTCTCAGAATGGTTCAGCACAGTAAAAGATGTGCAACAGCACTTATAGCATATTAAAAATAATAACATTAACTATTTCTATATACAACTTAGTCCTGTTTTGTTTTATAACTGAATAGGATAGAAATCAACCGAAGAAAATTATCGGTTGTCGTAAAATCTCAATATTCCAATCATAAACAGCCCTACGTTACAATTACAATTTCAAATTTATAATTGAAAAAAAAAGAAAAAAATAATATTCACTGCTAAGCACTGACTGTATTTTGTGTTGTTATGTCTGGCATGTTTCTTTTTTGTTTCGTTGCTCTTCTCATGGACAAGTAATACAGTTCAAGGCCATCAGTGAATTATGCTGTGCTTGAGGATAAAGAACAATGCAACAGCATCATATGTGTTTCGAACTCATCCCCTTGGTTCGATACAGCTTTGATCTGTGCACCAACAGGCGGCTGGTATTTTATCCCCCCAAATAACTTTGTGTTTAAAACATTATGAATTGCTGGTAAACTGTGACCTATGATGAATGTGTCTGGCATGGCTTATCTTCAATATATTACAAACGACAAAGGCAGCTCGTTCGAAGCGTACGCAGCTCTGATTCGGGAGGTTGTTATATCGATTTCAGTCATCGGCTATCTTGACTGAAACTGTATACCGTAATATTAGTGAACACGATGGAATGATACAGATAGAGCCCTTTAGCAATCCTTCACAAACATTTCAATATCTGTACCTGAAGTGTCTGATTTGAATCAGACAATCCTCCGTGTGATCGCACACAGTACATACGGAGGTTGCTCAGCGTAGTTGTATTCTTCCAGCTGATGATTGCCCACAAAGTAAGATCTAACAAGATCATATTTGATATTTCTTTTAAATTTGATGGTTTTTTGACACATCACAACCGACACAATACCCTGCTGATCGAAGTCATCATGCTGTTTTGCAAGCATACACAAAGATATTTTAAAAGTCTAAAACAAAAACTCTCGGTCTGCTCAGAGTAACATATAAGATATATGCTATGTAGAACATATAACAACATAAGATTTTTTTTAAATATAAACTTACGCATTTATGATTTATTCTCATTTTATTCATTGTTCCCCTGTTAAAACCGAGACGAAACGAGAGTCGCGCATTTCAAGAAGAATCTCCTCTTCTTCTCGTCGATGCTCTCCCTTTTTTCAGACTGTCAGTTTTTCTTTTGTTGTTGTCGCGGCGTCAAACAAATGACGATGTTAATCATGTGAGCTGAGCCTGCGACCGCTGCCGCTTGAGGCGGGTCGGTCGGCCCTCGGGAGCGCAGCGCGTCCTAGCGCCGTAGATCGTAACTCACATCTACACTCTCTCGTGTCTCGAACAAACCTCACACGCTCGCTTACTTCACACTGGAAACAGTGTGGGGTACAACCGACCGAAATTAAACCACGAAAATGGGGGGCAGGAAGGAGCGTGTGATGTATCAAGAACTGAAAGAGTTAATAGAACTATATGTTATACGTACGAGCTAAAGGAATGAGGCGCTCCGAATTCCAGACACACTCATATTCTCGTTATAATAAGTAATTGGTCAAAGCACTTGAGCCAGAAGTTAATGGTGACTCTTTGTTGACCTCAGAGGCACCGTTTTATTTCTGGCACAAATACGCTGCTGATTCATCACAATTACTTATTGGAATTAATATGAAACTGTGTTTAGTGTTTGTTCAATACTGGGATCCGGCTTATTACAATCGATTTTAGTTGATGTGTGTTCTATCGTATGTCAGCATTCTACAGAAAAACGGAGTTTTAAACTTTTTTAAGGGATACGGTCAGGGGCTGGATTTAAGAAATAAATGCAGAGATCTCTAAAATGTAATCGTTAAAATTGAGTATTGTTACATAATTCTTACGATTTATGGCACACTTGGTAGGCTACACATCATCGTTTGTAATTCAACAAATAAATACAATATAATACCTGGCGTTGTTTTAAAGATCCCAACACCAATGTTAAAACCGCCTATTATGAGCAGGCGCGTGATTGCAGGTGAACCTTCTCTCAAATGTTGCTTTTTTCTTCCACTTATAATTTCACACGCGACTTGTGATCGGCGCTAAACACGAGGACTGCAGACGGAGACGATAGAAGATAGAGGATAGAGCAGAGAGCAGAGAGCAGGAGGAACCTCCTATGATAGCACCATCTCAACATCTGCCGTATTCACGTCGCGTGTTAATCTGCAAGAACTAGAGGAAATTGGGAATTTTAGAGATATGAAATTTCCTTCCCTGGTTTATTTATTATCTGTCATCGGGTTGTACGTCAGATCGCGGTACGATGTTCGCTGCCACAGCGGTAGTCAGCTGATCGATCTACGGACTTGAGCAGCCACGCAACAGCGCGTAGCCCACTCCTGACGGGCTAATAGAATGGGCATCTGCAAGGGCATTTATTCGAGTTGTGTTTCTTTACAAGCATTTGCCTGATAATATTCTAATAATAATAATAATAATAATAATAATAATAATAATAATAATAATAATAATAATAATAATAATAATAATAATAATAATAATAATAATAATAATAATAATAATAATAATAATAATAATAATAATAATAATAATAATAATAATAATAATAATAACTAATATCGTGCGCAAGGTCCTCAGCCTATGAGCTACATTGTCACCACCATCTTTCGGCCGCCACCCTAGGGTGCACTCTCGCATCGTCTTGGCTCAAGAGGAGCCCGATGGTGCAAACGAGAGAAGAGAAGAAGGGAAATAACATAATAATAATAATAATAATAATAATAATAATAATAATAATAATAATAATAATAATAATAAAAATAATAATAATAATAATAATAATAATAATAATAATAATAATAATAATAATAATAATAATAATAATAATAATAGTAATACTAATAATACTAATAATAATAATAATAATAATAATAATAATAACAAATTATTATTATTATTATTATTATTATTATTATTATTATTACTAGACATACATGGTGTACAGGTTAGTAGAATTCCCCAGTAAGGATACAGAGTAATTAGTTATCTGTGGATAGTCTTGTGGCGAGGCATACCAAGTGATAGGTGATAGTATTATGCTAAGGTTACCATAGTACGTACAACAATGTCAGCATTATAAAATAACATTCATAAATAAAACCCATAGTATAGAACTAGTTATAAAACTATATTGTTGTCATTTTTAATTCTTAATTTCGTTTGTATAACCTTTAGAATCTTGGAAAACAAATACGACGATAATCGCTTCATGGTTTACTGTATCCGACCATCACGACTTATAATATTAGAAGAGGGATCACACTAAATCCCTCTTCTTGCTCCAAGCACACGTCTACTAAGACCCGTCCTCGTCACTCATCAGTTTTACCATTCATTCTGCACAAACATTGCAAGTGCATAAACAAACGCATTCAGTTACATACCGAAACACTTCACCATTATTCTAGCGCTCAAAACAGACAGTGGATACTGCCGAAAATGTACAACACACTCTGGTAAGTCTGTCTTTTAAAACTATCAGCTCGTCCTTCTACCTTTGTATTTTGCTTTTTCATAATTAATAATTTAAATAAATTATATCATTTAAATTTTTATTAGAATCATATTATATAATGCCTAATGCTCGAGACATTTAATCGCCGCATCAAAAAGTGAACATGACTATTCAAGTGACTTTCGGAAAACCTTTAGTCAGGTTTACCGATGGCCGGAATCACACCGCGGCGATCACCCGAATTAGAGTCTCGCGTCAATTACTAGTACTGAGCTATACCTTCGTAAGGATCAATGCATGTCATCATCTACACTTCTGCTTCTACACCTCACGTTAGAGGGGAAATGATGACACGATTTTCAGATGTCTTAGGATCACCTTAAATGATTATGACGCCCACTAGATTCCAAATTCTCTGGATGCCGTCACCTACGAAATCCTCATATCTTTCGCGTGCGCTGCGAATTCTTGTACAACTGCGCTTGTACCAGCGTCTATCATCAACGCTGTATTACTCATACGTCACAATAACAGCTGATCTACTCTAGTGTTTGCATGAGATGAGATCTCACAGCTTCAACAATGATCACGTACTCGTCTACGAGTAAACGCTCGAATAAATTTTCCTAAGTGCAGGTGAGCGAGGTATATATATATACGTGTTCCATCTCCCTCTATGAATACCGTCTTTGTCTCAGGGCCGTTCTTACAATCTCCTAATAAGAAAGTTATTTAATTGTAGCAATTAAGCTATTTGGAGGATTTCAAGGGTTTTGATTGGTGGTTTGTCAAGGAGAAAACAAGCTATACGACGAATAAGTAGTTATTGGGACATTGTAAGACTGGACCTCAGTCTACTATCAAACATTAAAGAGAGATAAGAATATAGAGGGCTACAGCCCTTTATAATCTTTGCTACTATCATATGACTACCATAGCTAAGCGACACAGTACTCGTCTTGCTCGTTCTAAAAACTGACCAACACATCTAACCGCATGAATGCACCCGTTTCACCATGCTGTACCATCGAAACTGAACAGATTCCTGCTGTTCTTTCATACCTTATCGAAAGGGTGGTCTTCCACTTAGTAGAGTGTTAACTAACCTCATTATAGTCACGCACACACTTCCTGGAGTTTGCAGAATTGTAATATACGGTTGAAAATGATCTCTACTGATCTGCTCAAAGTAGATCTCTTACCAAATAAGAATAGCTGAAGGGACGATTACCTCACCGTTTTGTGCCTTTAAACCTCATTTAAAAAAATGATTTGAATGAGAAAAGAAAACAATTAAGTAGGTATTATTGGCCTCGGCTATTTCGTCACCATTAGAAAAGTTAGCTTGGGACAAGTATATTATCGGTACGCGCCTGCGACTAACCATGACAGTGGCGATTCGGTATCACATTCAACTCTCTCTCTCTTTTGTGATCGCGGGTTCGATTCTCGTCTCCAGAAACACAAACCTAAGTTCCCTCAGTATCTGCAACGCAAGTGCCGAGATTGAGACTAAATAACAGTCCTAGGACATTCCTTGCCGAACAAAGTACTCCCAGAAACAAACCCCAAAGTCCAAGCCAGTGAGCAAAGTACAAAAACATCGACAACAGTTTCAACCAGAAACGGTGAAAAAACAATTAGACTATGTCGGTCCGTATGCGCTCGTGTTTTTGCGCACAAAGACATGGCAACGTGGTCAAAGCTATACTACTGTACTGGGGCTTTCATTTGCCAATAAATTAAAGGCTCCGGTTACTGTTCTAGTGGCAGCCATGTTACGGGAGAACCTTGAAACTCATCCTAGCGTTTGATGGGTTATACACTGCCAAATACCATAGCCCCCAGATGTTTAGTTCAAACTATCCAGTTTTCACGCTATTCCATCGAATAGATGAAATATCTTTTATTCATTACTGTCATCACGCTTTTCCTATATAGTGGGTTGTTTTTGTTGCGTTGCAACTTTATTTGATTCTGTTTATTTTTTATCTGCTTTATAGTGTATATTTAATATTCAGTTTATTTATTGATTTATTGTCTACGTTTGCAAATAAAGTATTATAACCAAATAGGATAAAATAATAGGAGAAATAAATACAGTAAAAAGATGTTTCGCGGAGGTCATGTCATGCACTTTTAGTAACAACTTCGCATCCAGCAAGAATAATAGTGTTTTATCTGTCAGGTTTTCTTCGTTTTGTCCCACTACGAACCGAAACACGAGTTAAGCGTGGGAGTAATTCTTATCTCCGCTCATCCGAGCCGATAAAACGAATTCCACGTTAATTAATCTAACGCGCTAAAGTAATTGTCTTCGCCTGCATTAAATTCTAGACCAATCGAAAGTTTGATTCAATTGCGAATACTGAAAATAAAAGGTGTTGCGATGTAGACTATTCGAAATAGACGAAAGTAAAGCAATTAAACTCGTAACTAGTGACGTCACTATGGGAGTAACGGACGAGGTTTTGAGCCACCAGCCACGGTAGAAATGTCGATTCAACTATAGTCTAGATGGCTTAAGAATAGTTTCTAATACTTGTGTAATTAAAAGTATAGGACTATACACTGTTCCTTGTCAATTAAAATTATTATAAAACGACGTATTATTTCGAGAGCTAATTTGGGGGGGGGGGGGAGGGAGGGGTTGTTGCTGGGGAGTCAGGCTGTGACTTTTTTACGTTTATCTATCCGTTAATGGTCTCTTGGAGGTGGATTGTTGCCTGTTGAAGAGAGCTGATTAGCTCTCGAAATATTGCGTCGTTTTATAATAATTTTAATTGAAAAGGAACAGTATAGTCCTATACTTTTAATTACACATATGTTACCTGTTCTACTAAGTTTCCGTTTTTAATAGCTTCTAATATTGTTTATTTCATTAAAAAATGTCAAATTGAAATAAGGAAAATATTATTTTTAAGCTTTTAACTCGAGTTTTTTTTTAGGAATCACTGATGTAGGGTGCACACCAGTGTTAACGGATGTACGTCTCTTCAGTTAACTAACTAGGTATATTTAGGTGTTGGACAGTTGAGAAGGAACATCCAATGGCTGTTAGTAGTACCGTTGATTGAGTAATATTGGGTAGAGACCAAACGCAATCGGCAGTTTGTCTACCGCCTTATGCTGCGCAATATACTTTAGTCAGGTAGTAGAAGTTCGCCATGCGACGCGATGACGGAGTTTTCGGCTGTCTTCGTATATCTTCGGTGAATAGCCGACCAATCAGGCTTCGTCATCATCAGTCAAGCGTCGTCAAACGTCGCTTGGCGAACTTCTACTACCCGACTAAAGTATTTTGGGCAGTAAAAGGCGGTAGACAAACTGCCGTTGGTGCGGGGCCTCTACCCTATATTACTCACTCAACGGTAGTACTAATGCCAGCATTTGCCTTATGACTGGGGAAAACCAAGAGGAAAATCTCCATGGTCACGATTGTCGGTGACCGTGATCGAACCGGTGACCACCCGAATTAGAGTCTCGCGTGCGTAACCACTGAGCCACCTCTATCGGTACACTGAGAATGTTCACTATATTTAGTGAAAGCAATTTATTTTGTGGAGTTTAGAGAATCTTCTTTGTCCTATCCACACGTACGGTTCATAGTTTTAAGTAATTGGTATAATAAGGTGGCACGTACAAAAAAAGAATGTGCTGCTTGTATTGTATGCTTCTTCTGGGCTATAATTGCTAATGCTGGAACTGAGTTTCTGAGAAAAACAGCCCCCGTAAAAAACTTCTCTTCTGAAGAGAGCACCAATAAAGCTGATGAGCACCCCGTATACAATAAGCATCTCCAAAAAAATACGCAAAAACTCTATTAATGATGTATCTTTTTAGAGACAATAAAAATACATAGAAGAAAATCAAATCATCAGAAATACAAAAAAGTTATTTTAAAACAGGACTCCTACCTCATTTTACACGTAGTCAGCGAACTGAACGACTCGACTCCTATGCTGACAAACTCGGTACTTCTCAGAGGCATTTGCCCCCCGGCTTCTAGCAACAACATTGTTGTAATTTTGTGTCAAACCCCTGTTAATTGTGCACTTTAGTAAAACCAAAGAATGTTTCGTGGTAATCGTAGCGATGCTTCATATAATGTTGCGTATGACGCAAGAAATATCGTAGTCGCGCATGACGCAGGAAATATCGTAGTCGCACGGACGCGCATGAGCGTACATAGATATCTATCTACTGTTCGCATGCACACTCGCAACATTAAACTACGGGAAGTAAATGAAAACAATCAGAGACCGCAAATTCGTCTCCCACTGCCCAGAATTACTGCAGAGGTTGGTAGGGGAAATGCGAAATGCATGCGTATAGGATCTAAACCCACGCATAAATAAAGAGACGTTATAAATATTTAATTGTCTCTGGTTGATATCCGTATAAAGAGAGCGTGGGTCAGCGCGCTTAGGGAATTGAGTATAAATCAGTTCAAATACTTAGGTTTGCCAGCTTTTTTTATTATTTATAACACTACATAATATTCAATATACGAATACTAAAGACTTTACAGTACTGACATAAGTATGACAACTGACTGTTTTATCTGTACGTATATATGAAAAAACGTGATATTTTTACGTCGTATCAAATGACTACGTTTTATAGGCTAACATTACTTTTTTCAAGAACAATACTCCCCGTCTGTGCGCGGAATAGGATTGATCCAGGTCAGCTCTGCCTGTCGTAAGAGGCGACTAAAAGGCCGTCTTCGTATGACGTGGCTGTCGAGTACGTCGTAATACAACAAATAAGCAAAATGAACAAATGATAGATCGAAAACTATACAAAATAAAAGTGTGTGAATCTGGCACACTGTCTTTGGATTTAAGTAATTGATAATTTGTTTTTGTTATTTTTATTTTTATGTTCATCATAACCTCACACATCAAATGAATATAATTCCCAGTGCTCAGCTAAATTCATAAGAACCGTTTCCTATTTGCAATAACAATCCTAAAAAAGAAGACATATTACATGAAAAATATAACAATGATAATCTCTCAGCCATTCAACACTATTTATCAGTCGATAAAGTTCTATAAATATGTGTATGCATCAATGTCATATCATATTATGATAGATTAATTGATACACGAATGTTCGTTAAAATTTTCTCTGATTATAATATGACAGTTGCTGATGATCACTGTATTCTGTGTTCATTAAAATAAATAAATAAATAAATTCACATTCAGAGTCTACCCACTCAGTAACTAAACTGATTTGCAGTGGGGGACTTTAATTTAAAGTGACTAAACCAACCCTGTAGGCTTCGAACACCATCGACGAGTGAGCGATAACCAATCAAAGATCGATATTTCAAATACGAAACATATGAATCAGTGATTGGACAGTGCGAACACCTGCGGACAAATGCCAGAATCAACAAGGCCGATTCAGAACAACTTTGAATTTATTGAGTGCTTCGTTGCTAGGACGGCTCCAAAGTCACCGTTTACTTATTCCTAAGCCAAGAAGTAATGGAATTGAATCCCCATTAGAACTTAAAAAACTTCTGCCTGAAGCGGGATTTGAACCCGTGACCTTCTGCATTGGAAGCAGGGATGCTAACCACTGGACCAACGAGCCAACTATTATTGGAAATTACTATTAGAGGCACTTATTTGTACAGAGCTTAATCCGCTATCTTCCTGAAGTTTTCTTGTAAAGCACATGCGCCTTTCTTTCCAGAGTGGAGCATTGCAGCGATTCTTAGTTCTCTCCTTTATTCTACCCAGTCAGGGTAGTAAATTGTAGCTTGTTCGTGCTACTTAGTTAGGCCTACCTCTAATAAGATATTGATTATTTTTTCTACAAAAGACAAATTCTATTATGTACTTCGAAGGTCGGTCGCTTGATCTGATTGCAGAATATATACGCAGTACCTACGCAGTGTAGGCAGGGCTGGTATAGCCAGCCGTTCCCTTATACCTGAGGAAATTTAATGATAAGCCTTCCCGTTGTCTTCTTCGAAACATGAGACTTTAGGATTTACCTAACAATTTATGTTCTTCGTCCTCCCCTACTTCTCCTCTCTTTCTCTATCTCTCTCTCTCTCTGTCCCTCTCTGCCTCTGTCCGTCTGTCTCTTTCTGTGTGCGTTCCCTTCAATTTACCCAGGGTGTGTATTAGCATTTAGCACAAGTGCACTGCCTAGTATAAATCCAACCGTTTTTGGAACCACGGTTTTGTACGAACGAAAAGAGAATCGTAATCGTAAGGAGGAACCCACGAAATGAAGCAATTCTGCGCACATACACAATGTACACTCACACCACACTAAATGCACTTTGAGGCCCACTGATAGGAGAATATTTCAAACGTTTCCTTTAAAGCTATAATAATTTGAAGTATAGCTAATCACTAGTTCAAATTTACCATTATCAACCCCTTAGAGAAAGCCTTTTCTTAAAACAATATTTCGATAATGAAACGATATTGAATTTATAGGCGCCCATGCAGTTCGCCGTGGATAATAGATGGGGCCTAGTCGGCTGGCTCTCACACAATTTTCTTGCTATAGCTAAACGAATTACCACCCCTGTTTTGGTGGGTATTTAAGACGTAACCATAGCTCAGTGAAGGGGAACTTAAGGATTCTCTACTTTTCACTACCGAATAAAAAATGCAACATAAACTAATTAATGTATTTGATATACATCTGCAAAAATAAGGACGAACAGACAAAATAACATTTTTTTCTATTTGTCAAGTTTGGTTTGTCACTTTTACTGCAGGGTTACATCAAAACACATTACAAGTACATTCAAGACAAAAACTCGAATACTTTTGTAAAAGCCATATTGTATGTTCATTGACATCCCATTAGAAATGTAGGATTATTAGTATATTGGTTGTTGCTGTTGTGAAGAACACACCCACGAGTCATCATGTTAGTCACCTCGTACGACAAGTAGAGCTACCCAGGCGGGGAAAAAGGTATGTGTCAATGGCGTTTGACTGACGTGGCAATGGCTCATTACCATTATTATGGCTTTACTACTTCCCGCTACTTCAGTAAAGTGTGTTCTGACTTCTGACAATGTCCTGTGAGGCTCTTTGAATCCCTATCCAAATACTCAAAGCAGGGCTTCAATTACGATAGCAGGAAAATGCGGCACCATATGAAGAAAATGCTATTTCCGATATTCGAAGATGTGACGAAATGTTTTTGGGAAAATCTATAATATTTAATTTTTGTTCAAATGTCTACTCACAATAATTTTTTGTTATTTCTCCTTAAAATTACCCAAAATCATTTTTCAAGTGTTACATTAAATGTTCCGTGAATGAGTGATTTTGAGTTATCTTTATAGATTTAAATATAACGGCAATAATTAAAGTAGTTAACTACACTGGCAATGCACATTTTCACTTGCAGAGTTACAAGGGTCCAGAAGATTCTAGTTGTAATTGGTATCTTGTCTTTAGCAAACATTTTCTGTGATCAAAGTGTCGAAAACAGTAAAAAAAGTATTTATGTCGACTTTTTCCGATCACCAAGCGAAGTGATTTGTTATCAATCACAAGGGTTAACCATTGAAGACATAAAAAGCTAGGAGCTTTAAAAAGCTAAGCTTCACAAATAGATTGGAAAATAATTTCTCTGGTTTTGTCAAATCCGTTTAAGTTGGGGCTTTCAGTTTTCTTTACCTTGTGGCAGATACGTTTTTCATTCAACTGTGTAAAAACATTACAAAAACATTGTTTTCATGAAGTAATTTATAAATCGTTTGCCCCAACATAGGGGTGTGTTTATTTAAATTGATTTCCAAAGGTTCATTCAAGGTTACGTTGATTTGAAAGTAGTTACATTTGTATGTTTTGAAATGGCTTCATAGCCTTCGTCCATCAACTCTATAGTAGTCAAATTACATTTTAAACAGTAACGTAAATATATAGAACTTCAGGTGGCAAAAGGAATGGAAACTATCCTTATTTGATCCACTAATGTACTTGTATTCTTAAGACTAAGCTTAATGTGTAATTTCTGAAAGACTAAAAATATACCTGGGGACAGTTTCTTACAGTGTCCTCACGTCAAATCACTTTACTTCCTAAAGTAAACGCGACCTCACTCATTCGCAACTCTATGCGGGTGACTTGTATCAATACAAAAGTTGTTTGTAACCTAAAGTACTCTACGCTCTTTCTTGAGATTTTCCACCATTAGTTATAAACACACTAACGATTTATTATAACAATTTAACCATATCCTCGAAGTTCACTTTCCTGAGTATGTTTGTTTACCCACTTGGGTATTATGACAGTGTCTATGATTTGAGGGTTATGAAAGCAAAAAAAAAAAACTCTCAGAATCTTTTTTCTAAACATTTTCAAATTGTATAGTTAGGATATTTTATTAATTCAATGTTTTCAGTTTGTGTTTGCCAGCCTGATCCGCGCCAGCTTTCATTGGCTCTCTGCAATAATATGCACGAGCGGGCGCGACTGCCGCAGCTGCCTCGTAAGCCCTCATTATGCCATGAATGACATGTGGTAAATTATAACTAATATACACTTTTCAGAAAACAGGGTTAATTTTATTTAATTCAAGTATCCGTACATAGGAGTAACGACAAATTGCCTGAATTATTTGATTACACGCTTTGAACAGAATATATACAGCTGGAATTATTCTCGTTGATACGTGCATTATTTAATAAAAGCCGGTCTCGATTGGGATTGTGTATAGGCATGCACAGCTTGGCACGGACTAGGTGACGTCACAAGTCAACGTGTTTATTCCCCATCCCCACTTCACCCCTTCACAGTTCGATGTGGCGTTTTGCCTCGAACATGAAATAATAAGAAGATAACAAATTTGTTCCAAGTTATATAATACATGTAGTTTTTTTTTTTTTTTTTTAAGTTGATAAAAATGTCGCCGAGCTCGGCAAGCTTGTGGCATGTCAACAACTGTCTAGGGTGCTGTCATTATATCTTGCCATTCCAAGCCTGTAGAACGACCACGACTCGAATAATTACAGGCACAACTTTCGGTCGTCCGCCTCCTAAACATGAAAACCACACAAAAACACGCGATCCCATTCAAAATAACTTTCAAAACATTAATCCGGTCGGCAGAGAGAGAGAGATAGAGTGAGAGAGAGACAGAGGGAAGTGGGGGGGGGAGGGGGGGCACCTTGCACTAGCCAGCCTGCATGGGATGGGCCCACCGCATAATTTAATTACGCGAAAATTACATTTACACATTATTATACATCGCGACAGCCACTGTGGGACTGTTGATGTTATGATGAGTGTTGGTTGGTTCCTTGATGACCCAGTGTGGCACACAAACAACCCAAGGTGGGACAGAAGTAAGACCGAATCATCTCGCCATGCTTATCTCATTCCAGCCAGTAGATTCGTTTATACATATCCTTTAAAATGCTTACGGTTTATCTGTTCCACACATTCCATCTTGGTCAGCCCCTATATACTACTATTCTCCCTTAACTTGCCCCTCAGTGTTCTTAATTCTTAAGTATTCCTTCGTGATAAGTTAAGTGATAACTCCGCTACATTAAACCTATCAACCAACGAAATTATGTTTTAAATTCATTTGAGATCTTCAACCTCCCGTAACACCAAATTTCAATTTGCTTCTTCCCGTTTTCATACGGTCCATGTTTTAATTGCAACACTCAATATGTAGCGTTTCATACATAAACTTTAGTCTCATTCTTTATGTTTCTTGACACAAAATCTACCGCGTAGAATAAACGCCTTCAACTTAATTCTCAAAGAATGCTTTATTATTGTAAGTGTGTCATGAAACAACTCAACACGTAGAATGTATTTATACGCCTGCTACTTCAAAGCGCAATCAAATTGAGGCTAACCTCTAAAGACCCATTCCACCATCCAATCTTCATTTTTTGAGTACATGAAAGGGGGTTTTGGCCTCCTAAAGAACTTCGTCCCCCACAATAATTTAGTCGTTTGTGTCCGCAGGGGAGCCATTCAGGGCTAAACCTCTTCGTGTCAAGTACTAGAGGAGGGGGGGGGGGGGGGGGGGAGGGAGGGAGGAAGGTAGATTGTGTACGACGATTATTTTATTCATGACATAATCTAGATTAATCCATTGCGAACATCCGATGGACGTATCATGAATTGCAGGGTAGTTTGTGTCCAATGATAATGTCTTTACATGAATGCTCTTCATAATGTATTATGGAGGATTTCCGTCTAACAGACCTTATGCAAGCCCCCCCACTCATTGCCATGTTACCGCTGTTAATACTACCTGACCGAGTGTGTCCGTTGTTCATTGACCACATGACTTTCACACAGAGACCTAAACTAAACTCGAACAGAGTAGGTATACACTAGAAATCCCTTAAATACAAAGGCAAAACTTGATTAATAACTTCTATAACCTGTAGATAACAGATTATAACCTCTAAATTATATATTAAATAATTTAGTATTGCATTCACTTTTGGGATACGTAAAAAAGTTTATTTTTGTATTATATATGAAAATAATTGAACGATTGAGAAAATACACCTTTTGTTTTACAATAATTCTCATATGATTATGACCATTTCAGTATTTCCTTTGACGAACACATTGCGTAGTTTTACAACCGTATTACTACATTTTACTACTCCCACACCTTACTAAGTTACTACTATTACACTACATTTTGTTTACACAATTTGATAGCGTGATAATCACGTTCTTGTTCGTATCTTAAAAGGGTGGATATTTACAAGGAAAGCAGACAGGGATAAAAACACGTGATGGAGTTGAATAAAAAAAAAGTTGATGCTACATCAATTATTTTATATGATATATTTCTTACAAACTCGTCACAATCTCGAAGTAATTACATTCTGCAACCTTCTTTCCTTGCATTTTATATATACTTAAGATATATCCAGACTTCAAAAGGTAAAACGGAATAGAGAAAAGTCGGTATGGGCAAATCATATTCATATATAGTACAAAATTAGTTAACAATGGCTAAAGTGTCCTCTTGATTACTGAATGAAATACTTGCATGGCAGTATTCATGTTTCAACTTTGAGCCAGCAAGTAACGTAGTATTACTTCACTTAATTCACGCCTTATGAGTTTACATCTCCACCCAATTACGATTATTTGATAAACTAGTAATACAGAAACCAAGATTAATTACTAGAACCCTATGGGCACGGGTTTCGGCCACACAGCCAAGCAGGCGGCAAAAACAAGCAGTTTGTCAGTTGTAAACTGAATCCACGGAGGTGAATGAAATACGGGGGTGATTTACCCCCCACCCCCCTCCATCATTGAATACACTTGGATTGAGACACTAATAATCGCATCCGGTAATATGTACTAACTAAATAGTTCTTGAATGTTATCACGTTTTCCTTTCGTTTATTACCGATAGTAATATTACAACTATGTACAACGTACTTTTGATGGTGTAACATTAGTCTTATATGATGTAACTTATGGTCCCATTCTACCACTGGCATTATTTAATTTGCTACATAAAAACGAAAGCTACATAGGGAGCATTGGCTTCGTATTGTTTAGTGCACGTGTCTGAAGAAAATGATTTTATTCTGATTTTTAATGAATTTCAATGATCATGGTGATAACTGATAATGATCATCATCATCATCATCATCATCACTATCAACATGTTGTTATTTCAACATGTTGTTTGTATTTGAGTCATGACTTGACTTATCTTTACTATAATTTTATTATTTGCTTGTTTAATGTATAGTTGTAATTTCCCTCCACTGTAGACCAGCTATTATGTGAACATGATAAACGTAAAACAAATAAATAAACCCAGGTATGAAATGTATGCCACAAGTGCAATAATATTCAAGACGATGTAGTATGAAGGGCAATTATATAAGTCCACACCAGATGCGTTATTCTCACCTCACCTCACCCCACCTCACGGTTATACTGACGGTTGCAGGCGCAGGTCATCCGCTCTATACACTGATTTACCACACGATACAGAATATTACTACAAGACATTGAGATAACAGGATGTTACAAGTTTGTTCCGCATAAGTGTATGTAATTAAGCTCACACTTTAATCGTATGAAATTAATTTGAGTCATATTATTAGGCGCTAAGAACTCACAAAAAAAAATGCGAGTTGTATGAACTATACCATATGAAATTAACCACTTCGAATCCACTTCCTGATGGGTCTCAACTTGAATGAAACAGCAAAGTGAAGCCTAAAAGTAATACAAGGAACAAAGACGAAGCCAAAGAATGTAACAGAATGCGCAGTTATCAGTATAACAAAGCCTGTCCTCAGTCTGTGTTGACAATTTCCTCAGAGGCCTCAAAATTAAAAGACATTTCGTCTGGCCATCAATTGTAACTTTTTTTATTGTGTAATCTGTTCTTTGTAGAACAAATATTTTCCTTGCTAGCCTGAATGAAGTAACGTCCGGTACCGCTTCGTGACGAAAACCGGAGACTCGCGTAGAGAGCCAGCAAATTCACATGCCAACAAAATCGTGTTTTTCTTAATTATTTCCACAAAGCAGCGTATTTCAAACTGAGTAAAAAGACAATCGAAAACAACGACAACTCTCTGGAAATAAAGGAAACATCTGCCAATTTATTTTGTTTATTTAATTAAAGTCTATACCCTATTCATGCAGTTATAATACTGATTCGCGCAAATGAAAGAGTATCAGTTTGGAAGCAAGAAGAGCAGGCAGACTGAAACTGATAAACATATATACATACCAAAGAAATTCCTGCTTTGATACTTCGTTTATTGTTAAAATTAAGTAAAGTTACGGATCAAATAAAATCCCAGTCATTTTAAGTTAGTTTAGATCAAAACGACTAGGTTTGTACCAATTATTACCGTTTGTGTTTTCCCTATACTCATAACAGTCTGTCTCCTTTCTGATTTAATACAATACAATAAATTTATATGTATATATATATATATATATATATATATATATAATATTAGGAAAGTAAAAAAAAAAATAAAAAAAAATGTAAATCTCACAGAAAACACAAATAAACAACAATAATGATAATAAAAATAACAATTATAAAAATAAAACATCAACAATAACGTCAAAATGTAATGCGCAACGTGGGTGGGTGGCTAGCGTACGTTCTGGTATGGGTTCCCTTTGTGCGGCTCAATAACTTCAAAGAGATTCCTCTAGGCGTTTTTTTTTCTCGCCATCCTTGTAATCGCAATCACGTGATATGTGATATACGTGCGACACACTCGTGTGTGCGTGCGAGGTTTACAGTTCACACCTACACTCTTTTGAGCTCTTCAAAACAAAATTTAAATACGAATTAGTGCGACACTTGCTAGCGTGCTAGCAAACAAACAAAACACATTTCATTCGCATTTCCCTTGGTATTTTTTTTTTACGCAGATCTTGCGGTCAACATTATGGACGCTTGTTTTATTTTTAGATCGAATCTCAATTTCCGTGTATCTAAAAATAAAAAATAAAATATTAAATACATGCCTAATCAAGACCGTATAAGTGGGTGTTAAGTAAGACGAAAAAAACGCAACTTCATTCCAAACCCGGATTCGAACCTGGAACGCAGGAACCACATGTGTTTCCGCCGAATCACCAATATAGAAAATACAGAAATAAATACGTTGGTTTAAATCTCAAAACATTAGTATCATTCAAATAGAAAATTGGAATGAAATACAGAAAAAAAGAAAAAAATCGACTCCGAATCGAACCCAGGTCTCTCCCACCAGCCAGGTCGGCGCTTACATCTCCTGACCCCAAGATCACGGGTACCGGAAATAATACGCACTATAACCCGGCAAGTAGGAGGTCTGGGTTCAAATCCCAGTAGGGTTGGTTTTTAATTTCTGGATTTCACAAACAATTCCACCCACAGGGGAGTCTCTCGAATAAAATGTGCTTAGGCAGTAAATGTGTCCAAGTTTGCGCTCCAGTCTTTCTACTACCCTGATCACGTCACGTGCGTACGTAGATCAGTGCTCGCCCCCCCCCCCACCAAGGGGTGATACTAAGCATATAACGCAATCGCTTGTGCGGCTAAATAAAAGAGTTACATTACGGAGTTGTAGATCGGTAAGGCTTAACTTGAGAAAATGTAGTCGTCTCTTCGCAGATTAGCAGAAGCGTGAAAGATTTTAATACGAAAACCTAAAGCCATGCCAGTGGCCGGATGTCTAGAGAGGAAGTGTAAAGAAAGATAAAGAGGATTAGAGATGCGAGGAAGAGAAGAGAAGAGATGAGGGGACGAAGACGGTAACGACGGGACCAAGTCAAACATGCCTCATTTTCCTGCGATATTTTTATTTCACCCCTTAACCGAGTTAGTAATTCTCCTAAGTGCTATCTATTGTCGATCGACAGATATCGAGATGAGATTCGAGATTATCGAAGATAAATCGTGCTGGAGAAAGTTTCCAGACGCGGTTCACCCGCCAATCCTTCATGACTATCTTTGACTCGCGAGAGAAAAAAAATCCACAATCTTTTGTCATATTTTCGTTGGAAATTCTGCTGAACCGTTGACGAATTGAGTCAAGATCAATTTTCTTTCAATTCTTGTTATGAATTTTTTTTAGAACGAATATCTTTGTGTGAAGGAGGTCGTGTTTGCATTTTCGACGCTAGAAAAATAAATATGCCAATCAAGTTCGTTCTAAACCAGCCTTGAGCAGCACAATATATATATATATATATATAATATGATTATAACAATCATACCTTGGCAGCAATTCCACGATTTTATTAATTGTCTTGTGAAAAATATTTAAAGAAATTGCATTTTCGCTTCTAGAAACATTCAACTACAATAATTCTCACTGACACCAGTGTTGTGTTCCATCTAATATATAGTAACGTGAAATCAAACGCCTGGTTCACCCTGGTAATGTCCACACCATACAGTACTCCCCTTGCTAACGCGCGGAGCCATTTGCGACCACAGATTAAACGTAACTTCTTTGATTCAACACAAAGCCAAATCTCAAATCTTCCTATTACTGTATCTCACTATGTACAATCAAGTCTAGCCGCCTTATAATACCCCCTATCGACCCGATACACGGATAATTCTACCGCATATGTGAAAGACCTTTAGATGCGTGAAAATACTGCATCTCCTTCTTCTTCACTGTATTGACAGTATTTCCCCCATCGCCCAAACGTCAGTGATGAATATTCCGAGAGTGACTTGCAAAAAGTGTACACAGTACACAGTGTGTCACTAAATACTCCCTGGATATAGGCACAATGACAAGAGAATAACCGCGATGAAGGAATAGCTTTTTCTGATATTTAGACACCATTGTGTGTTCAAAGTTGACGAAGAAGGGCAACTAGCAGTGGCGGCTCGTGAGGCGAATGAGGCTGAGCCTCACCAAGGAGTCTGTCATGCTTTAATGTTCCTACACTTATTGACATATCTACAGATAAGGCATTGCCTAGTCCCGGTGTCCCAGGGATCGCTTACCCCCGAGCTCACATACCCCCCGGTAAACCAGCTCTAGGGTACGACTACCACCCGGGAAACAAACTCTAGGGTACAATTACCCTCCCGGTAAACCAGCTCTAGGGTACAAATACCCCCACCAGGGATCAATTACCCCCAATAGAAGCAGAGGGGGGTTCATGAGCCCTAGGGATGGTTTACCCTCAGTCTTATTTCTAAACCACACATCCCAGGAGGGTACACGAGCCCTAGGGATGGTTTACCCCCAGTCTTATTTCTTAAACAACACATCCCAGGAGGGTACATGAGCCCTAGGGATGGTTTACCCTCAGTTTTATTTCTTAATTAACACATCCCAGGAGGGTACATGAGCCCTAGGGATGGTTTACCCTCAGTTTTATTTCTTAATTAACACATCCCAGGAGGGTACATGAGCCCTAGGGATGGTTGACCCCCAGTATTATTTCTTAAACAGAACATCCCAGGAGGGTACATGAGCCCTAGAGATGGTTGACCGCAAGTCTTATTTCTTAATTAACACATCCCAGGAGGGTACATGAGCCCTAGGGACTGTTGACCCCCAGTCTTATTTCTTAAACAACACATCCCAGGAGGGTACATGAGCCCTAGGGATGGTTTACCCTCAGTTTTATTTCTTAATTAACACATCCCAGGAGGGTACATGAGCCCTAGGGACTGTTGACCCCCAGTCTTATTTCTTAAACAACACATCCCAGGAGGGTACACGAGCCCTAGGGATAGTTGACCTCCAGTATTATTTCTTAATTAACACATCCCAGGAGGGTACATGAGCCCCAGGGATGGTTGACCCCCAGTCTTATTTCTTAAACAACACATCCCAGGAGGGTACATGAGCCCTAGGGATGGTTTCCCCCAGTCTTATTTCTTAAACAACACATCCCAGTAGGGTACATGAGCCCTAGGGATGGTTGACCCCCAGTATTATTTCTTAATTTACACATCCCAGGAAGGTACATGAGCCCTAGGGATGGTTGACCCCCAGTCTTATTTCTTAAACAACACATCCCAGGAAGGTACATGAGCCCTAGGGATAGTTGACCCCCAGTCTTATTTCTTAAACAACACATCCCAGTAGGGTACACGAGCCCTAGGGATGGTTGACCCCCAGTCTTATTTCTTAAACAACACATCCCAGGAGGGTACACGAGCCCTAGGGATGGTTGACCCCCAGTCTTTTTTCTTAATTTACACATCCCAGGAAGGTACATGAGCCCTTGGGATAAATGACCTCCAGTATTATTTCTTAATTAACACATCCCAGGAGGGTACATGAGCCCTAGGGATGGTTGACCCCCAGTCTTATTTCTTAAACAACACATCCCAGTGGGGTACATGAGCCCTAGGGATGGTTGACCCCCAGTCTTATTTCTTAAACAACACATTCCAGGAGGGGGGTACACGAGCCCTAGGGACGGTTGACCCCGAGTCTTTTTTCTTAATAACCACATCCCAGGAGGGTACATGAGCCCTAGGGATGGTTGACCCCCAGTCTTATTTCTTAAACAACACATCCCAGGAGGGTACACGAGCCCTAGGGATGGTTGACCCCTAGTCTTATTTCTTAAACAACACATCCCAGGAGGGTACACGAGCCCTAGGGATGGTTGACCCCCAGTCTTATTTCTTAAACAACACATCCCAGTAGGGTACATGAGCCCTAGGGACGGTTTACCCCCAGTCTTATTTCTTAAACAACACATCCCAGTAGGGTACATGAGCCCTAGGGACGGTTAACCCCAGGCTTGTTTCTTAAACAACACATCCCAGGAGGGTACACGAGCCCGAGGGATGGTTGACCCGCAGTCTAGTTTCTTAATTAACACATCCCAGGAGGGGACATGAGCTTTAGGGATGGTTAACCCCCAGTCTTATTTCTTAAACAACACATCCCAGTAGGGTACATGAGCCCTAGGGAAAGTTGACCCCCAGTCTTATTTCTTAATTAACACATCCCAGAAGGGTACATGTACCCTAGGGATGGTTGACCCCCAGTCTTATTTCTAAATTAACACATCCCAGGAGGGTACATGAGCCCTAGGGATGGCTGACCCCCAGTCTTTTTTCTTAAACAACACATCCCAGTAGGGTTCATGAGCCCTAGGGACGGTTGACCCCCAGTCTTATTACTTAATTAACACATCCCAGTAGGGTACATGAGCCCTAGGGATGGTTGACCCCCGGTCTTATTTCTTAAACAACACATCCCAGGAGGGTACATGAGCCCTAGGGATGGTTGACCCCCAGTCTTATTTCTTAAACAAACATCCCAGTAGGGTACATGAGCCTTAGGGACGGTTGACCCCCAGTCTTATTTCTTAAACAACACATCCCAGAAAGGTACATGAGCCCTAGGGACGGTTGACCCCCAGTCTTATTTCTTAAACGAAACATCCCAGGAGGGTACACGAGCCCTAGGGATGGTTGACCCCCAGTCTTATTTCTTAAACAACACATCCCAGTAGGGTTCATGAGCCCTAGGGACGGTTGACCCCCAGTCTTATTTCTTAAACAACACATCCCAGGAGGGTACACGAGAGTAATACAGAGAGTAATCCCCGAAAAGTAGCAGAAACATTCATAAACTACTTTAATAACATAGGAAAAGCATTAGCTGAATACATACTACTAAAAAAGCCACCATCTTCCAACCGTCTAAACGCAGATGACTTTCCTGTACATCGTCAAAACGCGTCAATATTTCTCAGTCCAACAGTTAATGAAGAAATAATAATAAATATCAATTAGCTAAAAACAGACTCTGTCTCAGGGCCTGACCTTATAAACACAAAAATAATCAAGCAATAAAATGTCACATAGTTCAACCTCTCAAATACATCATAGACTTAAGCTTTACCACAGGAATATTTCCAAACATCTTTAAAATATCAATAATAATTCCATTTCATAAAAAAGGCGACAATACTGCAATTAGTAACTACATGCCAATATCTCTTATTAGCAACTTTGCAAAAATACACACAAAAAAACCGACTGGGCGAATATTTTGAAACCAATAAAATAATATCACCCAACCAATTTGGATTTAGGAAAAAATTAAACTCACAACACGCTATTCACACATTAACTGATATCGTCACATCACAGTTAGACAATGGGATGTAATCTTTAGCCGTGTTTCTAGATTTAGCTAAAGCTTTTGATACCGTATCACACAAGAAACTTTTGACAGAACTGGAAAAATATGGCATCCGAGGTGTAGCTCTACAACTTATAAAAAGTTACTTAAATAACAGTTTACTTAACAACAGTTAAATAACTATCCCTAGGGCATATGTACCCTCCTGGGATGTGTTGTTAAAGAAATAAGACTGGGGGTCAACCATCCCTAGGGCGCGTTTACCCTTCTGGGATGTGTTGTTTAAGAAATAAGACTGGGGGTCAACCATCCCTAGGGCTCGTGTACCCTCCTGGGCTGTGTTGTTTAAGAAATAAGACTGGGGGTCAACCATCCCTAGGGCGCGTGTACCCTCCTGGGATGTGTTGTTTAAGAAATAAGACTGGGGGTCAACCATCCCTAGGGCTCGTGTACCCTCCTGGGATGTGTTGTTTAAGAAATAAGACTGGGGGTCAACCATTCCTAGGGCGCGTGTACCCTCCTGGGATGTGTTGTCTAAGAAATAAGACTGGGGGTCAACCATCCCTAGGGCTCGTGTACCCTCCTGGGATGTGTTGTTCCAGATATAAGACTGGGGGTCAACCATCCTTAGGGCTCGTGTACCCTACTGGGATGTGTTGTTTGAGAAAAAAGACTGGGGGTCAACCATCCCTAGGGCGCGTGTACCCTACTGGGATGTGTTGTTTAAGAAATAAGACTGGGGGTCAACCATCCCTAGGGCGCGTGTACCCTACTGGGATGTGTTGTTCAAGATATAAGACTTGGGGTCAACCATCCCTAGGGCTCGTGTACCCTACTGGGATGTGTTGTTTGAGATAAAAGACTGGGGGTCAACCATCCCTCGGGCTTGTGTACCCTCCTGGGCTGTGTTGTTTAAGAAATTAGACTGGGGGTCAACTATCCCTAGGGCTCGTGTACCCTCCTGGGATGTGTTTTTTAAGAAATAAGACTAGGGGTCAACCATCCCTAGGGCTCGTGTACCCTACTGGGATGTGTTGTTTAAGAAATAAGACTAGGGGTCAACCATCCCTAGGGCGCGTGTACCCTCCTGGGATGTGTTGTTTAAGAAATAAGACTGGGGTCAACCATCCCTAGGGCTCATTTACCCCCTATGGGCTATAGGGTAGGGTAAACCAGCTCTGAGAGGTTACTTGTACACTAGGGTAGGTTTACCCTGGGGTTAATCGTTCACTAGAGGTGGTTTACCGGGGGGTATTTGTGCCCTAGGGCTGTTTTACCGGGGGGTAATCCAGCTCGGGGGTAAACGATCCCTGTTACACCGGATCAGGCTAGTCCCCTCGGTTGGGTGTAGTGTAAGTTATAGGCTTAGCCGTAGCTCTCGATGCATTTCGCCACATTACAGCGGACTACACTGTACCTCTAGCCCCAGGGCATATACGGTAAGCGTCCAGAGCTTTTCTATGTAATGCAAAATGTAGGTATTGATTTTCAGAAGGCAAATCATCGACTAACGTATTGTTAAGGTAATTTCTCATGGCCATACATCTATTTACATAAACGTTGCTTGAGCGTGGGTGGGTGTTCGGGGCCAATTTAGCTTAACTGTCATGTGGTGTGAACTGAACTGAACAGTTTATTACCGATATAATTAAAAAATGCAATCATTCATCTGAAACCCATAATATCACTCGTGGGGTCGGACATATATCAAATCTGAAATTAAATCGCTCATTGTCAACAAATTAATAACCCATAGCAATAAATTGTGTACGACTGCCGAATTGCAATGTGTGGTCAATGTATTGTGAGAATAATTGTAAATATATGTGGTCTAAAATAGAGAAAAACTAAATAGCACTATTACCTCAAATTCTTGGTTTTACTTAACAATGCTTAGTTTCTCAGGTTCGCGAATTGCTTGCAAAGTATTTTCATAATTTTATCTGGTAAAAGATAACAAACTAATGTGAACATTAATTTAAATTTTCCTTTGAAACTTTGTAAAAACGATCCGTTTCTAGTTCTAAATACAAGAAAACTTATTTTTACTCGACATTTTCAAAGCAAAAAATAACACAAATCTAGAATATTTTATTATTTTTTAATATCCTACTTTGTAGCACTTTGATAACAAATGCCATTCAAGTTACTCAAAACTATCTGAAGTTAAACTTTTCTCTTCTTTGATGTGAGAACTGGAAGTTATCGTGGAATTTATTAAAGGGTTCAAAGTTTTATTGCATCATATTTTATAAGTGGGTTTAATTATAATCGAACAATTATGAAAGTTGGCAAACTCGTAATAACTTAAAACGCGGGATATAGGTTATCAAAGGCAGCATGTAGTTTTTATATGTCTACTACGGTTAATAATAATTCACAAAAGTTAAGAATTGTTATGCCCCATTGAAAATAAGGTTGCAAACGAAACTGAAGGAAAGAAATGGATTTGTGCAACATCACGTCGATAAAATTCCATAATTAAACAGATTAGGTAACTACTTAACAACTAGACCATTCGTTGTGTGTTTGCATTCTGCTTTGTTTCAAGCAAATTACTGACGATCCGCTTAATTTCCAAGGTATTTCAGGTGAAATTCCAACTATCTTCACTGACATAAACAAGTTGGAACTGCAGCTGAATTATCAGCATTCAAAGTAGTTTCTAGCTCTTTTTTTGGTGGCATTCTTGCTTTTATTTCCCTGGTTTATTTGAAACAAAGAACATAACACAATGCAAGTAGGGTGAAACGACGTGCTTGGAATAAATCTCGTCGGTGAGCACATAATTCCACCCCTATATAAACGTTCAAACGTTCACATTTTACAAATGAATGACAAATTGTCTAGAAGGGATGGTGAGTTGAACGGCCATGCAACCATGCAGATACCAGACTGTCTCCATCCCAAAGGTGTCGCACTTACTCCAAGACTCAGACTTAATTAGATAGGCTAACCAAAGCTACGTGAAGTTAACAAACTTGCACCGCTCTGCACTTTGAATCTAAACTCCCTAGTCCTGAGTATGTGAAGTAGGTTGCCAACACATACCTAGGTTAGCCTTAGCCGTCACTAGAACACTGCACTCGGTCCGTCTTCTCTCAACCCACCATAGTTACACAATTAACAGCACAGTTCGTGCATTATCCATGACGTGTTTACAAAGGGCATTGCAATGCCTTACTTTGTATATATTTTATAAATACTCCACCATAGTAAAAATGACCGTTCTACAATAGCTGCACCCATCAATTATTATAAGAGACAATATATTTGAATACCGTGCAATTCTTTTTGAAAAAACAATTTATAGCTTAGCGTTTTGTTTCAGATATGCTCAGATCATTCGTCATCCCTTGAGGGTTTGAGTACACCCACGGAACAACAAGGAAATATTTATTATTTTTAGTTAGATATAACCATTCAACACAGCTGATATTATCATAAATCAACGCTCAATTATCATAAATCTAACTAAAAATGGTTCACGTGACTTAGGAAAACAGTGAAAATTAAGTGCGTTCGCTGTTTTCCTAATTGATATTCATCAGCCCCCAAAGCTCTACTTCTCTATGTAGCAGAAAACACAAGTTCTGTAATAAAAACAAAATATAACAATATGGCAACTATGTATAAAAACTTCCCGTAGTATATTTGGTTGAAGTATGTATTACTGGTTTACTTAGGAAACGAGCAGACCAAAAAATGACTACATCTGAACAGAACTAGACACTCCGTGAAGTACAATGTTATGTTGTGTTACGCAGCATAGTATATAGTGTTACATTATAAAGAGCAGTGCTACGTTACGTGTCACGATGTATGATGTGGTAGACTGTATAATGTTCATTTATAATGTAATGTATGTGGTATAATATGTGATTTAAGCAACCTTAATGTAAAAGCAGAACTTATTTAAAGTAATACATACACACTGAATATTATGGAAAGTATTATATTTGTGTGACGTTTCAAGTAATGGAATATAGTGGAGTAATATATAACGTGTAACGCAGTATAGTACAGCGTACAGCGTTACGTTACGCTGATTAGTAAGGTTATGCTTGACGGAAAGATTGCTGGTAATAAACATAATTACAATTAAATGAACTCTTAGCAACTTAGAGAAAGGGGCATGGAAGAACTAACTTCGTTCTGAAACTTTGGTCTTTTATGTGTTATACTTGAATCCGGCAAACAACTATGTGTGCCTTGTAGTTCTTGCGCGTGTGCTGATGAAGAAGAAGTAGAAGAAGATGAACCGACAATATAGTTGTAGGTTTCGGTTATTTTAAACAGGGAGGATGTCGATACACTTGATAATCATAAGCAGTGACATAGCGGCATTATTAATGAAAACCAGCAATAAAGCCTTCACTATAGTTAATCCCTTATCGCCTATTTTCCTTTGAAAAATGACAAGTGATAGGCTGCGGACAGAAGCGTTTAGTTCATACCAAAGTCTAGTGAATGCATCACTGACAGCGACTTGCCACTGGCTTATTAATGTCCGTGGCCGCCCCAAGTGTGCATAGTACAATAACGTAATCCTATCCAAAGAATAGAAAGAGGAAAAAATCTACAAAAGGGAAAATTTGACTTTCCAGACAAACAAAATGAGATTTTAACCCCTCAGGAAGTTCGACAATACGCATCAATGACCACCCCCGCACGTCAGACGCAATAATCCCCCCTCCCCCTCTACCGGGACAACAGCTGACCCCTTACGATTACATATTCATTAAGCATTGGGCTCCGGCAGGACTTCCTAGTCTTGCCCTCGTTGAAGCCCGTCGAGCCACGAGTCAGATGTGACGGCCACTGTTGCCAAGTCTCTGTCCTCACTCGACTGCATGCATGGCAATCTCTTGTACTTCTCAGACTCTATTCTTTGTTTCAATTTGAACAAATTTATTTATGAAGAAACATTACAAAATTGCACATATTGCAAAACATATTTCCTGAGTTATTTATTACCTCTTAAGATTTTAAAAAAGTTTGAAAAATACAAAACATAATAGAACTGTCTATTTTATTCAACGTCAGGTGTCTCATGGGGGAAAGACACTCTTCCGTATTCATGCGTAAATAATGTTCAATGGAGGTAAAGGTATTCCAATACACCGGTACTAAAATACCAGTACTATGCCATGTGTGGCATTTCCGATTCGCTTTGTTATACTATGTCCATATCATTTTAGGCCTACCTTAAGGATGACCACACACGAATGAGCTAAAACAGTAGTAATAAAATATCAAATCACACCCTGACTGATAGTGTGGCTTACTCGTTTGGTCAAACTTTCTTGAATACGGTATACACAGAAACTGTAGCCTATAAAATACGCATAAAATAAATACGAGTCTCCTCTGCCGAATTAATCAGTGTTCGTTTGACCAAGTAGCGCGGATTTAAAACCCCATTGTGGACCAACGAAAGTAATAAATTAAAACATCAAGCTTAAGATAAATATCCACAGGCCAAATAGTATTATGAAAGCGCAATATTTTCTTCCTTTATAGTCTTGCAAGATAAACACACTTTTTGTTACTAAAAATTGCGGGTCACATTTCGAAGCCAGACGTACCCACGATATATCTAGCTAGCATTTAATTCCAGGGCTTTACGAATAATCTCCAGTGAGATTCAATGTACGAATGTTTTCATACCAATTCCAGCTTGTAATTGCCAAAACATAATTGTTCAGCTAAGACTGGCTTAATAAACCTTCTTCTACGTCTCCCTGTGCGACTAATGTTATTACTAACAGAACCTAAGATGTTTTTAATAGCGAGGCGTTTACATAGGCGTCCTGAAGCGTGGTAACCGACTTTGTGAATGCACGCTTGTTAACTTACTGCATTTCTCCTGCATTAAGAGTAATTGTAAGTTTGAAGTTACTCGCTAGAGGCGCACACCCTATATATACACAAACATTTAACCAAAGAAAATTGCCTTGCGACACCAAACTTCTCCAAGTCTTAAGACGCACACACACACACTATTAGTGAATTCCTCACGCAAGTAGATTACCCCGATGAGTAAATACAGCTAGAGGAAGGGAACACCCTAACAATAACACAGCTAAAGTTACCCCAACATTACGAGCCTCATGCTTACGAAAGCCGAGTCAAATATGGCACCATCTTAACTTTCTACTTCTCTAGCTCCTACCATCCACTTGAAACAAATCCATAAAGGGATCGTTTGCAACATTAGGTTGAACACCTGAAAATCTCTAATATAGAGGGCGAGACTAATAAGGCTTGTACATTTAACCAAACGCAAGACGAATGTGTGAAAGACCAACCGGAATCTGTTGATTTCCGTTCAAACAGCGCGCATGAAATGGGCAGTGGATAAAGATCTGAGTTCGGTATGAGACTTGGGGTTATTATCATGTATAGATGAAGACGTTTCTGATAACTAATGTAATTTTTTCCCTTAAATGTAACATTGTCTAATTGTGGAAGGGGTTTATCTTTCGGTTTGCGCTCAAAACTTTTTAAAATTAATAAGCAATATGAATCAATTCACGCCTACAGTGTTGAAATCCCAAACCGTTTACTTTACTTGATGCACAGTTGGCATTAATTTGTCTTTAGTATGAATCGCATTGCGTATTGAGCGACAGAAAGTGCCGTGTGTGGACAATTCATCTTGTAAGATGACCTTGCCTGCTCGAAGGTGAAGTCGCTTTACTCTGCAGCGAAGCTACCGTAATATAGACCTAGTCCTCGTTTGCCTCAAGACATTGTGCGCGATCATGTACTTCACTTTTATTAAATCTGTAGGCTGAAACGGCACCAGAGGGAAAAATTAGGACCGTCTTATACTTCCATTTTTTCGTGACTCCATTCAAATGTATGAACGCCATAACGTTGCTAAACAACCATGAAGACTTAAAGCAATATTCACGAATAAATAGGCTAATCGTGTACATAGTGTATGACTGTACTGCGCACTAGGGAATCTGCCGAGTTTACTGTACACGGGCCACTGATGCCTATGCAAAGAGGCTAAAAGAAAGATGAAAATGTGAACCGTGGGCCTTGATCCAGAAAGATGCCAAAACTTCTTGGTTGTCTTAGTAAAGCCAACCTTAGCTATAGATAAAGGATGCCTGAGTGTTACTGCGAATTCATAAAAGTAAAAGTTAATAAAATAGCCGAAATCAACCTTATAGAGGTAATGTTTGATTCTGTGAACGTGTATAATAAGACAAGGTAGATTTATCACGATGAAATGTGTTCGTAGTGAATCCAGATTGTAACGCATCACCATCATAGCAATGCGTAATCGAACGGCGAGATGTTCTGTACCTCAGCCAAGGCATAAAGTTCTGACTGAGGTTTACATTAATTGCTTATAAATGTATTTCTCTAGTATTTCTGCGGTCGCTATACGACTGTCTTTAACAAATCATTAATTAACTAACCTTTGTTTAAATGGCTAGTATTTCCGTTAAACCTATTAAGAATGTTACTAGAGCAACTTTTAATTATAGGCTCATCAAAGAAACGAACCCATTTTTAACCATTTTTGTAAGAAAAAACGACATACATTTCGTGGCGGTAGTGATTTATGATATGACAGTAAATCTATACTCCAAAAATGAATATTGCCATAATATCTTACAGTCTTCAAACATATTCGTTATTGATGATTTAGTATTCAAATGTTTAGAGAAATCCCTGCTGTAGGGTTACCAGTTACCACTTATCACCAGACTGGTGCGATGAGGGTTACCTTCCCCGGGAACTTCAGGTGAATAACGAGATATTAGGGCACTTTGAAAGTATAGTGAAGTTATGTCCTAGGACTGTTATGTTAATTCTACCGCGGCATTTCTACCGCGCCATATTTCTGTTTTCGTTTATAATGAAGATTACCCTTTTATTTAATGAATTCCGTCTTAATCTCGTACAAAAGCCATCTCTCTAAGAACCCTTCTCTTCTCTTTTCACGTCTCCTCTCCTGTGAACGAACGAACGAACTTTCGGCAAACATGAAGAACATTCCTTCTTTGACGTACCTTCGTAGATAAAGAAGAGTGCAGGGTTGACTGTGTATCAAAGACTTGAAACCCCTCAAATGACAAGTGGGGACGCAAACTATTTTAAGCAAATTTGCAAACCGAGTATATAAAAACGAATTTCAGAGAGTATTTTTCCGAAACTCAATAAGTATAAAGTATTACGCGTACTCACCGAAATTCCGCCACTGGGAGCACTTCATTTTTGACGCTTCGTCCACTGTTCGATTTACTAATTTACAACTTCTTCTTGTCTTGGTGAGTTTAAAGCGTCATCAAAACACACTCAGAAAGCCTGGGGACTCACAGCTTGTGAAATACAACAGCTAAAGCAGGAAAAGCGAGCTCACTCGTTCTACGCAAAACAGTATTTTTTTTTTTTTTGCCAACAAATCATCGTATTGGATAATATGAGCGCTGAGCCAACGGGAGCTTTATGAAGAACGTGCGTGTTATTTTACCATTTTTATCGATAAATGACTGGAATTCCTCCTCGCACGACCTATTCCGCGTTGCAAAGTATCTTTTCAGCCAGATACAAAACAAAACATCAACAAGGTGTTCGATAGTGATAACATTAAGATTATTTTTTTAATCGGTTCAAATTGATCAACAAAATGCGTCAATAAATTCAGCATGCAATAGAACAAGAGAATTTTAATTGATTTTTTTATATTTTCCTGTTGAGACGTTCAGCATGAAATAAAACTAGATATTTTAATTAAAAACATTTTTCTTTACGTTTTTCTTTTGAAACGTGACTGTATTGTAGTTATTTGATATGAAAATGAATTACCATGGATGCTAACGGGATGACGTGTTGAAATGTATCTGCGCACTGTGAGAGCCATCCATATGAAACAACCTTGCTTTAGAGGTGCAGAAGATAAATATCCGGGGCGTTCTCTTACTAAAGCCTTACCCAGTTCGTTCCATTTCATTGTTTCAAATCTTCCACGGAAAATGAATTATTTAATCACATAAAACACTCTATCACTCTTAAACAACTTGATTTTACTTTGAGTTATTTCATTGTTCCACCGTGCACAGCTGATATAGGCCAATTAGATTGTTTCGAGGGGTTACGCCATTTGTCACCATTTGTCTGAAAATCAGCAGGCGTGGCTCAAAAGTCAGACAACGTCTCGCAACTTCGCACTCCCAAAGCTGACAGATGAGACAAACTTCCCAACACGGAAAATGTGATTCATTTGTCCGCTCGCCAGGAGCAGCAGCAAAGCACCATTCACACGTCTTAGCCGCCGTAACAACCGACGCAATCCGACGTTCAACGTTTGGCTCGTTCTTGACCACTTTGTTCACAGCACAACCAACACGCCCATGACATTACGAAATAACTCACAAATGGTTGGAGAAATAGGGACCTAACATGTGTAGAGGATTTTTCAGATCAGTGTGCGCTTTTCTGAACTAATTTCTATAACTAAAACATAAATCAAATTGCTAAGGGGGGTAGAGGGGGGGATTAACCCTAATATATTACAACCGCATACAATTCAAGAATATCATGAGAACGTTAAATAAGTGATAAAGTCAAAATTGTTTCGTTAGGAAAAAACTACAATAACAGTAAGCATTAGTGTTGTTATTTTTTATTTTGATACTTCATTATTAAATCAAGATACTTAATAGACATTATTTTATTTATGCCAAGAATTCTCAAAATGTATTCAAATATAATATAATCGAACTATTTATTATTTATAAGCAATGCAAATTCAAACGCCAAAACGCAAAATTATAAAGACCATGACATTTTCCTTTGCGCTACACCACGTTAAAGTATTTATGACCAGTGATGTTTCACAAGAATTCCACTTAGCCTTAGGCACTTACAAAGTTCTTTTCGTGTTGTTGGAGATAACTTTATTAGAATGTTTCTGTCCTTGAGTTTGTTCTGTCTTATTCTGTCATGATTTGTTTTTGTACACTTCACTTTGATAAGGGCAAGAAGTGTTATTTCGTTGAAACGTGCGTTCATCAAATACTTAGAACCACGAAATACTACGAAATTTCCCGTGTGTTTAAATTATGTTTATTTTCATACTGTGTATATTTGAATTTGACAAAATGTGAGGAACGGATGTAAGATTGTATCCTGCCTAGGGGTCGAAGAGTGACGAGCATTTACATTGAAACTAGAAGAGCTGGGTTCGATTCCCCGTGGCAAAAAAATGTTTCAACACAAGACCCTTTACCAAGTATTTAATTATAGCCTTGAATGTTATTTTAATTTAACTGTATTCTCCTTCACATCTGCAATTTGAGCATAACTTTATTTAGAAAGCTGTTGTTTCGCGTAGGACAAAGTTGGGGCTCTGGAGTTTGGATCGAAACCTATACAAAGGGATTTGTAACGTAAATTTGGTTTAGTGTTGCATTAAAATAAAATTGGACTCACATATTTCGATTGAAAGTTTGGATAGAAATTAATCAAGGTATAATAGACAAAGTATTCTATACTAATTCGTGTTTCCCTCTGTAGTTAATTATTGATTATTATGAGTGGGGGTTGTTTTGTTTTCTCTCAGTAGAGATATTTTTCTCTGAGCAGGAAGTAATGTTTAGAGGGAGTTGCACGTGTGAGCAATGTCGTTTCTAACTAGTGGATATAGAAATATACAGCATCACATACAAAATGCGATTTCGAAACTCTAACGCATTTTGAAAAGCATAGGGCTATCAACCATCTTGAGACAGTTTTGTGATGTGATAAGAGTGTTACTAGAACTCGCAGTACTTTGATTTGATTGTTTGCTTGTTCGATAATAGTCACTACAATCTGAACGCTTTCGAAGGTTTCTGTAGCCATAATTGGCGAACGCAGCTAGATATAATTAACTTATAAAATAGTCCTGAGCCATTTGTTCCCAACAAACCAGAAGCATGACATCCAGTAAACTTAAAAAGAGACAGATTATTCCTTATGTCAGGGTGTCTTACAAACCAAAACAATAGCTCACGTACCCTAATCCTTTCAATAGCACATCAGCGGAGTACGACAAATAGTCCAGTGCCTACCCTATACCCCCGCAAAAAAATTGATGTACAGAGAATTTGATTAACGCTACTGTTACAATGACCAATAAGCATTAAAAATAGCTTGGGTAGACATTTCAATGTTGTGGCGTTTTCAGGTTCAGGGGTGTCCAAATGTGGTACTGTGAAAACCATAAAAATATTAATTGAGGTATGTTACCAGTTCAAATAATTAACTATTTTTATTAGGATGTACTCTTTAATACGTAAGCGACCAAATAAAACGATTTTTTATTTTCAGGGTTACACAAACCAGTTATTTGTACATGTTTTGTTTTTATTTCGAGCACAAAATGTATATAGTTTGGCCGCTCTGTAACCCCCCACCCCTCAAATAATGTAAGGTCTAAAAGTGGTTTCTATTACTTTTATATATGTACTTTCGATTTTCACTTGTTAGCCAACATGGTTTTGCGGATGCATCTATCAGGGTTGTCCAAATGTGCCACCATACAAATCAATATTAATATTATATGCAATTCTTGAGAATAAATTAGAATGGTTGTAAGTATATGACCTCAAGCACCTAAAATGCTTGATAACATGAATTTTGTGTTTTTAAGGGGTGAGAAAAACGTTCTATATACATTTTATGTGAATGTTTTAGGCGTCGGCTTAAATTAATTTACACTCATTTTGCTTACATGAATACTGTTAACACATATATAGGTATTTATTGTTAAACAGTTCATATTGCTACTTTTGTAACATTCGATTTTGCCCATCCATTCGCAAAAACGAGCCCCTCTTAGTATTTTCAGCTTCATTGAGTACTGAAGAACTTGCTGCAAAAATAAGATCACACAGCGCTGTCCGTACAGCAGGCCTTACCGTGAGACAAGCAATGCAGAATTGATTGATTAATGGGGCTTAACGTCTCATATTTGTGCAACTATGGCTAATCGAGACGATGAGCAGGTGATAATGAAGATGAGAAAGATGACGATGAAGAATACAGCCACATCCGAATCAGATCCATTGTACGTCCATTGTACGTTCATCAAACGGAAGTCCAGCAAGGGAGGGCAGGGCCAAGTGGGAGGAGAAATATTCAGTGGGACAGTGGGGGGGGGGGGGGGGGGTGGAAGGGGGGGTCTCCTTTCTTCGCTTCTTACGACTAGCAGAGTCACTCTGGGCCTATTCTTCCCCGGGCCCAGGCGGGACAGCAATGCAGAAAGTAGATTTTAATCTCCGAGATAAATTTACCGATGCTGCAGAACTGCAACATTCATGGGAATCAACTACAATGCCCGATGTTCCCTATCATTCTTTTCATCACTATTTGATATCAGTAAGTCAAAATTGTTACACATTTTCTCCATCGGAAAATTCGAATACTGATAAAGATCAAGACGATTTCGGTGATGGCTGCTCTGAAAGTCTTGTAGTAAGAAATTAGTTAGTTTTACGTGTGGTTATAATTATGTATATCATTGTCTTATTTTCAAAAATTATTTGAGACCCAATTGCCAATTGGCTATTCTTCGGAGATATCACCTTGTGTCTTTTTGGACATCATAAAATTGTTTAGTCACAAATGTCGTTTGCGACCACTCTAATGAAAGGTCTTGATGAGTACATTACGAATAAGTAATTTAGTATACATGTTAATTGTACATTTTCAGGGGTAATCACGCTTTAAACGTCAAAATCCTTCTTCGGCCGCTATTTTTTTGCACTATTAGCTAATAAGGGTGAGAAGTTTCCATTTTTTTTTTAGCTTTTAAATATCCGTTTGTGTATTAACATTGTTTGTAATACGTGATTTCCATAGAATAATGTCCATTTTAGGTTATTGTTTTAATTTTTTATTTAATTTTTTTTTACATTTAGGCTGGTCCACACAGATTTTTAAGACATAATGCATAAGGTTTTAAGACGTTGTTTTAAAAACAACAATGAAAACAACGTCTTCAAACTAAAACTTTGTGAACGCCAGTACGTGTTTCCTATGATCCAACTTTACGACTACCTACGCGTTACACCTTAAATCGTATGTCTTAAAAATCTGTGTGGACCAGCCATTAATTAACGTCGTTAAAAGAGAATCACGCTTATTTAAGGATTGTGGAGCCTTCATGATACAAATGCATGTCACTTAGTTGGTGGAACAGTCGAAGGTCACAAAATAACAAACATACTTCCATAAACGCTCAAGAAACGCAATTAATATTTATATACTATATACATTTGAAATGCCACATTTTGACACCCCTGGTGGGTGCATCCACTAAAAACATGTTTTCTTTTGAGTAAAAATGCAAACACAATGTATTCAAGTACTCAAACCCGCTTTCATCATCTTCCACAATAAGGGTAATATGAGAGGTTATAGACTGGCCAAATTATATATTATACTCTAAGTAAACCCAAAATTGTATATAGAAAGTTTTGTGCACCCCTTCAATGAAAAAATGTATTTAAATAAGTATTTTGAATGTTAAATATTATATACATCCAGAAATGTTAATTTATTGTCCAGAATCGCAATTAACATCAATATTGCTCCTTATTTCGCCATGTTTGGATACCCCTGGTGGGTGCATCTATACCAAACATATGTTGGCTTACAAGCTTAATCGAAAGACAGTGTACCAAAGTACCCAAAAACAGATCCAAACTTTCCGGCATATGGGGAACGGGGGGTTACAAATGGGATAAACTCTATACATGTTATGCTCAAAGTAAACACATAAAGAATATAAATTATTAAATTATATATATTATATATATAAATCTCTTGAAGTGCCCTAGAATCCTGGTGGCTATAGCCACCCCCTGACTTAACTTAAGTTGGAAACAGGAGCCAGATATATATATTGTGTTGTGCAACCTTTTAAATGGGAAAATGTACAATTAATAATTTCAATGTGTTAAAGGTTACTTACTTCCAAAAATGTTCATTATATTGTAAAAATCACAATTATCATGTATATTGCTCATTATTTCGACATTTTGAATAGCCCTGGTAAGTTCACTCACTAAAACCATCTTGGCTAACAAGTAAAAATCAAAAGGTCATGTATCAAAGTATACAAAAACACTTTCAGACCTTCCACCATTGGAGGGGTGGGGGGTTACAGATGGGGCAAACATGATACATTTTAACCTAAAACATTCACATAAAATGTATAAAGAACGTTTTTCTCACCCCTTAAAAATACAAAATTCATGTTATCAAGCATTTTAAGTGCTTGAGGTCATATACTTACAACCATTCTAATTTATTCTCTCTAAGAATTGCATATAAATTAATATTGATTTGTATGGTGACACATTTGGACAACCCTGATAGACGCACCCGCAAAACCATGTTGGCTTACAAGTGAAAATCAAAAGAACATATATAATACTAATCGAAACCACTTTTAGACCTTACATTATTTGAGGGGTGGGGGGTTAAAGAGCGGCCTAACTATATACATTTTGTGCTCGAAATAAAAACAAAACATGTATAAATAACTGGTTTGTGTAACCCTGAAAATAAAAAAATCGTATTATTTGGTCACTTACGTATTAAAGAGTACATCCTTATAAAAATAGTTAATTATTTGAACTGGTAACATACCTCAATTAATATTTTTATGGTTTTCACAGTACCACATTTGGACACCCCTGAACCTGAAAACGCCACAACATTGAAATGTCTACCCAAGCTATTTTTAATGCTTATTGGTCATTGTAACAGTAACATTAATCAAATTCTCTGTACATCAATTTTTTTGCGGGAGTATAGGCCAGGGACAGGACTAAAAGGGGGAGTGGAGCAAATGCTGGTTTGGAAATTGTCCAAGTCCGAGTTTTGATTTTGGATTCATATTCTATAAAATACGTCTTCAATAATTTAGATAACTTCATTGAATCATGGGGAAATAATACCACAACCACCATAAATACTCCCAATTGACTACACAAAACAAAACCAAACAAACGAAACAAGCTCGTAGCAAACCGCAAACACAAATAGAAGCAAGAAATCGCATACATATGTTATTATGACTAACTTCACCTACGAAAGTGGAGACGAGATTAGAAATGCAGATGGTAACATACTAGAAATAAATGACGAGAATAACACAGTCATCGTTACAACAATAATAAAAATAACAATGCTAAAAAATGGTATAATATCAAAACCATTGTGATTGCATTTAAATCTACATTTAGGGACTCAAAATAGATCATTCAGATACTTATCCGAAGTTCCTTTCAATATATTTCCAACAACGGACCCTTGGGACAGTAAAGTTTCGTTCGCGATGGTAATTTAAATAACTTGGACCTGTTGAATCAGCATCTCCTTCACTTGAACAGTGTTTACAGTAAACTCAACACAAATTATCATTTTCTTGCATGCAGTAAACTCTTTTAGAAATTTACATTTTTGCAATCCAGTAGCTACCCATCATGTCAAGTGGCTGCTAGAAACTGTCAGCAATCTCCCTTCTTTCAAGAGGTGAACAGAGTCATCATGCGAGCGAGACGCAACTCAGTTGAGACTCGTTTTCGTTTACAAAACAAATCCATATTCCTCTTGTGCCTTGATATATCGTACATATTCACTTGCTCAATAATTCGAGACGCTACGACAATCACTTCACTTTTGTTACGCTTAACCTCGTCACTGTATTTACGCACTTAAGTTAAACATCGTATCACCATTGCAATCAAGATAAGTTTAAACCATGTTCATGAGTCAATCAAAAAGTTAAATTGCTGCGGGAAAATGGGAAGGTGCCGCCTATCTTGGGAACTACAACGCACAGAATTCAACTCTCTTCACTTTTACGAGTTGCGCGCTAAGAGCCGACATAGTATTTTTGTGCTTTCGGACGCAATAAATGTTTTATTTTCAAGCTTATTCGCTATAGTTTTATGAACTTGAGTCCGGCCTATTTAATGGTTAGTATTTATTAGAGTAAATTCATTGAGTCGTCAATGATGTCGTTTCTAACATGGGTCGGCGGGAACATAATTCATCAGCTCTCTTGCGGGAGGGTACGAAACTCATTACCCTCAATGATTATACAAAATGCAATTGGCTTGAAAACACTTTTTATATTTACTTTAATAGTAGTTGTTGGTTCCGTCACGCTTCTACTAAAACGGTTTTATTATACGAGACGAAGAGCTGACGACAGATTATCATTACGACAATGGACAATTAATGTGGGAATTGAAACTATTTCCCTTGGTGCCACTTGTAGTGTGACAGCTACCTGACCTCGGCTAGGAGGAGGGGAGGGCTATCGACCTTGGTGCCACTTGTAGTGTGACAGCTACCTGACCTCGGCTAGGAGGAGGGGAGGGCTATCGACCTTGGTGCCACTTGCAGTGAGACAGCTACCTGACCTCGGCTAGGGGGAGGGGAGGGCTATCGACCTTGGTGCCACTTGTAGTAATTACGTTGTAGATAATTACGGATGTTTGACGGGCTGTCATTATGAATTACGCAATGTCACACATAGTGGCGATTTGTAAGAGAACCTGAGTATATTAATTTAATTTGATTATTTCCAATTATTTTCAATTACATCTGTGTTAAGTATATATAAACAAACCTGCATGACATACCACAGATTTTGAGATAATTACGGAAGTTTGACGGGCTGTCATTATAAATTACGTTATGTCACACATAGTAGCGATATGTTAGAGAACCCGAGTATCTTCATTGAATTATACGTTTGCTCCACCGTGTTGGAGATAATTGCATTTATATGTCCTATAGACGCGACACATCGAAAACTACGCATTTACACGTAAAGTCTCGATTTGTTAAAATACGTCGATACAGGGCTTATTAGTGTGCAGTTGGACACATTTTGCGAAGTTGGGAATATCACTTGTGCAGTTGGAAACCTCATTTTGTGCAGCTGATAAATACTTTTAAAGCCAGGATTTAAAATTTGATTTTTCATTTTAACATGTTATTACTAACATCTTACTGTATCTGTGAGTGTTTGTCACAAAACTAAAAGTGATACTTAAATTTAAAGTACTAATTTATGCTAGTTAACTACCATCATCGGATTAGGTATATTTTTAAATTTCCAATCTAGTTTGTGCAGTTGGAAAAAATCGTTAATATAGGCTATGTCTCACAGCACACATACATAGGCCTACACACACACAACAAATTATTATACAACATATTGATTTCTAGCACGCGATATTGGTAAGGCTATAGCCTTGCCTTTACACGAAGCAAATAGACACAGAGTAATGTTCTGCGAAAGGAAATTTGTTCAGTATAGGGTATCTCATTCTCCTCCACATCTTAGAGCCACATCAGAGACATGGTTTAATCATTATTAAACGTTATGGTATTCCATGACAATTATTACGTTACAAGTTTTAAAATGAACATAATTAAGAATCTAAGTGGACTTTTTGTGTGCAAATATTTGTGTCAATAAGCATTATAAATTTGTATATAGTTCAGTAGTTTGTTTTGTTTTTGTTGTTATTGTTATTTATGATTTCAATACTATTCATTGTTTGCAAAGCTTAGTTTTATTTAAGGTCCTCCTTTGTAAATCAGTTTTTATAACTGAATAGGATAGACATTAAATAAATAAATAAATAAATAAATAAATAAATAAATAAAGTAAAGGTATTCTAAAAAATTATTTTTACCCGTCTTTTCAATGTTTATTAACATTTGTAATTATCTATTTCTGCTGTGTTTTTTGTTTTTTTTAGTCGAGGTAAGGTGAATTGTATTTTATGAAGTCATTTTAAGTCATAATAATTATGTGGGATGTTTCAGAAAGTATTTTCACGTACCTTTATACTTTTAATAGTTTGTGAAGTGATATTTCTTAATAATTGTTCCAACTTGTGTGGTAATATTTCACTCTCAAATTCTACATGAACATTGTGTCCAAATAATTAAGTTAATAGTTCCAATAAAATCATAAACATAATTGAGTCTTAGATGTTATTTCGAATCGCACACAAGAGCCTCAACATTTGTAGAACAGATATTGAAAAGATTACATTTCAATAAACAAGGAATTAACACCTGTTCAATCCATAGACTTCATAAGTTAAGACAACAGTATTTTGAGAGTGAGTCAAAAAACAACTGATTCAAAAGTAATGTATGTTTTATTGTGCAGTTCCTTTGAGGATCGTATGGTAAACTTAACATGCTCACATGCTCAGGTAGCTCAATGCTGGCGTATGGAGGGGTTGCAAGATCCTTTGATATCTAGACTATTGTGTTAGTTCACCGGCGTTCGGTTACGTGACCTGTAAGTTTGATAGCATGTTCGCAAAAACTTAATATCAACATACCAAGAGTATGGTTACATTACAATATAATGCAATTACTTTCCGGAGGTTGCTACAAATCTAAGTTTTCTGAGTGAGTTTTCCAGTGCACACAGATTCTGTAAAGATAAGCTCTTTTAATATGTACACAAGCTGAGCAAGTACTGAACATAATTGAATATCATATTATATTTATATGGCTATAAAGTATAAATATCATATACCTGTTCTACTAGTTAAGTTTTTTTTTTTTTTATCAATATTGAATATTACAACGCTTATATAAAGGTAATTATTATGTTCAGCTACGACCGTACTTTAATTTTGAACTGTGTCTTTCATAATGAAATGTCACTTTTCAGAAATAATAAAGACCCGTTACAAGAGTAGATAGCCAATGAGTTCAATCGATAGAGGTAGCTTAGTGGTAGCAGGCTAGACTTCAATTCGGGAGTTCACGAATTCGAGTCCCGCCATTGGCAATCTTGACTGAAGGGTAGGGTTTTATTTTATAATTATTGGGACAAAGATTGCTGGGACTTGACCTTTGGACATTGTTAATATACCGCGATACCCCAAATGAGGTGCATTATTAGCTAGCGAAGCGGTAACTTTCCCCATTCCTTATTGAAAATGGATGTTTATAGTAACATTTAGAAGAAAAAAAATTAAACACAATACAATACATACAAAAAATACACGAAACTAGTAAAAATTAGAATTGATTTATTTGTAAGCAATAAATATACACACATTTACGTCTGCATAGGGCCTATACATACATGAAAAAAAAATAGTGTTATTTCGTGCATCTTCTAAATAATCATGTTGTTACAAATTATGTCATTTAAATCAAATAAATAAAATGATTGTTTTATATTTTGACCACCAAAGAATAATAGCCAATAACAAATCCAGGTTTTAGATGGTTTCTAAATTTCCTATTTTCTACGCGGAAGCCGACATAGGATTTACTTGGTTTTTAGTTAACTTCTCCGGGAATCGCTTTGTCGGAACGTTTTCTTTCTGAATTGCGTTTTAAATCCAAATATTGCAAATAGCCCGAGGGTAGTGGCTCCCGGAGAAGCAAACAGAAACCACATCTTTCTAAAATGAGCATCACAGAAGGAAATTGTATTTTATTTTATGCTCAGCTAACATGCATACTCCTCTAATATTAAATACATACAATGAATTTACGTTTCCTTAAAGAAATCAACTTCTCCATCTTTACATAAACCCAAGAAAAAACAAAGCGAGCAAAATATCGCAGAAACTAACTGACAACATATTTTCTTGGTGCTCGTATTGTTTTTTAATCACACATGTTTTGTGAGTCGCAATAATAAACATAATACAATATCGAATTGAGCTAAAATAATCCAATGATTCTTTATTTGAAACAAATCATATTATACATTACATTAGCCATGTGAAATTCCGTGAAACATTATGACTGTTAGAAGTTATTGTTAACAATGATTTGGGATGGTATCAACAAAGGGCCCACATTATACAAGCATAACATTCTAGTACCACTCCACATTCAGCAAATAGTATAATTTAGAACTACTCCAAACATGAAATTAAATGATATTACAAATGTACAAATATGCCAAAAAAGATTGTTAAAACGTCCTGTCACAAACTAAAAACAACGAAAAACTAAATTATGTCAACGACTTTCAATAAGATATTATTAGTAAAAGCAATTCCTACACCCACACAAAAAATACACACAAAAAACCAAACTTCCCCTGACTAATAGGTCATGACAACAGTTTTTTTTTAAACCTACACAAAATTTAACATCTAATTTCTAGCCTGACCCATCGTGACCTGACCTCCCCCTTCAGTGAACTACGCCTACGTATTTGTTTAGCACGTCGGGGTCGCCGGCTATAGTCTATTGTCTGTCCTTCGCACCTGGCCGCTCTAGGTAACTGGCGCTCATTTCCTCCTACATTAGTAGCAGTAATCAAGTGGGGTGGCCATGGCTGCCCTACCTAAACACGAGCCACTGCGGAAGGTGACGTTTAGTGTTCGTTCGCACTGCCAATAGCAATAGGCAATAGCCAATCAATCGGGACGAGACTAACTTGTAATTCACAACACTATCACACTACCTCTCCTCTCTCGAAGTGAAGCTCGCACAGGAAATGCTTCCTGACACTTCCGTAATTTATTTATTATCCCACGTGACGTTGTATGATTACATGATTTCTATCTTCGTTCTGTCCGTATAAATACAGTTATTTATATTTTTTTTTCTTTACGTAGTATACTTATTTTTTCTATTGATTTGCTTTGCTGCATTTTTGTCATGCATAAGTGCACTCAACTTATATGGAATGCACTCTGCTACTGTTTCGCTTTTGTATATAATTCATTGTAGATTAACAAAAAAGACAATTCTAATTCATTGTGTTTTTATTTTAAATAACATAAATATACCTAATAAATAGTTCACCGTTAGTTATATATTTATTGATTTTATAATTATTATTTTAATGGTGTGTTTACCATTCGAATTAATAGGAAGTAAATATTGATCATTCTCTAATTTGTTGTTTCATACCTGGGCATGCACAATATATACCCTAGCTAAGGAACGGGTTCTTTTATATTTATTGCTAATGTTTGTTTACCTTAAAATATCATTTTATGATGTTATGTTCATTGCTTTGACTGTTTTATTTTCTATGTCTATGTGTAAGTTTGAAGTTGTTACTCATTTTTACCCTTACTTGTAAGCTCATTGTTCTATAAACTGTGTTCAATTAAGTGGTTATATTAATAACTATATTTATTTGTAGATACATATATATACATAATGTATTTAAAAGGAAGGTCATGTAATAGTTAAATATTAAAAAAGAATATCTTACAGAATATGTAGATAATGTAAGGAACATAAACCTCTATCAAGGAAAAACATGTAGTTGTATAAAAAGCGTTTTATTATTTCTTTATCGTAACTTAAAAAAAAAGATAATTATGTGAAGTGCTGTTCAGAAACTCTTGATGGATATTTAATACCGAACTTACCTAGTAGTCTTCATCCACTCATCTCTTATCCTAGCTCATTTTATCATCCTAAGACATTAAGATAGTAAATCTCGCGATCTTCTCTAACATCTATTTATCTTGCGCAACATTTATTTAAACTAGACCATGACTGCGATGTTCATCTAATTCTTGGTTAGCAACTTTATTATAAATTAGGTAAGTCAGGAACAGCTAAGTACTTTTTACATAAATTCGTAAACACGTAATTCCGCCCCTTTTCAGATCTAGAGAGGGACGGACATTTCTAAATAGCTATTTCGCGAGTTCATCGGTGGGTCTTTTTAACTTCCCTCTCGACTGCAGTACAGTTTAATGCAGAATAACAGTAACTAACTGTAATGTAGTAATTCGTATTGGTAGTTCTTGTTGTCATGTGGAAACAGCAAAACGTCTATGAACTCGACCAACTTCCGAGCGTGCACAGGGATAAAGTGTTCCGTGCCCCTACTTTATTATGATACCAACTTACGGGGATAAACTTAATTTAAGCTCGTGTAAAAATAAGCCAATGTTGATATTGCGGCTTACTAAACTCTGCGTACCCGTTGTGCACCGATTGTGCACTATAGAATAAAACACCAGTAGACGTCAATGCACAAAACGACACAATAGCTTTACAACTACCGGTGTGATAAGTCTCGGGAGGAAATATGGAGAAGGATTACAAAAGGTTGTGTGATCACCTACTATGCTTTTCAAAGTTACGTTTCTCTACTTAACAATTGATCAACAAAAACAAGACTATCACAAACAGTGGATTGTTATTCTTTCTTTGAATGTGTCTACGTGTCAATAATAAATGCACACTCAACATACATTTGTAATTATTGTCTGTATCCACTCAGCTACACAATAACTGATTGGGGACATTATATAATGTTTTTATAGTGTGCTGAGTTGTTACGACGCCTCCAATGTCTCCAGTTTACAGATATGCCAGTATCGTATTAATATACCAAAGTCAGTCCCATAAGTTAAAAAACTCTAGCTAGACCGAGCCCGGAATCAAACCATGACCTTCGGCATTAGAAGACAAAATAAACCCACAGCACTATACGAGTCACTCGCGTTTATTATTATTATTATTATTATTATTATTTTATTTTATTCTCTTCTGTCGTTTGCCCCATCAGCCCTCTGGAGCCAAGACGGTGCGAGAGTGCACCCTAGCGTGGCGGCCGAAAGATGGTGGTGACAATGTAGCTCATAGGCTGAGGACTTTCCGCACGTTATTAGTTGTGCCGAGGATTGCAGCCTTCTGCATGACACGCACGTGCTTGTCCTTCAGGTGGAGCTTAATATTATTATTATTATTATTATTATTATTATTATTATTATAATTATTATTATTATTATTATTATTATTATTTTATTGTTGCAATACATACAAACTCGGTCAAAACCGGCATAAACATGTTGTACGGACACAAATGTCAAGTATTTCCATGTGTTTACCTTATTAAAATCTACTTAGAACTACTTAATATATCATTGTCCACATTATTTTTTCCAAACCGAACTGTAGATGCTATGTACGGTCGTGGCCGATTTGTACTCATCCCAGCATTCGCTCTTTGTACGGTGGAAACCACGAAAACCACCATCAGGATGGAGAGCTTCTTGAAGTCTTCATTCTTCTTAGTTCAAAAATTTTCGGACTATCCTACACGTGTTCAAAATAATTGCTTTTTGCATCTCGATGTATATGTTCGGTTGGAGACCAATTAATTTAATACTGTCATGGAGTTTACGTGGAACAATGCCATTTGCTGATATAATTAACGGTATAACAGTTACATTAGTCTGCTTCCACAACCTTTTTATTTCAATAGATAATTCCTTATATCTGTTTATCTTTTCCCGCCAAGTTGTCTCTACATTGTGGCATAAAGGGACGGCAACATCAATTAAAATCGTTTCTTGTTTCTTCTTGTCAATAAATATAATATCCGGTCTATTGTGATGTATGGTTTGGTCTGTTATAACTGCCCGGTCGTAATATAATTTGTAGTCTTTACTATCTAATACCTTTTCAGGCTTGTATTTGTAATACGCAGTGGTTGTGTTTATAAGTTTATACTTCATGGCTAATTTTTGATGTACAATGTTTGCAACTTGGTTATGCCTATGGAGATAATCTGTTTGACAAAGCATTTTGCACCCAGATACGATATGTTCAATTGTTTCGCCGTTCATATTACATTTTCTACATTTATCTTCCACTGTGACGTCTTTCAGTATGTATTTTTTGTAATTGTTAGTCTTGATTACTTTATCTTGAATAGCGATCATAAATCCCTCTGTTTCGCTGAAAATGTCCCCGGACGTTAACCATTTGTTCGATGCTACCCTATCGACGCTATCCTTAAGAAGTTCCTTATAATGTCTGCTATGTAACGTCTTTTCTGATATTCTGATCTCTTTTGCTGTGTCAGAATTAAGTTTTTGTAGTAAGTTTAAATTTCCGTCATTTAAATTGAGGGGAGAAAGCGACTTGTCTGCCGATACTATAGCTCTATGAAGTTGTGAATGTGGGCTTATTATTATTATTATTATTATTATTATTATTATTATTATTATTATTATTATTATTATTATTATTATTATTATTATTATTATTATTATTATTATTATCTTCTTTTTTTTATTTCATTTTTTGGATTTATTATTATAATATGACAACGTGTTCAACAAAAGATGTTCGTCTTTAATAAAAAAATATATATTCTAAGAGAAAAAAAAAACAACATTCATAATAAAGTGTATTAACTCCCCTTTGGGCATGAGATAGTTGTTTTTTATGCAACAATTTTAGAACACTGAAAAGTAATTTTAACCATCATAACTTGTGTTTTGCGGCCGGTATAACGCACAGCCTTAAAGCACATACACGCATTATCACAGCTTCCAGCTTATAACTCGTGCTTAGGAACAAGGTAATATTGTCACGTCCGTATTACAACAAGATAAAGCATAATGTGGAAACTTACTAAAGTCGTATCTAAGCGAATTGGACATTTGCATACATTCTTGTGTATGGCGACCGCACAACAAAACACGCCAATCGAAAACATTGGTCACTCAATGAGTTACTAAATCCCATTCAAACGGGGGAAATAGCGCAGGAAGATGTGTATAATTAAATGTTCGTATCGCGGGATGTATTGATTTAGGTTATAAGAGAATAATGTTTTGACCGAAATAATAGCTCATTTTCACACAAAACCTCGGTACACTTTATTTATACACACAAAAATAAACCTCTTCGTATATACCAACTCAAAATTTCGTGAATATCCGTTTAGCGGTTTAGATGTTAGAGCGAAAATATCAACGTAGATATATCTTCTAGACCTTCGATGGATGGATTTCTGCAAAACTCCCCTCTTTTTCTATATAGCCAGGTTTGAATATAAAAAAGAATCACTCAAATCCGTCCATCCACCTTCACGGCCGTAGATTGCTGATGTACACAAAATATTGATTTGAATGAAAACCTTGTTCAGCTATACGTCGTTGTTTTAGGAAAGAGCTTAGTATTTAAAACGTCTCTCTCCTTGGCAAGCGAGGGCAATTTTTAAACTAGCTGCTTTCATTTTACGTGTTTCAATTTTCGATACGTTAGATATTAATTTTAAGTGAATCTGAATCTCTTCGCAACGGCCGGAAGGGGAACCATTGATAATATCGCGAATGAATAGTAAGTTTGAAGTGACGAACATGGTTGAACATTTATTCAGATGGCGGCGAACAAGCAGATTTATTTTTATTCGATTTGTTTAAACTTACCACTATTGATATCACTGCTCATAGGGTGTTTGCAGTGCGCCAACACCCTTTGAGCAGCCGAGCAAGAATATAATATTATGCACAATATGCGTCAATGTATTTATTTAAAATCTATCCTATTCAGTTTAAAACTACTGCACTACAAGGAGAAAAATAATTCAGATTAAGTACAAGGTAAAATAAGTATAGATTGCAGTGAATAAATGTTTCAAAGAGTGAGCTTCCAGTCTGATCTCTAATTTGCTTTATTTGTATAGCCTCTAAACCTACAGTTGGTTATATCAATATGAATAGCAAATACGAATAAAATTTAAAATTAATCGGTACAGCTGGTATATCATTGTTGTAAAGTTTTCTGTCATGTTTGTGTTTTTGTAATGTAATTGCAAATTGATGCTGTTGAATGTAGAAAAAAAAACAATTTTAACAAAAACGGTGCAACTGTTCAGCACATATCTATCAGTTACGAAATTAACAAAATTATACACCACTTTTGAAAAATGATCTCTTTTAAATTAAAGTAATGCATTTGTAAACACTACTCGAGTCAGTCGGGCTGTGGCTGGCGAATACAACCCATTCACTGGGATTACTAATGTGTCTAAACTGTACTTAAACGTTTTGTTTTTATGTATTTTATTTCTTCCAATACGGAGAAATATTTTCGTAGTGATATGAAGAAAACTTCTTGGCCAATATGTATATAATTTTTTATTTCATTGTCTTGCCATTTTTAGAAACTAATGGTGAATTCCGGATTTACATACAACAAAGTTTGCAGGAAATTTAATACCGAAATATGTGAGTAAGATAATCAATGAAAACACATTATTTCGCTATAAACACATTTAAGAACACGAACTGCGTATAGTTTTTAAAATATGCATTTACGAAAATCTTGTATCATACTAAGTTGTTGGTACTTTTTACGAGCAAACTAGTAAGTTACGCGAAGCAACCGATCTGATCCAATAAAAAGCTAACAGTATAGCCTGCAGATTACAATAATCAACATTCAAACTGACAAAATAAATGTGTTTACTTTTCAACGTTTTCGAAATAATTCTCGCAATTATATTCACTTGTTTTGCATTATGACTTGAGTAATAATTAGCTAAATTTGTTTCGCCGTGATTTTAAAATGCCGTTACTTATTTAATAATTGTGTGAAGATAGCGAAATAATTCCAAGTTCGTTTTAAAAAGCTGTAAACTCTCACTAAAAACTAGTCGCATTTTGCATTAGTTCTACTTGATGAATACCATTATGTAACATAATGGTACATTCTACTGCTTCGAGACACCAACTGCTTTCAACGCACGCCCATTTTTTTTTTTTTTTTTTTTTTTGTAAAAATACAAGAAAAACACCGGCTGCATTGTTTTCTTGTGCAATTATTTCCTGGCTTTTAACATCGCGTCTCGAACTTCAAGGTCTTACAATGTCCCCTTCCTTCCTTCCTTCACATGGGTCACCTGTCACGAACCATGCACGCCATTCAGGAAACGAGCCAATTTGCTGAGAATGCCAGCCAGATACATCTACTTACCACGTAGACTATTCTTTTACAGTTTTCTGCTTGAAATACATGAGCATGCATTTAAAGAAGCGTGTAACATTTCTTTATATTTCGGCCGCTTACCCACTCATTGGACGCATTCCCACTTTTAATTAATATGATGCTGACGTGAAACGAGTAATTGTTAATAATTATGGTTTTTACTGAAAACAATTAAAGACAAAAACCCATTTGAGGTAGTTATTTATGTATACATATATAAATAAAATACACTTTTAAAACTTTCAGTACCAATGATAATAGAAGAAAAGTTGAAACCCTTACGGGGTTTTCGTATCGCCCTAATGATGTGTTAATTCTATTGTATGTATTGGAACTATATTGTGCTTTATTAATTTAAAAACACACTTTCTCAACCTTAATATTTGTGTTCCAGCCTGACTACTTTTAGATAACGTTCTGGGAACCAACAAACAAATTAATTATTTTTTTTTCATTTTTCACAAGATTTTCGGTTAATGTATAATTCTGACCACTTGATGATTAATACATTTATCGGTTTTGGCTGGTCGTTGAAATACAATTTGTTTTCAATGTAATATGCAATAATTATTTTCTTTCATGTGAAAACGTAATAGAATATTGGTCTAGTATTAAATGGCACTTCTTCAAGGAAGCTGTGGCAATTCTTCAATCAAGAACAATGTTGTTGATAAAAATATGCGTTTAACGAAATTGACCTTTTGAAAATACAAGTCCGGGAAGGAGAGGATAAGCTTCGGAAGTAGGCCTATCAACATATTAAGTTTTGAAAATAATTGAATGAATCCCTACATTGTTTCTCTACTAGTACTCATATTAGCTGCCTAAGAAGACAGTATTTCCTATTACGAATAAATATAGGAAGCCAAAGAAGAGTAGTTGTCTTGCCACGTTAGTAGATGTTGTTTTGGGTATATGCCCCTCTAACTAATACATCCACTGTTCGATGTTCTCAAATAAAACAGACTTTCCCTCCTTCAAGCTCGTATTGCTCAAGTCAAAGTGGTAATAAAAACCTCGGGAGTGATCGAACTTAGGTCGAAACGTCATTCATCACAATGAATTTTTGAAAAGGCGTCGCCCTTTATTTACTCGGAGTTACGGAAATATACTGACGAACGGCGCGCGGAGGCCAGCTCGCTGCTGAGTTACTGCTTTCCAAAATATATACACACACCACCCACCGTCTAGCTGAAAATTTCACTGGAGGTAGTTTCATAAATCGGCAAATCCAATTCCAGCCCCTTGAAATTTACGCACAACTTTAACAGGCTTAACTGAACCACACACTAGCTTCACTATACCAAAAACTTGCTTCTCTGCCGCCGCCGCCGCCGCCAAGCTGCGCCTGTTTTAGCGCGATTCTCTAACAACCGATGACTCTAACTAAATTAAAAGCTGGGATTATCTGATAATCCTTGCTTGCCGTTAAGAGGTGAGAGCTATATTTCCGTGCACTGTTGCCGTCCCGCCTTGCCATAAGCAATTACATTGCTGCTTCTATGTGGTGTAACTTGCTGTGATCTTAGGTTTAATTGAATGGAAATAAACGCTACAAATGTGGATCAAAATGGATTCATCCCCTCCAAAGATAAGGCACTTCATGTTTACCACTGGAAACTCTTATGGGCGTCCACTTAATTTTTGAACCAATCGAATGTTACTGATGATATTTCGTCTATATCTCTATGGTCTGTACGTGCGTCTCATATTTCGGTGAAGATTGTAATGAGTGGGTAATTTACGAAGGTAAAAAAAAAAGAACACACCATAATACATTCTATGTTCAAGACAGGATTCGAACCTGGAGCTCAGTAGGATCGGTCTACTAATCGACCAAGGCACATAAACCAATGAAATTATCTTCATTCATTTAGCAATCTTCAATTCATATAACACGCTATCGCGCGTAAAATAGTAATCGATTAGTATACTCTCCTAGATAATATGAATAAAGATTAGTACAGAAAACATCGCTATCAATATATCAATACCTTTTCGGGTTAGTTCGAGTCGAGAGTTGCTCGTTGTGTGAATCTACGAAATGTGTTTTTTTTTTTTTTTTACAGCAATGACTAGAGTCGCCATGTCTGTTTAGTTAGGTTAGACCATAGGCTCACTTCCCGTGGTAGCTCTCAAGAGCTAAGGAATTCGCGGTTAACCCGCAGAGATGAAACGAAAAAGATATCTTTACTACCCTTGCATTTTGATCAGGAGAGTGTAACAAGTAACAACTATATGAGTGTGTTGTTATGTGTGTGGGTGTGTGGTTGTGCACACTTTCTATTGCGAAAGAGAGGACAGCGGAAGTGGGAATGCCATACCGTGTTTCTGAAGCACGCAACCGTTGACACTTGGTTGGTATATACCCACGCATACTGGAAGAACATTTTATTACAATGTAGGTATTCATATAGCATACTGATGATAATTACGGTACTTCTAGATAACATCCGTTGTAAGTTTATTGATTGATAATAATATTAATTTCACAGCCTGTGCCGCGATCGCATGCGTGATAGTTGAAAGGCACGTTAACAATTATATTACATCATAACTTCTCATATTATGTCTTCTATACTAATGAAAACGAGACTTGTACATAAATAGTACTGTGTTACGTCATAACATAAACGCATATTTTATTTTTGTATGTACATATTATATATATATATATATATATATATATATATATATATATATATATATGTATGTTGGAGAGGGTTTTTGGGTATTAGTCCACGTTTTGTGAGGAGGTTGTTTTTCCACATACCTTTCTTCACAACGTTTCGCCGACAAATGTTGCGGCATCATCAGGTGACAGGTCCGGGTCGCGTGTGTTGTCGTCGCGAACGCCTGGGCTCGACTGTACCGAGAGTGTTGCAATCCTTGTGCACGTCATGCACCGCACCGATCACAGCGCTCGGTGGAGACTGCCTGGCGGTGCAAGCGGTAACTAGTTGCAGTGGCGCACTGCCCGTGCACAATCTTGCTCTGCTCCTGGTCAAGGGAGGAGAGATGACGTTGTTGTTGACACCCTGGTTTGAGACACCCGGAGCCCTTGAAGCGAGTGTCTCATCCCTATGCGGCAAGCGGTGCGTCGTGTCAGAGTAGACAGAGCACAGGACAGGTATAGTTACCGCTTGCACCGCCAGGCAGTCTCCACCGAGCGCTGTGATCGGTGCGGTGCATGACGTGCACAAGGATTGCAACACTCTCGGTACAGTCGAGCCCAGGCGTTCGCGACGACAACACACGCGACCCGGACCTGTCACCTGATGATGCCGCAACATTTGTCGGCGAAACGTTGTGAAGAAAGGTATGTGGAAAAACAACCTCCTCACAAAACGTGGACTAATACCCAAAAACCCTCTCCAACATCTCAGTTTGTCTACGAAAATTTACGTCTCAACATATATATGTATGTATATATATATATATATACACACACACATACTTCATAACATAAAATAAATAAATACCTATGCATTTATTGTCTATACACAGTTATGTACAAGAAGTGATTTTCAATGGACGACAATATAAAATCATTGTGCTCAGTTGCTATGTTAGCTCTAAAGTTATTGTTAGCATACATGCCAGTACCATAGATATAGATAAGTCAATTTATAAACAGTTATAAAACTTCAGCCCCCGTAATGCATGTATTATACGGAGCAGATCAATTTTATTGGTAATTGTTGTTTTCAAGATCATAAACAGTCGCAACTGTACAAGAAGTGTATACATAATTAATACAATTGACAGTACTTTTAAATTTAAAGTGTGGATATCTACACCAAAATCCATGTTCAATAAGTAATATATCTCGTATGCGTACATTTAACAATAATTTCAAAACATGGTTGTATTATTATCAAAATCCATGTTGTATAGTTCTATTACAATGTTTAGAGCTGTGTGCGGAAAAAGGAGGTCGATTGACTGTTTAGTCAATGACACTATCGTTCACACGACTCCAAGTTATGAGGGGATTTGTTAGACGTTAATAGCAGCACTACTTCCTATCACTGTTGGTTGATATGTCCATATTTATGACTGGAATTTGCGATACGTATTAAGCCTACCACAGGTATAGGCGCGGGCACGTGTTTGCGCAGAGAAAAACAATTGTTTTACGACGTGCTATTGCGTATCTTTATAACCCCTATTTACCTACCCCCTCCGTCAATGTTATTCACGGCCTATCAATCACTTTGACCCGATGAAAAGGCTCCAGTTTATCTCCTGCCAAACGGTTAACGAACTCTACAATAACCAATCCATAAGGAACAAAAATATTTTAAAACCGTAAAACAAGTGAGTGTGTGTGTGTGTGTATATCAATCCAAGGTGGAGTTTTAGCCCCCTTAAAAAAAAACCACACACACAGAAACCCATCGAAGTGGTCAAAGCAATAAGGCCGCCAATTCCCTGGCTGGACGGCCGCCACCGCGAAGCACGTACGATAAGCCCACTTTACAGATTAGTTAGCCCCTCTTGCATCCAAAGCGAGTATTGATTTGATTTGATTTATTGCCCTTTACTTCGCCATGTATCCTATATGGACAGAAAGGCTATTTATTTGAAGTGTACAAATGATACCCTTTAATAGTATTAAACCTTGTCTGAAAGGTAACAAGTATACACATGGTATAGTTGGTAGCCATACTGTCGGCTACACCCGTATATGATAGTCTAACTTTGGGACCAACAGCGCGTTCAGGCAAGCTATGACGAGGAGCGGGATAACCTAAACCAGCCACCCGCCAAGAAATGCTGCGCCAACATGTAACAGACAAAACAAACTGAAACTATCCGTTTACAGAATAGCGGTTAAGCCTTAACTTAGTGTCGCAATCATGGAGCAGAAATATATTTTCTGGTACTTAGCTTTTATTTACAAGTAGCGATTATATGCATACAATTACGGCATTTTGAGATGGATAATTAATTAATAACTTTATTTTAGTAAACGTTTAGGCCGAATATTTGTATTTACGAAAACGGAACATGCATTTACTTTTAGGTAGGCTACCATATTGTATCATTTTCTAAACTCCCTGCCTATAAAGCGGGACTAAATACTGAGTAGTTTAATGTTAAAAACAAAATCCCGGAGGACATGATGTGTTTTATACCCAAGCTGTTTAGTTTGATGATGAGTGTGACAAAATTGCATTTTAAAATAAAATACTTATAAAAACATAACTCGCAGGTGTGTCAGTATACAAGGATAGGAATTCTATTCAGCCACACCACTGGAACTATCACTGTTTCTCAATAAAAGTATTTACCATTCAACAACGGGGTTCGAACCCAGATCTTGCACAGTACTCGGGTCGAAACCGGGGTTCGATTCCCAACCAACGAACGACACTGTCAGTAACCCCCCCCCCCCTCCCCCCCACACATTCCATCACTGTGTGGGCAACACGAAAATCTCCATCCATTCTCATGTTTATTTATTGAGCGACTTGTCTTTTTTTCGACTCGGGCCGCATGTGTCTGTTAATCGACGTTTCGCCCTATTGCAACTCTGACAATAAACGTCGCTGCGCCAACAATACGAGGCTCCATTGAAAATCGCGCGATATTAACATCCAATCATAATAATATGTACACAAATGAGAATCCTAAACGATTAATGAGCATTTTAAAAATGGACGATGATTGCGAGTTCGTAAGATAGAAGAGAAGACTACAAATAAAACTTATTGTAAACGATTGTAATTTCAATAATCAATATAGTTATTATTTTCAGTAATGAACTTATTCATTAGTACTCAAGTAACAACCATACTGATTTCAATATATCTAACACTATTCTTGCCGTCGTTCGGTTTGAATGTCTTATATTTTTCATTATATAGGACACCTTTTCGTATATTTTTTAAAATATTTCTCCTTTTATTGATGGACCAATACTATTTCTTAATGGCAAAATCCGCCCCCCCCCCCCCAAAAAAAAACCTCCCAAAGACAATATAATACACGAAATATGCCTTAAAATGACTCCTATGTTGTTATACTCGCAATCTCTACTTCACGGAGCGATATGTACAATGGAAGTAAAGAAAAAAGAAATCCATATAATGGGATATGGATTGCATTATTATCCAAGATGTGACGATCAGTGTAAAACGAAAATTGAAAGCAATCACAGTTGATTGAGCAATTTACTTCCAGATGAATGGGTACGCGCAATCTTAAATCTTGTATTTATTGTGTCATAATACATATTTTATAGTTATACATTAAGTATGCATGAGGTCTGGCGATCGAATTGATTACATAATACTACAGTAAAACGATTCGCTATAGCTATAAAAAAAAAACAAAAAAAAAAAACAAGCGGTCATAAATTAAACAACCCCGTAACCCACAGCTTTCTTAATAAACACATGAAAAAGCTGCAACGCACTGCACTGTTTAACTTATTTCAAATATTGATTGTAACTATTCCTATATACCTACCATTATTTGCCTTAGACGCGGGTACGTGGATTTAGTGGTATATTAACGTGTGGATCGACCTCCCATAATGTATTTTCCCTCCATGATTTGAAGCTAGCTAGCTAACGCTAACGGCAGCTATTTAGTAAAATTCCCTGTGTAGAGTAAGGAAATACGACGCTATCGAACCACCCATCAGGCACCCACCTTACTTACACACGAGACCACGACCAGGCGATCGCATGCTACACGTTTGGTGAGTCACGTGACAATGGTAGCCGAACAACGAACATTCTTAACACTGCCAGCTCTCATCTGATCTGAACTGATCTGATCAGATCACTACTGCCTGGCTTGTTTGCGATGCGCACGGCAGGGATAAAACACATTTATTTATTTATGTACCAATTTTTTTCTACCCCATGCAGCTTTAAGAATTAAACTGATTTACAAAAATAAAAACGTTTGTTGGAATTTACCATTACAATTTTTATAGGAAAAATCGTTATAGTGTGCACAAGTGCCCCCTTCGGATGACATAACTATATAAGGTATGTTAGGGCATTTGGATAGTTGGGAAGGAATGTCCGAGGGCTGTTAATATGACTCAATAGCAGCATTCGCCTTTACGTTTAAGGAAAACCTCGGAAAACGTTTTCAGTCAGGATTGCTGGTGGCCGGAATCGAACCGGCGACCTCCCGATTTAGAGTATCGCGTCTTACCGCTTAGCTGCCTCCATCGGTGGCTGTACCATGTACGTCCCTTTTCAAGTGACTAACACGGTTTATTAGGATATTCTTATAGTGGGAAGGAATGTCCAAGAGATAGATGTAGGTAGAGCACAATCCCAGTATGACAGAGGAAAACCTTCAGTCACGATTGCCAGTGACCGGTATGGAACGGTAGCTCGACCGAAATATTATCGCGTCTTACCGCTGAGCCATCCTGTATGGGTACAGAACGAACAATAAATACGATTACACAAGGAAGACAAGAATAAAACCACTAGCAAATAATTATGTAAATATAGCAATACAGATAGTCTTAGAAGACCGAAACAAAGCTATAGAAAGACAAACATAACGATAATTTATAGTAAACAGTTTACCTCCCCCTGGGCTTCGAGCGCTCATATCTTCCTTCCTAAGTACGGTATTGGCACTGAAACTATTTTTTATAAAAATGCTCGTTTTTGTTGTAATCATGAGGAGCACATCGTGCAATTGCGGTATAACTATTGATCATCGAAATAAATCGGAGTGGTAAAATAAAAATTACCACCATTGACAAGCTCAAGTGTATTGAAGCCCCGCATGGCAGCTCCAACAACCAATGCCATTGAAAACACACGAGAAACGTCCAATCATACTTCGCGAATGGCAAAGCACCAAAGCAAACATATTACACTACACACTAACAGATATTATGAAAAGATAACGTTACACACACAAAAGCAGTGATGCGAAACTTTCTGAATCTAAAAAAAAAAAAAAAAACGAGTTTGTTTCGTTATTTCATTTCAGGCAAATAATTGCGCACATATATTTACAGAACACTCGACAAAACAGCATCAACGGTAGAAACAGGAAATACCGTTGAAGTACGAACTTCTTTGTTTCCGCTGCCGTCGGGTTCCCATCCCCGACTCCCGGTATGGAATTGTAATGGTATAAATACAATTACATGCGTCATTGCAAAACACGGAATATACCCCTGCAACAGAATCCACTGGAAACACAGAGTTTTTTTTTTTTTACACGTGGAAGGCTTAACGAAGTAGACGCTTAAGTTACAGTCCGACATGTACGAACCCTGCCTTACATGCCAACAGAGACACAAACACTAATGTTGATATGTTTAGCTATAACAATGCTTTTAACAATTGCTCTTCGATATAAAATTGAAACTTGAAAGTCTAAATTATGAAATAATATTTCTCTTCTCATGAAAGATACGCAAAGTAATCGGTGTGATGATATTTGGGCTTTAGACTTTACCTATATTAGTTTGACAACTAAGATCCTCAAGACGATAAGTGCGTGATATATATTAAGATGAAAACCCTCCCGTGACATCCATGCCCAGGATTCGAACCCGGAACTCATCAATGCGGGAACAGTGGTTTACCAGACCAAAGTTAATCGAAATCATTCACTGTGTTTATTTAATCATCCCATCATTATTCCAAGTTCTATCTTCGTTCCTTATAGTGTTGTCCCTTCAGCCAACAGATATAGGATATGATAGAGATTCTAGTAATAACATTTTAATTAATATTACCTACTTATAAACTTCATCTAACTAGAAAAACAGCTCACTCACAAACTCCCAGGTTGTATCTTGAACAATTAATTTAATTTTTAGCGGCGCTTAAGAGTCCCAAGTCAATTATTAGACACTAATTGAGACGATTAGTGGCTGGTAAATAAACGATGACGTAAAAGAGGATCCCGAGATTCGAATCGTCCCATCTACTCTACACCTGAACCACAGATAACTAATTAACTGTGCCTGAACTATAGTTACTTGCTTGAGCGTTGTCATTGAGTGAGACAACTAGAATCGTGATGATTTCAAATTGAAACAGATAATCCCAGACGATTTTACACTATCTAATATTATATTACACTTGTTTTACACTACAAAGAAGTGTAAGTTAAATAATAATTTTGTTGTGGAATTGTAATCGACCTCACGAATTTCAGATATCAAACGGACAATAAAATGCCACCTTTGACATTTTACCTAGTTTCCATTCATGGTAAAATGCACAATTATTGGAATGGAACAAATACTCTAAAAAGTTTTTTTTTTTTACTCACATCATACGAACTTACTTTCCACATGCTCTTGCGCGAGACTCTAATGCGGTAGGTCACCGGTTCGATACCGGCTACTGGTAATCCTGACTGACTGAAGGTTTTCCCCAGGTGTTTCTCAGCCAAAAGGCGAATTCAGGCATTGCGGCATGTACTAACAACTATGTTAATGATTGTGAGTGTTATTAGTTACAGCCAACACACCTATACATACCGATCGATCATAATGGTTTAGATTTAGAAGATGATTATTGCAACTATCGGGCCGATGCCGATATAGGTTCAAATATTATACGATTCAATAAATAGATATTTCTGGCTGCTTGCACTCTGCTCACATAATAATACATCAATCAAAGGTAAATAATATAATATGACGTTCATGCGGGTTTATGTAGCAAAATTATTTGCGTTCATCAAAACAAAATATGACGCTTTATTTGTAAATTATCATATTGGCCTACATTGACTGCCTATAACCCAGTCAGTTCTAACGAAAAGATGTTCTCGACAGAAGAATATTACTATACGGGCGGAGTCTCAAGGTCTGAAGCTACTAAGTTGGCGCGCCACTAAAATAAGTGGATGATGTGAAGGAATTGCTAAGGCAAAGTGTTCACTTAACCTAATCTTTCTAGGATATCATAACTTTCTCCAACATCCGGCTAAGATTTTGTTTGCTATGATAACGTTCGACAAAGGCACCGTTGCTGACTTGCTGTATAATTTAAGTACAGGCTACCTGCCTTTAAAGAGATTCCTCAAAGGCACCGTTGCTGACTTGCCGTAAAATTTAAGTACAGGCTACCTGCCTTTAAATGGCTTCCTCAAAGGCACCGTTGCTGACTTGCCGTATAATTTAAGTACAGGCTACCTGCCTTTAAATGGCTTCCTTAAAGGCACCGTTGCTGACTTGCTGTATAATTTAAATACGGGCTACCTGCCTTTAAAGGGATTCCTCAAAGGCACCGTTGCTGAATTGCTGTATAATTTAAGTATAGGCTACCTGCCTTTAAAGGGGTTTCTCAAAGGCACCGTTGCTGACTTGCTGTATAATTTAAGTACAGGCTACCTGCCTTTAAAGGGGTTCCTCAAAGGCACCGTTGCTGACTTGCTGTATAATTTAAGTACAGGCTACCTGCCTTTAAAGGGGTACCTCAAAGACACCGTTGCTGACTTGCTGTATAATTTAAGTACAGGCTACCTCTTAAAGGGATTCCTCAAAGACACCGTTGCTGACTTGCTGTATAATTTAAGTACAGGCTACCTGCCTTTAAAGGGGTTCCTCAAAGGCACCGTTGCTGACTTTCTGTATAATTTAAGTACAAGGCTACCTGCCTTGAAAGGGATTCAACTGAAGCGACCGCTATCGCGTCCTCGTGAATCCCCCAATAGTTTACAGTTTCCTCGAGGTTACTATCCCCAACATACGTATAGTCTCATAGCGACCTCAGATCTCTATATCTACTGCCAATTTCATGAACGCCGTTTCAATTCTTGGCGTTCTTTCGCACATTCGTAAAAGCGTCTCCGCTTGTAGCACCCTAACTGTTAGGCATTTCCAGGTATCCAACCCAAAGTCGTGAACTATCCGTACAATATACCGGTTTCAAGTAGATGGTTGGAACTGGATTAGTAGAAAATTATGTTGGTAGTATTGGACTTGGCTGTTCCATAAGCATGATTAGTTCCTTTGGTGAAACTTAAGCAGCATTTTTATAATTCAACAACTTCTTTCGTTACTGATGACAATTATAACGAACTGCAAGCAACGTTAACATACTTAATCGTGTTTTGAGTTACTAAACCTCAAATTGTTTCTTAAAAAGGTTTTCCATGTTTCACGATATCACTAAAAACGCATTAATTCGGTGCGGTTTAAATATATCGACGTATCCCACCTATACCGCCTTAAATGCTTTTTCTCAAGCCACGGATAAAGAAAGATCTGCGATCGCATTTTTATTCACGATTCCTTGTGAGCAGTGCAGAGAAAGCTGGCTCAGTGCGGAGCCACGACGTTTTTCTCCAGCCAGAGCAGCTAGAGCAGAGCAGAGCAGAGCAGAGCAGAGCAGAGCAGGCAGGGATTTGTTTCGAGTAGGGAGTAGGGTCGTAGCTGAGCCGGGATTGCCTAGGGCGGTGCGTGCTTCGTGCCTCACCTGCTAGCCAAGGGTTGATCCACGCTCTCATTTAACAGATTTTAGGCATCCTTTATCACGGGTTGTTTCTCTATGGAGTGTGCATGGCATACATAATAGCTCCGTCCTAACTGACTCCCTCAAACGCACCCTGTATAGACCTATGTGTGTCTACATTTGTTACTATATCTTCTGTGCAATTGTATTTCTTGTATTGTTCGTGTCACGTAAAATGCCATTAACTGCTGTATTGTGCACGCTCTTAAATGAAATATACTAGTATACAGTGCGTCATCAATTCGGTACAGTCCAGCTTGCATTCTGGACAATTGAGTGAAAAACTTCATACTATAAGTACTCATATTACACGTTCGTTTTGAATCTGCCTATTTTCTGGCATTTAAGATAGTTCTAAGTTAGTCTTTGTGAAATAGTTAGTTAATGAAATATTAAGATCATGCAGTGATAAATAGAAAGGATTTTTCATAATCGTTGTTTATTTTAATTTAACACTGCCTTTATGTAGTTAACAAATGACAGGTATACAACATTCGTCAATGTATTTCGCAAAGTTCCAATGACCAACTTGAATGTAGTGTAGTCTATGACGCTAATGAAATGCCAATAAGTTTAATTTTTCATTTTATTTTCACTTGATTAATTATTTGATATAAAAAATACAAATTCGTGTCAAAAATTGAAATGTAATCAAGAGCAATCATCATTTCGCAAAAAAATCATGGATCAGTTTTAATTAAACTACCGTCCACGCACTTCAGGTGTGCTAGCAACATATTAGATTTCATCTCGAAGACTCGTTCTTGATATTAGTACACCACATTTCCAAAAATATATCTATCTAAAAACAAAACAAAAACTATAGCAATCGTAATATGATGTACAAGTACAAACAAAACACTGATATAAAAGACGGAAATGTTTAAAAATATATTTAGTCCTCTCCCAAGAGAAGACATAATGTCAACAGCTGAAATGAGATGGAAGTAACTGAGTCAGCCGAGCTTATCTTCAAGTATTTTTCTCTCAAGCATTAAGTCTGAACAGTGGATGTGGAAGAAGCTTTTTATGGCTCCATCAAGTCATAGATAAATGATGGTTTAAGTACGTATATTAAAATATATAACGTTGTTCAGCTTCGTGTTTCAGTTCCTTGGAAATATTGCTCATGCCAAGTTTCAGACATGCAGAATGAAAACTGCAAAAAATTACCCAAATCCAAAACTTCAATATGAAATCACTAAAAATAAATCTGACCTAAATCCACGGGGGAATAAATAATCTGTCACAGAAACTTTAGAAAGATTATCATTAGTCATTTAGTCGAGTAGATCCACGTTTGTTTAGAGAGCCAATGCATAATATATACGGGAATGTATTCACATCAGGTCAATGTGTCAAATCTATTTTTACCCAACTCTATATTTAGATGTCGAATGCTCGTATTGGCGTATTTAAATTCCACTATCCATACAGGTATAATTAGATTAGCATTAGCATTCTAAACATTGCTAATTTATATGTATAGCCTTATAGGACACATTTAGCCATATTTAGCTGCGCGGTGCACATATTGTTATTCAATTATTTTCTTACTTTCATCTGTGTGCAAGAAGCACGCTTGAGTTCGCGACTGGAGTCTTAAGCAATATAAGGCGGTCATTACCTTGGATGTAAGAGGCACCCAACCCCAGTACTTCACTGGCAAACCTAACCATTGGACTGCAACTTTAACCTCCGCTCTCGCCACCCCTCAAACTAATCACCTTCCATTTCAAGAAAGGTTTCGAGAAAGAAAGAAGTCCTCCTATTGCACGAGGAATGTAATAAAAATGGTGACGACTTAAATTAACTGTCACTGGCTTTGGCTTTATCTATGATTGACAACTTCTTAAATCGCCCTTTAACCATCACGAGCGGCTCTAAAGGGATTTGAAACGATTGTGGACAAAGGTTCACGGAGTTTTACGAGCGCGGAATCAGAAAATGACACCGGGTAGTAAATTGGTTTACACTTCCAGGTCTAAAAACGATTGGTAGTTAGGGCAGGTAATTGGTGATTATCTAACTCACGTCACACAGGTTATGATCGTGTCTTTATGTGGCTATTACACTGTGCTGCCCTTGCGCGGTGTGTTAGTGTATGGCCTTATAAGGAGCGGCCACCCTAGCACGCGAGCAGACTTGAATGCCGATACATGATACATCAACGCGCTTAGCCCCCCCAATTAGGCTGTTGTATTGCATCTTCATGACACGATCAAGGACATCCTACACGTAGGGAGTCACTGGCTACGCACCTTAATTAACACACGGCGGAGGGACCGCGTTGAAGCCCTTCTGAAGCCGACCGGACGCGCTTGCCGGCCTGGCTGCCCGCCTGGCACGCGTCCATGCACCATCGCACACCCACCCGCTCCTTCGTTATCTCCGCTGCTCTCCTTCTAGACTAGACGTCTCTCTCTCAATGAGGTTCCAGCTATACCTACTCGGGAAGATAAAAGCGTTCAAGAGAGGTTACACTGTACTTCTAAGAGCACTTGGTCTGCGGCAAACATACTACAAGGAGTTTTCGCCGTCTGCCATCGTAGTCATGATACATCAATTTACGTTGATCGTCATAATTAGCCTTGTTTCACTAACGTCAACGGTCTAGAAGTTTGGTTGCCATAGTGAATTTGATTCACAAAATAAGATTTTGATTACAATAGTAGAAACAGTTCATTATACTGTGAGCTGGTCGTTCTCCGCCCGGACACGCATATGAATCTCGCATACGGCATCCATTTTTGTGTTTGCCTTTTTCTGTGTGTCTTCCATTTTTCGTAACGAATACAGCATAATCATATTGCATTAATAAAAACTTATAACAACAAATAACTACCATTGACCGTTGTATTGAACATAAAGGTATAGCGGTAACCGTTGTTATAAAATTATTCTTATTGTTTTACGTGTGTATTATTGCAATTACGCTATTCGAGATGATCAGGGGTGACACATGAAGATAAAGGACAATATTATTACATAAAACCTATGCCTATGCGGGATTTGAACCCACGTCCTTAGGACTAAGAGCTGCGCCCTAACTGCTGAGCCAGATTGTTATGAAAGGAAGAGCATGAAAATAAACGACAAAAGATACAAATAAATCACATTTAAACTTCATCCAGTATTTGCCCGACGAACATAACTCGAAAATTCTCGTGGATAATGTAGGTGGTTCCGATGGTCAATAGTAGTGTTGGCTGAGAAGTATCTAATTCCTCATACTTCAATGCTCCCTTCCCTTCTATAAGGTTGGTGTGCACAAATCAAACGTATAAAGAAACGTAGGGTATTTATACTATTTCTTTACGCACGCTCAAAATAGAAGGTATATAGTTAAGAGTGTTTACGCAAACAGGTGAACATTTTTCGAGATGAGTAATACATAAATGAATGTCCATACTCTCATCAGAACTCTCAATGGACCCATACGAGTGTTTCACCGTTTCGATAATTCAACAACAATTTCCATAAAACACAATTAATCCAAAGCGGCATGTTAATCGATATGGAATAATTAACACTTTAAATGTATGGAACTCCGAACCACATTGCGGATAAAGGTGCAAATTTATTGTGATTAAAATTTTTCGATATACAAACATAATAATAGAATCCTTAAAAATCCACCTATTCACCGCGCGGTGTGCACAAACATTATTCTATAAATAAATAAATCAATCAATCACAAAATTAATTCTAGGGGCGTATGTGTTGCCACAAAGTTTCAATATATGTCAGTAGGCCTACCACCCATATAGGCGGACGGCATTGTTTACATGTACGACTTAATATTAAACATGTATGGATAGGCGGCGTATTCTTTAACTGCCATACAAAGATAGGTAATTCCATTCCAAGCCTGTCCAGTGTCCATGAGTCCATACTGATCTGCTGGCGAACCATCAAGCTACTCCAAAACATAACAGTATTTCAATGTCGTAACCTTGTACATGTTTTTGTTTTTAAACAACAACAATTAATTATATTTTTAGCAATGGAACCGTACGCCGTACGAAAAATTCTCCCAACGTTCAGGGACGATTACAAAGAGAAGCAACGGTCAACTGCAGAGATTCCATCAAGATGTTTGGAACAAAACATTTACACATTATGTTAGAATAAAATATGCACCACCTTAGAATAACTGTTTCGGACGTGTCAACCACATGTATTACACACATAACACCTGGGTTATTACAAAATACCCCCTGGGCCCCCCTGGTTTATGTTTGTGTATGTATAGGTAAAAAAAGTTGAAGTTTATTGTGTGTGTTATTCAAATTCCGCACAAGCAAGGTGCTCTAAAATGTGGTTGACTGTGTAGACATCACACAAATTGTTTTACACGTACTATCGAGTACCCTTAATGCACACTTGTAATGCACTTAGTATTTCCAGCTTCCTTCTCACTCAAATCTCTTCACATAGGCTATTTCGGAATCTTAACGTAAACAAGAAACCTATCGAGTCTCGTACCAGAACGCCATATGCAGCACCACAGTAGGAAAACGTTAACTTCCATCCAAGTTGTCCACCCCTCGCCACCGAGAAACATAATTAATACACACAGAAAATAGTAGAAAGACACAGCCACAAATAGAATACGCAACATTATTGTTTACACGAGCATTCACACGTCCCGACCAAGAACACCGTGTAGACTTTTTAAACTGTATTTATTTGTTGTGGCTTCCGCCGCCGTTGCTTCGTTCATGCCATGCATCAGCCAGACTAGTTCATTAGGCAGCTGTATTGTTGGCCCAGACAAAGGTACCTCGTGGAGTCAAAACTTCACTTTGCATCCGGTTTGTTATTTTACCTGCATTTCTGAACTCTGGGTTTTGTTCTCCGGAATGACCGAAAGGTCAGGTTGATTTTATCTCGTCAAGTGTAAAACATATCGTTTGACCCGCGACACGATCCGTTCCTATACAAAGCACGTTTACTGTTTGTATACAATGTATGTTTTAGTCGGGGTTTTGTTTCACAATAGGGAGTATGCAATAACGTCATTTCCGGTATCGCACGGTGGCCATACTGAGGTACTCTGTAAACATTTGTTTACGTTCTTCCGACACTTCATTGTTGCAATATTGCAGATGTCGTTTGACTGACACATCAACTGTTTTCAAACAAAGGTTCCGTTTTATGACTAAAAACAAAAAAACAAAACAAGAACGCGTAAACTTTGTTTGAAGACAATCATTTGCAAGTGTTATCATTTTCTTGAACTTTTACATGCGCACATCAATCTATACGGCTTAAAACTGTGATTTTTTCTGGATAACCTATGTGTCTTCTATTGACAGAACAATATGTAAACAAGCAATGTGTACCTCATAATGGCCGCCACGTGACGTCTATTGCATACTACCTATAACAAAATTATACAACAAATGTAATTGATTGCTGTAAATTAACATGATTTGAACTGTAATGAATAATGACAAGTCCATATACCGAGCGAACAATAAACGGTTACAAATTTGAAGTATCAATTCATAAAAATAAAAATATCGACACACATTTATTAGTTGAGCTTGTGAAAACAACACAAAATGTCCCACTTCATTACTGCATAGATTGCTGGCCCCTGTGATAGTTATATCTCATTGGTTACTAATCCTACTTGTTTCAGTGATAGCAGAAGGCAATTATTTATACACTATATGTTAATACGTTGGTAGAAACAATACTTTGTAGAAAGTTTGACTTTAAATGTATTGTGATGTAGCTGGAATTAAAGCCCAGTTACTGTGATTCATTGTAGTAACATATTATGTAAATCATCTTTCACAAAAATGAATAAATACAAGACCACTATATGTATTTATGTAGATATAATTTGATCACTTTTCTAAGTTTAGCTGTGAGAACTTCGTAAATAGGGGAATCAATTGCTCTAAGAACTTAGAAAATATGTTCAGAAATGAATGGTATAATTCATATAAATTACCAATCAATACCCAATGGAATCCGTTACTCATTAGTGAAAATTTAACTTTGGAAAACCAATTTGTTTTGTTGATCTATGGTGAAAAATATATATAATATGTGTAGATGAGATGTAAATTTATATGTTCCTCGCATTGAAGCAAACGTAGCAATTTTGCTTACAACTTACCTCAATCGTAATGGTCCGTTTTCATGAGCATCTACAATGCAATGAGTAAAAAATGTGTATGGATTTTAACTTTTAATTTTGTTTTGAGTCCAAAATTCTTACATTTAGATAATAAGTAGTAATTTAATTTTCTGAACAACATTCTGTTGCCAATTCCACCAATATAATTATTACGAAACTTTGAAGCTTAGAAACCCTAAATTATTACCCCAACTTTTGAGTTTCAGGTCCATTGGATTGGAACCACAGAATATTGAAAATTAATTAGATACGAATAACAAATCCTCGCGCTCCTGAATCCCTGATAATACTGAATGAATGTTCTCCTACCAAAACAATAATTTCATCAGATAGCCTCCACTGAAAGGATGTAGAGGGTTTGAAACCCATCACTCATAATAAAATGTTTGTTTTGGTAATATAATTAGGCCTATTCGAGTCCGTGTTTCCCGAAGAAGCCAACCATAGAGCGAGCGGTGCACCAATCACGCTACTTTTGATGGATGGTAGTAACTATTCGTAATCGATATCTTTATCGCAATCTTCATTTCTAGTTACCGTCAACAACATCATCCACATTCCATTCTTGCACGGAAATATCATATTTCATGATGGTACAATTTTTAATTTTTTTAGAAAGGCGGAAAATTATCGCCGCTATTCTCATAACCCGCACTATGTATACACATTATACACATACTGTATGACCTGGAACGCGAGACAAATGATTGTAATTATTATTATTAAGCTGAAAATGCAAAGTAATTTTTTACTTGAATTTATTCGTGAACTGTTCTTTAATTTTTTTATACGGTAAACGGTATACATTTACATGCTAAACCTCCGAATGTATTAAACTATATATATATATATATATATATATATATATATTATATATTTTTGGCAATAATGATGTTGCAGAAATTAATTCATAAATACTTATTTAGATACATCTTTGTGAATACAGTCATGTGGATATTGTTTAAAATTTTTATCATTGTACTTAAAACTAAGCCTGCCACTTATATAAAGCACTTATACTTATATAACGCAAGAGGAGATTGTCAAGGAAATAGGTTAGGTATTTATTCGTGAACTGTTCTTTAATTTTTTATACGGTAAACGGTATAAATTTACATGCTAAACCTCCGAATGTATTCAACTATATATATATATTATATATTTTTGGCAATAATGATGTTGCAGAAATTAATTCATAAATACTTATTTAGATACATCTTTGTGAATACAGTCATGTGGATATTGTTTAAAATTTTTATCATTGTACTTAAAACTAAGCCTGCCACTTATATAAAGCACTTATACTTATATAACGCAAGAGGAGATTGTCAAGGAAATAGGTTGACGGCTCTCGAAAAGTAATAGTGTGTTATATTGTTCTTACCTTGCACTTATCGTATCCGTCGGTTAGAAAATCCCCCTTCGAAGAGGTTTTAAATCGAGTGAGTCCAAATTATAAGTCGTCACTAAGTCATTAATCAGCCGCGCGTATAAAACATATCCCCGTAATAATTTCAGTAAGAATTATAAGGTGAGCGTGGAGGGTTGGTGCCGCGAAATGACAGTCAAATAAGAAGTGAGATATTGTTATTAAGATTTTGCTCCGGCCTGCATGAAACGTAGGCTACAACTATAAATTCCTGGCGACGTTAACAGAACGATATGTTCAACGTTCATCGTCTTTTTAACGGTCTATTTAATTAAAGTTTCAAAGAACCATAAAAACTTCAAACATTGAAATTTTCGCCCCGTCGTTACGTTGCGTCGATTCTTCGCTCTATAGTCTGGTCGTAACGTTCTTGGTTGAGTGCAAAAAAATTATAAAGTAATAACATTCGAATGCCGACAGACTATTGTACTTATTGTTATGATTTTGGGACGTTCGGCGAAAAGTGTAAGAAAATACTGACTATTAAATCTTATTTGAACGCAACGACGTAAAAGCGTGTCCGATAGTTTAATAGACGCACAAAACTTTATACGACTGACGAGAGCTTTCTGCTCACACATTTTCTGTGGGACAAAAACAACTTCAAGTTTGGACAATATTTCGTTTTCATAGGAAAATTCTTTTCTTATAAGTAAAATAATGTTCTGAGAGCTTTTTAAAGGTTACGCAATTGGTTGATTATAGACCTACGTGTAGTTTTGACCACCACATTTCACACCAAAATTCTTCTCTCATTTGTTGATTTGTGTGAAATTTTGTATTTGCCACAGAACCGATTTCTTAATAAAACTGTGAGCATACTGAGCTCTCTTCAACATTAAAATAAATGTAATCAAATAAAATGTACAATATGTAGAAACCTCGAGAAATAGTCCAATTAGTAATTCGGAAAGAATTGGATCAGTCATAGGAATCACAATTGAGAGCAATTTTAATGCATGCGGGTTTAGCGCACATTAAACATTTAGCAAATTCCGATGATGCATTCATGGCCATCTATATTCTCATGAGGCGCTAAGCCTAGTAATACTCATCAAGCATATTACTCATGCATAAATTGGTCCATTTGTGTACAAGTGAATATCGATTGTCTTCCCCAAAACGTTTAAGCGGGACTATAGGTGTATTTTCATGATGATGTATAATGACTGGTTTTGGCAGTGTGAAAAACAATCATGCAATTGATCGACATGATGCTGTCATACATGTAAACGGTGACTTTGAAGCCGTGTAGCAGAATATATAGCCGTATTAAAGCAACAATCCAAAATGTACGGTAAAATCTTATAAAACCCTAATTGCAAATCAAATGTAGAAACCGAGTAAAAATATAAATGTTTATTTTAATTTTTATATACATCCTGAATTAAAATAAGATTTTATTATGCACCCTGTGTGTGTATGCCACACAGACTCCAGCTCACATTTACACCATCCAAATAACTAGATATAGACAAAGAAATAATTTCAGTCCTTTGCAAGAAAATAACGTGTAGTGTAACCAAACTAAAGACCTTTCATAGCGCAATTGAAAGTTGAAGCGGCTTCGTAAGCTACGTACCTAGTTACTAACGCAGCACAAGATATAGTTCGTATAAAAACCCGTCATACGAGCGTCAAACGTTTATCCTTAGTCCCACTCGACTTTATAAGTTCGCATGTTATGAAATACCAGGTCGTAAAAAGTAAGGAATTTGTTTTCTTCTATTCAGCATTATAACCACGCACATTTGTAAACAAAAGAAACCATAGAAAAATGTTACGTCGGGTAAGCTACGCCGAAGCCTTCTTAACCGGCCGTATAAGACTTGTGTGCCATAACCTGACCAGAACACCAGCGTTATTTGCTCGATAGAAGATCCTTCAGCCACGCACACCGACCGATATCAATGTGTAGCCATATAATAGAGCTACGCGCGAGCTCGAATCTAGTTTGGAATACGGATATTTATTTGTAGGCTTTGCGCGGGAGAAAATGGCGTCGTAAACTTTCCAATCAAGAGAACAAGGTGAGTTCGAGTTTTAGTGCCACTTCTTCCGACATCAAAGCTTTTGCCCGGATTGCCTAGTATTCTATATTGTTTTCACAGTGTTACTATAATAACAGTACTTGAATTAATTATATTACTCTCTATTCGGGAGAAGTTATTTACTACCCATGCTAGTGCGAATAATCTTAACATTTCTTTAGTTAGACTATGCTATATATAATATTTAAACACGGAGTTATTTAATACATACAAAATTAAAAAACACATTAAATAAAATCATTGATTTTCTTTCCGTTAAACAAATATGTATTGAGTTTTTGTTTACATATTTGACAGCATATTAAAACTCAACACACTTTTAAACACAATCTACCTCTTCTCTTGGCCGTGAACGTCCACGTAAATATATACGGAGGTGCATAAAGCCGGATTAAGCTTAAAAACTCATACGTTCATATATATGTATAGTACTCACGTTTGTATGTTGATTCCGCTTTAAAAATGATATATTATGTAATGTGCAAGTCAGCAACAAATGTTCAGCGAGTAAGACTGGAGTACAGCAGACCCATGCATGAACAGGCGTTGTTTTCACTTGAGCTCTAGAGTTCAAGAGGAAAGAACACCGGTACGGAGGGAGACCTGGAGATTGACTCCGGGTTCAAACCCCAGGGGGTGACTGATTAAAGTCATTTGTATCATAATTGGCGCCACTTCACATAATAGGATATCTGGATGTGTATACATTTATAATAAAAATGAAGTTTAACGTACTAATGTGACGGCAAGTCACTAACATATGTTAAACTTCATAAGACGTAGAGGAATTAAGTCATATAAGATAATCATAAAAAATTAACTCAATTTATGTTTGCAATAACAAAATAGGTACTATTAAGAACTCGTTTGTATGATTTTATTTTTACGCAGTAGTTATTTTAAATTTACTTAGTTTTAAAGAAAATTTGAAATTTCAATTTTGATATTGCAACGAGCTAACTGTACCGGCGGAAGAAACAAATCATTAGAAAAATACCATTAAAAATAATAAACTGGAAATACTTTAATCTCGTAGACGTAGACCATAGTATTCACTTTAATCAGAATAAAAATTGTTAAATAGCAGCTTGTATTATTTTATTTTAATTTTTATAAATGCATAAATACTCGACCGCTGAAAAGTTGAGACAAAAAATAATGTTTAGTACTTTCAGAAGTCAATGTTTCAATCTCACAGCTAAAAACTTTTATATTGTGAATATTTTATAAAACTGAAAAGGAGGGGTGGGTTGGGGTGAGGGGGGTTGGAGGGGGGGGGAGGTGAAATACAGCCTTGCACACAGCCAACAACTTCACTCGGCAGGTCTCACCCGGCATCGGCTCTTGTAAAAAAAATGAACCATAGGTTTTAAATCTGCCTGCGAAGTAGGTAGCACGTGGATTACCACGTGGGACTGAGTGTGGCGCAGTGCGGAGACACGTGTGAGCCCCCTTCCCTTCCCCCACCCCTCCCGACCATCCCCTGGTGATGGTAAGTGTATAAGACAAAGTGTATCATATTGTGGCTAAGAAGAAATTAGTCACCGGCAATTTTAAATGCATACAGCACATTGCGCTTTTGAATTTAGGGGGAGAGAGTTTCATGTTTGCGGGAAGATTATTACTTATTCTGACAGTTATCATTGTACAAATAAACGTACCATTATGTTTACCTGTGTAAAAATTAGATGCAAAAATATTGTCGGATTTGTATTCTAATACATTACATAGTTTCCAGATGTTTAAAATTCTACCATTTTCAATGAGTATGGACATACGAAACAATAATTAAGTCGTCAATCTTAATTATCTTAGGAAGTAATTATTTGATTTTAACTTCACTACAACCTCTGTGACAGGCGCCTGTAATATTTTTGTATTCGTTTAAGGTCTTACTTGAATAATTCATTAAAATCTAATTGTTCTTCGTGACAGTCACTTCTTAGTTTTATTTAAACACGATAATCGCTACAGAAGTAATCAATCAATCCAATGGATAACGTCAGTATATTAAACCTGACTTCTCTGTAAAAGCGTACCAAAGCTATTGGATCTCCTGTACCCCCCTAATGGTTTGTCTTGGTAGACCGTAATAGCATATCAAAAGTATGAACAACATTCATTGACAGTTTGCAAAAACAAATCTCATGATTGGAAGTGTAGCAGATCATCCGCAGAATGTATCGGAGAAAAATACACAGTCTGAATTTAATTGGAAAACCATATACTTAATTTGTTTTCATATTATCCGTAATCTATATTCCATAAACGTTTTCCGAATTCAACTCCTCTGTATTCTGTACAAAATTTAATATCCATTGCTGCGATAATGTTTATGAAACATTTATACACATGCTATTTTCACCGTAGTTAAATGTTTTAGAATTATTAATAATTTAAACTGACCTACTTAACCACAAACGACCGTATCTTTACATCCCCACTCACTTACTAGTTTTACGCTTGAATTATAAACATTGAGTGCAGTGGATGTGTATAGTGCAGTCAGTCCTCAAAGCTTAATCCAGCTATAGCAGCTACTGCCGTCAGTTGTAGTCAGATGAGCCTAAACTGTTTCTTCAATAAATCAACCTCATTTTATCCAAACTGAGGTCGAATCTATATCAAGAAACATACTTTAGGCGTCAACAAATATTATGCAGCTATACACAACACAATATAACAATATATCTCAAGAATCACGCTATAACCACAGCCTACACATATATGCGAATATCATTTTACATGTTATATAATAATAGGTGTACTGTACAGTAGCTGTGCTGTAGACTATGAGAAATTAAGGTGTTTTTGAATATTGCAACATACAATATCGACATAAAACATTTTCAGGAATAACGATTCTTGAAACTAAATGTTAATATCTATCCTTACCTATTTGGTTCCTTTCTACGAAACTTATAGTATTATTAGAAAATCTTTAATCAAAACTTTGCTCATGTAGAACTTTCGAATCAAATTGCTACATATCAATATCTTAGCTTGGAATCTTTAATGATATTAACAGAACATCAATTCTAACTCCAAAAACTTTTTCTATAACAAAACACAATTATATTTCGAGTCATTTAAAATATTTTCTTATTATTATTTAGAGCATTTTTTCCTCGTCATTTTCTTATACTAGATAATATAATCGTAGACTCTAATAAAACGACCAGTCAGACACTGTAGCATGCATGCATGCATGCATGCAGTCTATCGGTGGGAGTTGGTTGTGCAGCCACTCATAACGATGGTATGAGACGGAACCCAACGTGGTTATGGAGTTTAAGCTGTTTATAAATGGTAACTTTAGTAGCTTCTCCACTGCACTGCTGGCTTTATAACTAATCCTTTTTTTAAACGACGTTTATTATAATAAATGCAAAAAGATTGTCCTGTGGGGACGAAGCGTAGAAAGACGACCTAATCAAGGAAATAGGTTTAGCTTTCGGCGAATTTCACAACCACTTTGCCGGAATGAATACAACTAGAGTGGACGATAAAAAAGGTTATTAAATGCGATAATTTGAGTTGTGTAACCTAAATGTAGTATTTATTTCTCGGTCTTGCTGATTTGTGTGTAAGTCTGCGGGGTTGTTTTTTGTTTTTTTGTTTGTTATTTCTAGGGTGGCGAGCATTACTGTAGATCAGTGTGTTGGGACTCTAGTTTGTGGGGAGAACTGTCGTATTGTATGTGCATTTCCACGGTTTTATTTCTAAGGAGATAATGTAATTGCTGTTTTATGTTTTTCCCTTGTTATTAAATCCCATTTTAGCCCCTTTTTAATGTCGCTAGCGGCCGGCTTGCTAGCTAGACCCCCTTCAATATCATCTGATCCCGGCATTAAACATGGCTGAACTTTGAAATGAGGAGCCAGCCTCTTTTAGTATCGTGATCATTCACCCTCGTTAGTTTTACTACGCACAATCAAGTCACGAAGAAGTCACATATAAACTGAAATATGAATGGGTTTCAACTAATTATTATTTTACGATCTTTCTATAGTGTAATAAATAATTTGTAAATGAACTTAATTTACTGTAACGGACGTTCAAGTAATAACAAACGGTGTTTATACATGGTTGCTCTATTGTTCTATTGCAGGATAGAAATGCAAAGCAGGACAAGAAAAGAAATTGATTCTACAAACATGACGCTTTTTGTCCTTCGTCAAATAATACATGGTAATTCGTTGCAATTATTAATTGATGCACAATACCAGTTTACTTGAAGTTAAGAATTTATCTTTTAGGTTTATTTGCTGGCTACAAGTCAATTTGTAACAGAAAATAATATTTCATTTCAATCTCATGTACATTCTGTCTTGTTTGAAATTAAACACAAAACAATTTTACAAAACATGGTAATATCAGACGAACATCACCAACAGGCCAAAATGTTTATTGAACAATTTTAATCGATTATTTGTTAATTTACTGGGTGATGAAGCTCTCAATACAATATGCACTCCGTTTATCTGCACTAGTCATCCTAGTGTTTCTCTTTTGACACCGGAGTGGAATAGAGGGAACAACTAATTGTGTATGTTGAGAATCAAACCCACAACCTATCATATAGAGCTGTGTAGTATAACTGACTATACCATTAGCTGTAGTATAACTGCGCCCGAGAAAATGGTAATACTATACTCAAAATAATGACCGCCTAATGAGAGCCTCCGTAAGGGATCTAGTTTCATGAAATATCGTGGTATCATTCCGGCCATATCCATTGTGATCTTGCATATTTATAAATAATATAGACAAAGATTTCAAAATGTTCACCGATGCTCGACGCTCCAAGCTGCAATTGTTTGTTAGAAGCCGCACGCACCGAAGATTCACGAATGGTTGCCCATCATCTATAGAGCTTCTCGTCAATTATTTAGTCCCACACGACTGTTTGGTAGTGTGAGACTGAGGGTGAGCATAATGCCGGTTTCTCTACTATTCAATGTTATTTGACACAAACCAATTCTCTATGAAATTCCCCAGAGAATTAAATTACTCAGCTTGCAATTTGACATCATGTCAAATTTCCTCCAATTGTTTACGTTACTTGGCTGTTATCTCTTTCAACTCCCCCCTCTCCTAGATCCCCACCCCCATCCCCACCCCCACCTTCTCCGCCACCGTCTAACTGCATCTCACTATTATTTACATAATCGTCGAAATTTCATATAATTTCCCGGAGACACATACTCCTTTCAGCTCCGTCGCTGTGAAATTAGTCAACAATTACAGGATTATTCCCTAAACCACACGTAAAACTAGGCGGCGCGTACATATATATATATATATACCACTAACTTTACGCTTCTATTTACAATGCAAGTATTATAGAGAGGAAAACCTACGATTGAGTAATTAATTAACACGTGGAGCTATTATAAGGATCTGAGTGACGCGAGTCGAGTAAAGTTGAGCAGCGAAAAAGCAGCAGCACAATTCTGCATGTGGCTCTATACTCCCTCCCCGGCAGACTCGCGCGCAAGGGGGTCCCTCAATCACGATGCGCTGTCAGTTTCAATTCCAAGACGTACTGACGTTCACTAGTCACTCCCGGTGATAAGAAACATTGCCACCATCACACAAGACAAGACACAACGCAATTGAATCACCAATTAACTATAACAGACACTTGCAACGGGGGCGGTGGCTTCTGTCCTCAACATACGTCCACGTTTTATTAAGAATTTCAACATTGTCGTGAGGATTTTTACTTTTACTATTGCTTTGTCCTCGGGAGTTTTTTTTTTTTTTTTTTTTTTAAGTAGCACAAATTAGACGTTTTCGCTGGCGTTCTTATTTGTGTTGCTCCTCTGTAGTGGGCGTACATACGGACCCGTAGGTTTCGAGACGCAATTAACTGGGTCTGCGGCAGCGCAGTCCCTTTCCCTTGAGCCAACCAAACACCGTCTTCCATTCCCGACTAACAACACAATTTATTGCTAGTTTTTAGTGGGACATTTACTGTACTTTCATTTAAGTACATTCAAGACTAACGCTCCCAACTGGCCTATCACTTGGAGCTACTTTAAGGAAGCCAGTAAGTTATATGCCTGTTCTTGACATGAAGTCCCTCTCTGTGAACGAATCATTACCTACCAAGAATTCGTTCCTCACGATCCGACTATTAATTACAGTCTGAATATAGCATGCTGATTTGACATAAACTACGGGTTGAATGGACGATGCAATTTTTTTTTTATAGAATAATCATTAGTCATTTAATTGATCAATCTAGAGTTCGATCAAGGGTGTTATAATATTTTTATATTTTGATTGACATTTTTTGTCGGGGCGCCTAGCTAAGCCGTTGACGCCGCCGTTCATACAACAGCTGCTCGATGAAAGCGTTTAAACGATGAACGCAATTACATTTTAAATATCGCTGATATCGTCCGCGATAAACTCAATATAAAACAATTACACAACTAATGCTAGATGAATTTGATTTCACAAATCCATTGCTCACGATTGGTGTGTGACGACTGACGAGTACCAACCTAATGTGATCGACCCATTGAACAGTACATTATCTGTTTCCTAGATTCTACAGCCTGAAGCTGTTGATATGAAGCAGACGTAGGCATGACGTAGCCAGACTTGCCATTTTATTACCACTTCTAATGAAGATAAAGCGCATTTTAATGGACATTACTTCCAGACAATTGTCTTGCAGCGAGCATAACAATCATTTGTGCACATAAATACAAATACATGTTTCTCTTATGTAAATTTAATATAACTGTCATTTTATAGTTATCATTTGAATTATTATGAAGTACATCTTAACAACTTTAACCTGTTAGGGGTAACGAAATCCCCGCTACCCCAAAAAACAAACAGATTTCTCGCCTACTCCACTCTTTCAGAATCATTCCAAAATGTTCAGTCCCATCTCCTCTTAGTCTACCCCTTGGCTTCCTACCCTCCAACAACCATGTCATCTTTCAAGTTACATTGTCAGAATACTAAATGACCTCAGTAACCTACTTTATAAATCCCACTCTCCCGTGATCGCCCCGCTATACTGAGATCTATGCATCTCTATTACTCACACCAGCTGACTATGCTTCAGTCTAGGGGTCCGAACAATTTTCCACAATCACTTCGCTTATAATTACAACCGAACAAAAACCAGATAACGGAAAATCAAATTTCACAGAATTTTCTTTTCCATTTTGAAAAGCGTGAGAGTTGGTCGTGTGGTGAAGTTCAACGGTTGAGTCACCTCGATGAAAAAACCCTCGACAGACAGCGAGTTGCTCCCCTCACCCCCTCACCCCGTCACCTCCCACCATCCCCCCCCCCTCCTCACCCGCAGCCACCCCTCATGGTTAGCACGTGCCAACTTTCATGTAAACTTAAATGACATGAACCTATCAAACACTAGAACGTTACAATACAGTAATTATCTGAACGATGATGTTTCAGCTGCTATTTAGGTTTCATGAACTTTCTATCTAAAATAAGCACCACACGAAACTTAGACTGAAACCTGATAACATCGCAATTAGCCATAGTGTTTTGCCCGGCTGTCACCAAATACTGCAATAATTGTAATTTAGTATAATTTATTAATTCAAATTTACTAGTAGAATTTGGTTACGATGATCATAACATGTTTTCTTGGCCCGCATACCAGCCACAGTGCATCTTTGTGAAATGTAAAACATCAACATCGAAAACTTTCAACATCTCTTTTTTTCATAATATAAACATCCTTTTGTTTATTTTTACAGCACTTATATCGGCAAGCAGAAAAATTTGTAGATATATTTATTTTGAAAATAAAGATAGCTGGATTTCAAGGATTGTATTTTTTTTTGATTTTTTTTGTTTTTGAGTGAATCATAATTTCATCCGATTCTACTTCATGTTAATCATAACTAAAATGAAAAAGGTATATTTTTCTTTGTTTTAAATGTATTATTACTAGGTCATCTAGTTAGAACCACAACGGAGGTGAGACAATTCACGTAATTCTTTGTTTAGTATTATATAATCTAGGTTGTGGTAGACAATGGCAACATTGTTCTTGACTCCACAAGGCAACCTTGCATCACGAACCAACAACTATTTTCATTGTTGTAAGTTATTTAAAAGGTGCCGGATTCAAGAAGACATGCTCTGATGGTTTCCATAGTGTCAAGTAAATTAACCATTCATCGAATTGCAGCGAGCGCCCACCGACTTCATGCGCCGATGAACCATTGGGTACTAAATGAGGGAGAACTCCCAAACGGTTTCACTCGAGCCAAATTAAATCGGTGTAAACAGTTGCATATTAATACACTGTTACCGTTTTCATTTGAAATGTTTTTAAAAAAAAATAACATGATTAGGAAAGAAGGAATGCCAAATTAATACAAAATCATTTCTTACACGTGGTTCGAGATGCTTTTCTGTTCTGATTGTATTTTCATAAAAATTCACGAGAAATGCGAACTATAAATAATAAAACAAGAACTAAATAAATAATATTAAGCCATAAATATATAATTTTCTTTCTTTTCCTGCCTTGTATCTCTTATTCTCTGCTTCAGGCGATAAAAATATATATTTAACCCGATTGCCGTACTGAATCCGACCAGAACCCGAATACAAATCCGAAACCCAAAGCAAAAAAAAATGCCTTGTTACTGCAGTAGTAACCCAAGCTGGGCCTAAAGTGGTCTGTAATTGGACAAAAAACGACTATTTCAAAGACGTTTATTTCAAAAAGATTAAATGATATTGCAAATTAATATTATAAATGAATCACATGGCTTATACAAATGAACACTAAAGAATATTATTGCAATTTTAGGGTATAAGTGGAAAGCAAGAACAGTAGAGGCAGAATAGGTGCAACAGAACCAAGATAAGCACTAAAGAATGGCTAACGCATATGTATAAATGCAAAGACTGGCAGAAGAGAAGAGACGAGAGGAGAGAATGAGATCTGTTTCAAACTAACCCACGGATTGATATTGATATCACGGAGAAAAAAAAAAGTTGGCCCATTTCTGGCAATATAATTGTATATGCCAAACAACTTCACTTCTCTTCAATGACAGTTTGTTGGAATACGCGTTCGACACTCTTCAATAAGATCGAACTCAATGCTGAAGGGTTGTAAAGCATTTTCCAATAAAAACCCCACCCGAAACCTTTCACATGCTCCGAATAAATGCGCGCCTAGCTGTTACTAAGTTAAACGAGGGCTTAAAAAAAACAAGTCAAACTCCATACTCGGATTATTTCATAGCTGCAGAATAACACTACATTTTCGCAACAACAACAAAAAATAAAAAAAACAAAAATGCTTGTAATTACATTTTAACAACATACGACAGTTTCTAGGGTGTATTTGAAATCAACATAAAAGTAATATTTTCCCGTTTGACAGGAAATTTTCATCGTTCGCGGGTTGTTCCACGTGTTTTATTATTCAGTTCCAAACCGCAGCTCTAACAAAGTTTCACAGCTTTAAATATTTCGCAATTATTTGCCATTTACGTCGCTAACCTATTTTACAGTTGTATTGCTATTGTGTTTGAATCCGCTAAATTATACGATTTTTTTGTTTATATCTAATTTCAGAACAAATTACGCAGTTTCAAGCGTTTTTACATACAGAACTATCATTCCGTTATATTATAGTGAATTGTTAAATATTATACATCCGCCTTATGGTCATATAAGGGATTTACCCGCAAAGTTCATTTTCAAACAATACAAAGTGGAATAGCACAATATAACATGGACAGGTGAGATTGTTTCATACACTCGACTACGATTCTCCACCTAAGTATACATAAAGTAAATGATTTAATACGTGACTATAATTATTAGAACCAAACACCACTCTCCGCACACGTGGAAAACTATTTATACGCAATCGTTTTAATGTACGGGCAGTAAAATAAGCCCTCAACTTCTATATATATGGTCTGATAGTTTTTGTTTATAGTTTACACGGTAGCACAATCGTAGTATTTTGATCAACTTTGATTGATTATTTGTTTTCAGTTGACCGCGACGTACTCAACCGTAGAAGGTGGAAGCATCGTTGTATCCGTTCTTGGTATAGTAAACGACAGTAAATAATAATCGTTGTTTGGTCCGCGTGATGAGGCCATTCGCTTTTGTTATCATATTTTTGTTTATTAGTGACTTGTCGAAATGAGAAAAGTTCTTAGTCTCAGTCTGGTATCATTTAGACGTCCTAAAGTAATTATGTTTGTTTCAAAACGTTTGCTATTTGACGGTTATTGGTGACTTTTTTCTCGAGTGCACAGAGTTTAACAAACATATTACATAATCCGTAAACAATATATGAACACACAAAAAGTAACGAGTTTTACTATCGGAAGTATTAAAATAATTTAATAACTCAATACTACCCCGTGTGTTCCAACGCTTTTCATGTTAAGACAACGCAAATAGTTCTTATCAATACGCGCACTCGCAGAGTAATTGAGAGTGCATGATGTTCAATTTCCTCACAAAACTTTAAAGGCAACTTCCAAACTTTTGACTTATAAATGTGAACGAAAGCTTTAGTGTTCTCTGTAGTATACTATAACCTTTCATGGAAACTTGGGAAACTTTTCCTAGTTTGCCATCCGTGTTGATTTCAACAAGTAACGACATTTTTGTTCTCGGGGATTTCAACATTGGCATTTGTAATAAGCCGGTAGTAAGTTTCCTACTATAGGTCCCGTGGGTTGCTTACATACGAGTAAGGTAAATTCCACCTCAAATAGTTTATATGGCAGAATTCAAGTATTCCGTTCAAAGCAACACGCGTAATCTCACTATACAAGGAACTCGATAGATCTGTAACACAATAGCAGACCAACATTCTGTTTAAACACTATCGAAAGCAAATGAAGACTAAAACAACAAACAATTTAAAAAAAAAAAAAAAAAAATAATAATAATAATAATAATAATAATAATAATAATAATAATAATAATAATAATAATAATAATAATAATAATAATAATAATAATCAAAATAATAATAATAGTAATAATAATATTAATAATAATAATAATAATAATAATAATTATAATAATAATAATAGTAATAATTTAAATAATTATATTAATAATCAAAATAACAACAATTAAGTTTCTATAAATCCACAACTCATTTTCATATCCGTTCCCCCCAGCTGCCGCAAATTTCTTGAACTGAAACATTATCCCACTATCATCTGAGTGATACAACAACCGGTACTTTCGCCCCTTGTCAACTATTTACCTCGTTTTGAAATAAGTTCAGCGATCTGTTTAGCACTTCCATCTTAGTCACCTATATAGTATTCTCGCAGTCGTATGAACCCACATTTAGCCACCCCCTCAATGCACGACCATAAACCTGTTAAACCTTGCCTTAAGTAGGCCTATAAAGATGAATGGTGCTTAAAAGCTAGTACGCTTCTATGATAATAATGAAGAAGGGTCCATTATAGCACTAATTAAAAAACGGCGCAGTGTGCAAATCTCGTCCACACCAACCGCAGACGTGTACGGCCTATCCGTTCTCATTTAAGACCTTTACAAATCGCTAAACCTCGGTACATTTAGCATTAAATATTACACCCACACTTCTAGAAATGGTGGTATTAAGATTATCCTTGCATAAGATTACATCAAGCTTTTACGTACGAATAAATCTTTCCCCAAGAAAACCCTACTCTCTACAGGTGGAATAACGTGTGTATATAAATATATATCCAACAAGGAGTTAGGTTGGGTCGATAAAAGTCGCCAATAGTGTTCACTAGAACCGCGCCTACATGACCAGTATAGTAGCAGTGGACCACTCAATCATTACACTCACCGCACATGACCCTTTTTGTTCCGTTCACATACATGATGTACTTGACTAAATGTTGGAATGGCCGGACTGAGATTATTTTACTTCGATAACGGTGAAGCCTGACGCACGAATCAAATGCAAACGACAGAAATTTGAATGATTACCTTCTCGTACATTTAATTCTTATCAAGCCAACCCAACTCGACCGCATTCCGTTTTATATTTACTTAAAATACTGTGGAGAACGTGTTTGGAACTTTGCCTTTTGGGAGGCTTGGAAAGAATTTGACTGAGTTAAACTTAGCATGATTCTTATTTCAGGATAAAGAAAAGCGCTTCTGGATGTAAATGATTTTGCAGATAGACACTAAAAAATCATAAAAATTATGGTTTTTGACTCAGAAAATATCTTTTAAAATTCTTCTCCCCAAATTGTAATGAATCTAAATAAAAGTAAAAAAAAAAAAACTTACAAGTAATCTTAGAGGTGCAAAACCTCTTTACAGTCATCAAAATAAAGTGGATTTTAAAACAAACGCGCCTGCAGCCATATAGAAACTTTTGTGACAGACTTATGAAACACATTCAGTGAAAAGTGTGTATTCGTTAGTAAGTGATAAACTCTAATAAGACATCAGCGACATTAATTGTACAACACTGTTGATGATCGTTAAATAGCGTAAGTACCTGAGTGTCAAATATCTACAGATTAGCATTATGTTCCCCTAGTTGAACCCAATTCTTATACAAAGGTATCAGCATTTTTATTTTATTTTCCCCTCGAATTCAAATTTATCCATCCCCAAATCCTCTTCACTAAAAATGTCATCACATGCAAAGTATTAAATCGAAGCCTTGTCAACAAAAGAAAGTTTCTTTCCACCCTCCTTCGTGTAATAAACACCTCCTAAATTGCGAGGGTGTCTGCTCTCTTGTCCCCCACACAAGACCCCTCCATGCAAAATAATTACTATCGAGAAAGAGGGTGTGTAACAACTCTACGATGACAAAGTTAGGTCAGCCAGTCTAGTTTGATCAACAAGATAGGACAGAATCCCCTGTGCTAATTTAGCTCAATAGCTGTCGCACATAATGTGTGCTCAGGCATTTCAAACAAAGAATTGATAGAAGTAATGCCTCACGGACGCACCAGATAAAGTACAAACACACAAGGGTAGTGACGTCACTAGAAGTATCTGTACATGAAGTATGGGAACTAAGTGTGATGACACCTAGCCCCAACCATGCTTATTCGTACAAATCATCCAATATGATTTGCATTATCTTTCCTCTTGCAACGTTCATATTCTTCTTCTACATGCTTGGCGATCCTCTTTGCAACCGGAACGCCCATCAACCCCCTCCCCCAATTTGATTTCCCTTATGACGACCTCGACGATGTGTGATGGATATGATTCGGCCGACGATATAATATATGTGCGTGGTTAAACAAAACAAATGCTCCAAATTCTCTTCTAAAGGAAATGCGGTGAGATTTTACGAAATTAATATAACTGTTAGTATTGCTACAGTAGGGACAATATAGCCACATATTGCAAATATTGTTTATCAGACTTCACTTAAGTGTTTGGTACATTAACTTGTGCCCTAATTATTTAATGACACAGAGAGAAAGTTGAAAATGTTGAAAATGTGGAAAATGGATTTATCTTTTGCCTCTAGTAATGTCAGATTTGATCGCGCCAGGATAATACAAGTGCAACTCAACGGGCGGGAATATTGTCTACAGTCCACAGAGTTAAGTTGGTTCCTTTCAACGGCTCCCAGCAACTGTACGGAAACTGCACCCGCAACTTTATCTAGGAAAAACAAAAATGAACAAAATCGAATGCTGCTGTACTGTGAAAAAGCCATCGCTCTCCGCCCCAGGGGTCTAATCGATGGAACATTTACATTTCACATTGAATTTCCTAGCCGTGTTTTTTTGTCTTTGGCATCCATCTATTCGTGACTTGGTTAACATTGAGGACATTCAAAAGGGCTACCAACTTTACAATAACAATGCTCCAATAAATACCCACAGCCACTCTTTATCCAGCGGGAAAATGGAACAACAATGACTGAATTATTCAAAAGTATGAAACATTGACTACTGAACTGTACATTCCGCTAAATGTAAACTTTTCACGCCGTGGCAAAACTCGAGTTATTAAATTGGCTACTCTAAAGTCGGCCTACGCAATACTCGTGTTTAATTGGTCCCGTTAACCAATCAATTACCCTACGTACTACGCCAATGTCAACATAATTGATGCTTTAAATCACACAATAGATTTGTTACACATGCTTGTTTCAAGACAAATTGTCACCAGGTCGTCTACATATGCAAACAAACCTCAACGACTTATTTAAAGACAATCCACCCATCACGCAAAGGATAACCAAAACGCTAGTTGTATTCCTCAGAGTCCCGAAATGTATTGCACTAAAAGACCCCCAGGGCCGTTCCATCAAACTTGATAAAAATCACAAATTTAACATTATTTTACTAACAGTTTTCACTGATACACTGATACACGCAATTATAAAATGTATTAATTATTGAATACCTAAGAAATGTATATGTGAATTTGCTTGAGAATGCACGAATCCACTCTTGGAATTATACCTTAAATGTATAATACTTAGCAACAATATACACTATTTACAGATTGTAGGTAGCTGAAGCACTAAAAGTTCTCTTATCCATGGCAAGAAATCAAGACCCGTAATATTTCTTGAAAGTGCATCCGTAAACCTCGAAATAAGGTAATAAACTACTATGTCACATGTATTTCAAATTGGAGTATTCAAATGCAACAAATAAATGTAGTTTTAAAACTAGTTATTGGCTTATTCTCTTATTGCAATATTTGTAATAACGTTTGAAATTGAAATATTCAAAGTCATATTTTATGAATATGGAACGTTGTCCTTCATTTTCAGTATAAGCACTCCTATGTAAAATAAAAAGATCTTTATCCAAAAATTCCAGGAACAAAATTTTATGTTTTCTTAAGTAAACAATTTAATGTATATTAAGTTACAAAGTTCGATTTGATGTCTTGCCGCTGAAATTAAATGAAATGACATGTTACGTAATCGTTAGGTACACATGAGGTACTGCACATCTGCTTAAGAACCAACGCATTCATTGCTATCAATTTACTGACAAAATTCGTTATTATCTCGATTTCTAGTATAATTCCACTAACGATTTGAACCTGGTAGATTGTTTTTGAAAAATATAAACAAATACTCCGCAAAAACGATTGAAAAATTACTCAATGCGGTGGAAATAAAAATTTTGTCCCGTACGTGGTAGAAAAGCACCAGAAATTACGACATACCTTCCATTACGTTATCTAGCGTAGCGTTTGAGTACCAGGGTTGTGAGAACTCCCTGCCCAACTGCCGAGGTATGGGCTCATTAATCCCCTGTGCAATGGACAATCACTACATAGTGCTTCGTCTAGTTCTCCCAAAGCCCGTTGAGCGAGCCATTGTCAACCCGCTAGTAGTGCAACCAGCTTCGCTCAACAGTACGTGCATGTCGTCCACCACAGGGCCATAAGCCGGCCTTTTTAAATTCATATTTCTTTCTTGCGATAAATATCTAAACATTTCCTACTCTAGGGGCAAACCGCAAACTGCCGAGGCTGCTCCGTGGAAAAATCTCGTCTGCACATGAAAAATATATATATATATACAGAGAGTTTTCAAAAGTTTCTGTACTTGTAAATAGAATACTATAATGTATACAAAATATAGAATACTGAATTGAAAAACACATTCTTATAACAACTACCAAAAACAACAACGGTAAATCATATTTAGGCGCAGAGTAAGTAGTGACTGTCTGACTGATGCAGAAGAATATTGAATGGAAACAACAAAATAAACTAATGTCAATTATATAATATACCGCCAACCCGTATTCGTTACTTATTGTCAACAGTAAAATAATTTCAAGTTAAAACTAAGAATTAAAGAACCCTGTCGAAGATGAACCACTTGATGGAGCTGTTTGGTGAAACCATCTATACCGAGAATATAAACTTGGGTATTTTCAGTTCATTTCAATAGTTTAGTTTATAATTAAAGCACGTTCATTTGATTCGATTTTTTCAATCAGAATTTAGAATGATTTGTTCCTTGAAATTGAAAGTGAATTGAAATTGAAGTTGTACGAATTTCATTGACGCTTGTAAGTGGATGGTTTGGGTAATTTAACTTTCTTAATCACAAATTCTTAGTTCTAAATAATCTAGGTAAACATGAATTGTTTTTGATACGAGAATTGCGCACGCCAAGAAAACGTATCTCGTATAGAAAATAATTAAGTATGCGACAGGATAGATGGATAGATAGATAACAGGTCTTTATTGAAGGCGGGATTAAGGCCAGCAAGGCAGATACAGAGATTCCCTTCAAGGAATTGCAACTTTGCGATCTCTGAAATGGCCATAAAACTTTGCAATGCACCATGACTCTGAAGTTGGGCTGTCGTAGCCTATACAGGAGACGGAGACGCTGAGACAATAGAAGGCTATACCCAGTTGAGACAGAAGCATGCAAGTACATACAGCCCACACTTCCACGTCCATATTATTAACACCAACGTCTGTGGAGTTGAGTCGTGTCATGTATATGAAGTATTACGAAGAATTTCTCAATATTAGGTACGACCACTTATTTTGAGATTTAAAACTAAAAAGTAGGTAGAAAAAACGTGTGAACAATTAACTGAGTGTTTGATAACCAAGTGGTTAGTAAAATACAAAAATACCGGTACAATTATTATATTTCTTGGGAAAGAAGGGGAGAATTGTATGTAAAGTAAGCCTATGGGTTGATACGTATGGTAAAGAGAAAAGCAGCATTCTTGTTTAGTTACAACTAGTATAGGCTACTAATACATTTTGCTTTTCTCTGCGATGTTTTTTTCCTTACAAAAGTGTATATACTAACGTCTAATAAAATGATTGATGAATTAAATGTGGTTAGGCCGGTTAAACGCACCGTGACACGGATAAAAAGTTTGAGTGGCAAGACACGACCAAATAAGACATGCGTCTAACCTCGCTCGCGTTTTAGGGATGTTCATTACTCGAAAAGGGTCAGGGGAATACAGAATTATATGAGTCATAAGACCCGCAGAGGGGTGATGGTGGGTAATTTCACGCATGAGAGTCAGCTCAGAGAGTTAGATGCTGCAGGTTGACTACCAAGTAAATATAAACCCGCCTAGCTCTGTCCGACCTAAACTTAACAAATCAATGGATGTGATAAACTCATTTCGCATGTAAATTCAATAAAACTCGTGACCACATTTCACACCGAAACTTGTATGCTCAATAGGAAGCATATAATGACACAAGTAGAATCATTCAATTGGTCGTACTCAATCCATAATTAGTCGCAATCAAGCGTACACTTTATGTCCGTTATAAATGTAGCCAATCTAAATGTCACGTATAGACCCATTTAATACACGTGCACCCTATATATGCACCAATTAGGATGGGGTTTTTTTTACGCGCTTTTTCATTGTGATACTCGATATAAATAAACTGACATATATTTGAGCAACTGAAAACACGTAATACGTTGACATATATTGGAGAAATTGAAAACACAAAATCGATACGGGTTTTTTTCGCGTTCAAATTAGAGGTGTTAGATTATGTCAAAGATATACGGAATGACAAGAAGAACGGAGAACGAAAACTGACCTGCCTCGTGCTCGTATCACAAATCTAGAAGATATCGAGTTCACTATTTATTTATTAATTTACCTTTGCTTCTTTTGCAAGTATAGATCTTATCCAATTGTGCATCAAGCACGTTACTAATAAATGAACGGAACAGGGAGAATAGCAGCAAGACAAGCGTTTGTTTACCGAGACAAATGGAAACGTGGAACGTTACAAATAATTTGCTTGAAATAAAAAGACTTCTTTAAATTGAATACAATGGTTGTCCAATGAATATGTTCAAATGTGCGCTGGGTAGAAGTAACCTTACTTCACAGTAAATACAATTAAAGCATATAAATAATTTTAGAAAGTTCAAACGAAACGTTTCAATGTGTCTTTCGTTTTGAAGATAAGTAGGCCTAGGCCTACTATTAATATTATACTTGAAGTTATCATTTTAAACTGCTTAACTCTTGAAATGTCAGTATTTAATCCGTATAAAACCCTTATTTTATAACATAATACAATGTACATTGTATTACAGTTTTGTAATCTGAAATCTTGACCCAGGATAACCTTTTGCGTATATTTATTAATTATTAGTTATAACGTATCATATAAATATTTCTTAAAATAAAAAATTTATTTATTTCTTAATAAAGTCTTTATTTCACTGAACACTTGAAATTCATATTTGAATAAAATTATAGTAAAGGTCACTTTGTGAGACCACCATATATATGATAGAAAGACGGGTGCTAACAAATCCATCCCACTGGCGCTCGACCCCAAGATCATCTGCAATTCTAGTAGACGCCTCCTTAACCAATCAATCTATCTAGGGTACCAATCTAATTTATGTGAGCAATACATACAGAGATAGCGTCACGGTGAAATCACTTTATATTGTCCAATAAAACGCTGCAGATGAAAATCTCTCTAAGTCCTACGTATATCAATATTACTTAAATGTGTCTATCTACGTATCGACCTGAGGATGTACACTACAATATGGACGAAACGTGATCCCTCATCTGGCTCTGAGAAAAGGGGTATGGTCCAACATACTACAGTATAATATTGTATAAGACGTACAAATGTTGTGTTATTTTTCTGGCGGAACGAAATGCCAGGTGCATTACTTCTAAACAAACATTTGTAATTAAAACACTATTTATTGATATTCTTATCATTCTGTTTGAAATTAGACTTGCCAACACAACATTTGATTGACATCTTAAAACTATTATGATACTGGAAACTCATTTTAGGCATTCAAAAATAATGCAGTTCAAAACAATTCGCCTACCCTCCGCCGGCTGGGGCTTTGCCCCAGACCCCAGCGATTCCATTCCATACCTGCACCTCGTCGCGATTTCACGTGTCAGCGTACCGACGCAAGGTTTCTAAATAAAAACACTTTACAAAATATATATTGAATAGTTCGGTCGTTTGGTAAATGGAATACAAAAATTGTAGGTCGTGTAAATTCTGATGGCTCGTAGAATCTAGCGGCACGTGTTAACTATACGTGCTATAATAAGAGTTGTAACATACTGGCACTACTCTTATCTGTATAGTGCCATTATTGGATTTCCCTTTCCAACGTTTTTCTGTATTTACATTCATATTACTCATAATTTGATAAAATGCATTGAATTAAAACATATATGTTACATTAAACAAACATCATTAGTAGTTACGTCGGTAAATATTCTGGAAATCGTTTTGCCAATAGCAAAAGATTGTTTTGTATTTTATTGTTTACGAATACGATTCTATATAGAAAGTGTACGGCCAACGTACGCACGCAGTTCAACCCATTGATGTGATAAAGAGTCGAAGCCGTTGGCTGATGTTATAGACGACATTTGAACGCACTTCTATTTTCATAAGAATTGACTGCGGGAGGCGGCACAAAACTCTGACGCTATTATAAAATGCTCTTCCCGATAACGGTGTGATATCATCTAATAAATTCACATTCAATTATTCAATTCTTTACGTTGACAGTTCTTTAAGACAATCGCTCCGTGTGAAACGGGACGGTAGATCGTAAACAGATGTAGGGTATTGAATAATGATTGATAATATCTGAGTGGGATATATGAGGTACGTTTCTCAATGACATATGGAAACTTGAGCACTCGGGAAGAAAAGATATGTCAACAGGACTAAGAGAAAATATTTCCTGTTAAATTAGGTAGGTAGAGGGATTCTAATGTGTAGATTGTAATTGATTATAATCTGATGTTAATTAAAGTTCATTGAATTGAAATTGAAAAATAGATAAGTGATATTAACAAGTGTCAAGTGTGTTTCTGTGCTTTATAGCGCATAGGATGACAGGTGTTTTTGTTTCAGAACAGTAGGCATATTCGTTTTTGAGTAGAATTATTGTAACCGAATTGAGGGACAATTTGGACTTGGTTAGTTAATTGTGCTCCTACCCGTGTTCGAGAGTGTCTGAGTTCGTCGCTATTGTCGCCTTTAGTTAAAAACTTCTCTCGATTAAATCTAGATTTTTTTGTATTTAAACGACTTTGACTGTGGTAGTTTAACGAGTTTTGAACAAAAGTCGAATTGTTTCGATTGTTTAGATACAAAACTTTAAACCCGATAAATTGCTAATGGACAAGCTGAAGGTTTCCGTTAGGAATAGTTCTGAAATACCACTTTGGTCTTCTTATTCTCAATACATTCCATCTTTGCCTCAGTCCTTGTCTACGTTTCGGCGGCTACATAGTTTGTACAGAGTCTCAGTGAAAACTTATGCTCCTGCTTGCTTTAGACCTAATGTAGGATATATATTGGGAAACATGGTTGTGATCGAAATACTGACGGAAGGCATTTGATTTCTCCCTGTTCGATTTGCATGCTATTCACGGCTGTGCAGTTACCCAGCTCGAATAGTCAAAACCGTGCAATGTGAGGACTGAGGGCCCAAGCGTGCATACACTAAAAGCCGAACATTCAGAATCGCATGAGCTAGTCGGCTACTAGAAAAACAACATGAACCAGTAGCTTTCATGTTCAGTGAGCCATTTTGAATTTCGACGGCGTAGACCATTTAGCGAAAACACATTGATCGCCTGCATAAAGGTATTGTGTGATTACGTAAGAAAAAGTTAGCTGACATACGTTTCGTGTTATTTTCAGAGCGATAACGTATTTCACTTGCCATGCAGTGGCTGTCATCGTATGTCACTATGTGAAGGCGCTAACTTTGCCGACAAGTGGACTTGGCCGATCAACAAGGTGATATTGGAATGAATATGTGCGTGTGTGTGCGTGTGCGCGCGCGTGTGTATGTGTGAGGTAGTTCCCGTCATTCAATGTCATCAGGGCCCTAGCAGTCAGGTGACCGACATTGTGTCACTTGTCACTGGAGTCGGGGTACAAGGTCATGTCAAATGTACGTTCGAATGAGTTTTAACTTGGATAAAAAAATTATTCAATCAATCAGTCCCACGTAAATAAATGATTGTAACTGAGCGATCGGTACGCACGGATACCGCGGGCATGTACTGATGTAAAGATACCTGGATTATGAAAGAAAGGTTACTATTTCACTTACCATTATATGTCAGCACGCATGCGGTTGTCAAGAGCGTGAGGTATCCTTGCCAATTCATGGTTGCGCCAGTTGTCCAAACTTGGTACTGATGTGTTGACAATCTGCAGATCTATTTCTAAAACAGTTGACCGAGTGTCACAAAAATTATTTAACAATCACTTTTATGTTTTCGTGATATATTTATTATGTCACTTCACGTAGAACTTTTTAATTGTTGAAATTACTGACGCACTAATTAACGTAAAACTCTTTTAGATTCACAATTTAAGATGACACATTTATCTAAACGTAGGCTGATGATATTTAATAAAATACTTTGAATTTAAATCCATCGTATTTGGTAATAGGTAGCGCTCATGAACTGTGATGATAGATAGAGACACGACCGGCGCGCGATCTTTCACTAGCTTGGCAGAGAGAGCCACGTTGTTACTGCGTCGACCACGCTTCGCTACTAAGGAAGCGCGAAGCTCAAACCTACTCCCCACCCCTACCCCTACTCCCACATTTACCCCATTGATCGGCGCGGAGACAACCGCTCGTCCGTCGTGCTAACAAGCGACGGGTGTTCCGAGTCGTCAGCCTTCAACGCAATAGACCACTAGCGCAAAACAATGTGTGCATGTGCTTTCCTGACCACCGTCATTAACTATATAGATTAGCAATTAATTAAAGGAATTAAGTTATAAATTATCACTTTTTGTAAATAATGTCAAATAGATGTGTTTGTTTCTCGTTATCCTTTAATGTTATTTTAGGATGGTAGTGCTACGGATTGTCGACTAGAACTATCTGAACTAGAGAAGCGAGCTACAGCACTGAATATTACGTTCTGCTCCGCAGCCCAAGGCCAATTAGAACATATATATTCACGTTTTTTTAACGAGGACTTATTCACAGTATATTTCCTGTACACGAACGAATAATGAAAACGAAAAGTGCGCCAGTAACTCATGCATTTTAATAGAGCCCTTTCCTCGCACTTTTCTCTTTTTCTAATCTTTGCCATAACACTCTATCACGATTCAAAACTTCCGAAATAAATAACTTAATTTTTTCTCAAAAGTGCATGCGCTTATAAAAGTAACATAACAAAGTCAAACAAAATAAATTGGTGGCCACTTATATCGTAGCTGTGGGGATTAATGTTTCTTTCCTCATCCATTCCAGCGCACGGGTATTAAAGAAGTAATCTTAATCTTACTGCATAATAATTATACTCCAGTTGCATTAGGGAACCGCGTGCGTGGACTAGGCCTAATCACGGAGGCTTAATAAAAAATACTTTACTACCCAATAATAGTAATATGAGTAATTGTGTATTGTTGAGTTTTGCTTTACACCCCCCCCCCCCCCCCCCCCCCAAGTATCATCTAGGCCGTTCACATCATTTAATTGCACAATAAAATTGTGACCGAATACAAAATAAAATATAATTTGTTGACATGTCAGTCGTTCTTCATAAAAGCCGGGAAACAACGTGAATGGTATGCTATTCTAAGACTCAGCAAAAACTTTGTTATGAAACATTCTGGAAGCATAACATGGTAATACAAAGATGAATAAAATTTTACATTATACAATGATCACTTTACATTACTACAAGTATACGGACTAAAACACTCACTTCGAACATAAATGTTCACACCTCGAGTAGCACTCATCAAAACGCACTCAATAAACATAGAAATAGAATTAGATTTTTATTTGTGGTCTTCTCACTGACAAAAGAATTCTTTATTTAAATTCCTGCCGTAAACCATCGTGGGAAGTTAAAGTAATCCAGTATTCTATAAATTATTGTATTTGCAGTTTCGGTAAACATCAATTGAAAAATAAATAAATCCATTCGGCATCAATGCTTTATTTTAAAAAGTCATTCGTACAGTTTAATCTGTCTGTCAAATAGACCAACTGAAAATGTTATAAAAGTAGTGCAAACTTTAAAATCGAGGTGGATTTATAGTCATCGTCCCGAATACCTTAAATGTATAAAAATAAACGTAAAGATCAAGCCGTCCTCATGAGTTTGGGGCCCAGGTTCTTATAGTTGTCCCAAGACTACCTTACACATGCTTTCGTCACAGGCGACTGGTTCGTAGCCAATCAGCAGTCGGTATTGGCGCTGGTATGTCTCGGGCGGTTCGCCGGTTGGCTACGACTGCCCCGGATGTGACGAAAGCAGGAGTAAAGTAATCTTGGCTCCTCTATATCATTAACGTTCTAGGGACGTGGATTCGAATCCCAAAAGGTGATATTTTTGTAACTGTCCTTCATCTTCATCTATCATTTCTCATCGTCTCAAAAAGAGACATAAAGCAACCAGAATCATCATCGAAGCACAACCGCAATCAATTCCAGAAGGGTACTTGGCTATTTTTGATCTTAGACAAACAAATAAATGTATACACACAAACACACACAGACCCTCACACACCACCACCACACACATACACACACACATAGAATACCTTGGGCAATCAATGCCCAATGCCGGTTTGTGTGCCCAACGAATTACACGGGCTGTGGTTATTGGTTCAGAATATTGGATGGTCAAGCACAGAACTTTAAACTCCAATCACGCACAACAATATGGTGCGGTTTTTCTCGTCGCCCGTGGCTGAACCCCAACCGCCATGTTTGTCTAGTAGACAATGGGCGTACTGTGGATTTAATCTTCGATAATTAAACATCAATTTTCATTTAGATTAAATTTAATATTCTTCTTTCAACATAATTTAAATAGTACAATGGAGAGAAGCATGGCAGAACGCATGTTAGGCGAATACACGTGTGTAAAATTTGGTTAGGGGTTGGCGGCGGCTGTCCCCCCACGTGAATCAAATTCGTGACCGCCGTTGAGGGGGCAGAGGGTGGCTTGACTGGTTCGTCGCTCGCCGCAAAAAATATGCGACTGAAGTTTACAAAGAGTGAACGACGTATGCAGACTTCAAATCCAATAGACGAAACCATTTAGGTTACAATTTTTATAGTATTAAATATTAATATTTGTTGTTAGTAAATAAACAAACTTATTTCATGATCACGATTCACCAAACGTAACAATAATATTTATAAAATGTTTCCCTTTACTTGTCTATATTTTTACTGATGATGCTTCAAACCCATTTGCAGTAGCTCATGCGCTTGGGGCGCAGGTTTTATATGCGTATGACACCTAGAAACGTGGGTTCGAGTCCCGCATAATACATTGGCTTTGTAATTGTGTTTTATCTTCATCTATCACCCCTCATCGTCTCGAATATAGCATGATTGCAATAATAGAGAGGTAATGGCAAGGCAACAAGATTCCTAATGCTTCAAACACTTCTGCGCATAATATGTCAGACCACTCTCTCGTAATTAGAAAAACAACAACAACGCACTAATGAATATATTGTGTCTCCTTGTCTTGTAAACAAGAAATCGAGTAGATTGGGTTGACTCCAATATCGCGGAATAAATAAAAGGAAGAAAGAAAGAAAGAAAGAAAGAAAGAAAGAAAGAAAGAAAGAAAGAAAGAAAGAAAGAAAGCAAGAAAGAAAGAAACAAGGAAGAAAGGAAATAAAACGGAAATGTGTCATAATTTTTAAAGCTGCAGTGTAGATGTATTAACAAAAAAAAATTGAATTTGAAAACATGTAATTAAACGCTTAAATGTATTAAATAAAATTAATTATTAATTAATTATTAAATTAATTAATTAATAATTGAATTATTTAGTGTTTCTCTCAGTAGGATCATGCTTTAAAACGTAGAGTTAGATTACACATTACCGATAAAGGTGACCAATTCGGAAGGCTGCTAGTTCGATGCCAGCCACCGGCAGTCCCGAATGAAAGTTTGCGCGATAGTTTTCCTCAGTTAAAAGGTGATGGAATGCTACGGTTACGAACAGCCCTCGGACATTCCTTCCCAACCAGCTAAATACCTTAATACACATATAGGTAGTCACGTCGCGAGGGACCTCAATACCCGTATGACTCACCCGCTCTAAGACACTGGCCATGAGCAGCCATCTCATACCTAAAACTACAACACTGATGAAGACTTTTATGTTGCGTTCCTATCATCGCTCGGTACCCGACAACAACACACAAATAACTGGTACCCTCCCTAAGAAATGACGTAATTCATAGGTCTTATTCGAAAATATTTATGAGTAGACAACGTAGTGACTTCTACCTCTTCATTCAACTTCGCACACAATATTTTAACCGTTTAGCATAAATATGAGTTGTGTATTGCTTTTTTTACACGAAGTTATCTTAACATATGTGTCATATGTCTGGTATGAGGACAGAATTATTTTCGATGTAACTTACTATATTCAAAACTGTTTTCGAGTTATCGATTGATGAAACGCTAGGGACATCGGTTTGAGCGCGTAAACTTAAATGACTTATAGCTCGCGTATAACCTATCATCTACGTCACTTTTACGTGAGTGATGGTGATCTGTGTGTCACTTGAGTATATAGGATGAATAAGTCGGATGGAGACAGAGAGAGCATTCCTGTGTCGATACACTGAACTAAAGTTCGTCTCTATCCAAAATACACGCTGGTAAGAGGACTCCTCAACGGGAGGCTTTTCCCGCTCACTGTGCAAGGTAGTAAACGTCAAGCTTGTCATCAGGAAGGGTGCACAGTTTACAAAAAGTGACCACCAATGATTTCTATTCTAATAACAAAACCACCCGCTTGACAATAGCGAAGACGGGGGGGCCTGAATTCGGTTCTTTTTCAAAGGGTCGGCCATAATTATCTCTTGCTCAAGAAAAATGACCATCACTAAATGAAACTGCTATTTTACTTCTTTTCTTACAAATCCATTATGAGAATGGCTAATCCTGCATATTCATGGTCGAAGGTCCATGTGGTTTGGAGCTGTATTTACTATGTTTATTTATTTATTTATTTATTTATTGAAATTAAGACCATTGCAGGGCACATTGCGCTCTTTAGCCTGGTACAGAAATTATTACATACAAATTAAAAGACACATAGATACAAAATTACCTATAATAAATAAATTACAAGAATTGCAAAGTGTCGATAGACATACGAGCTTCGGAAAGTAAGTGGTTTGCCAAATAAAAGGGATGATTGACAGCATTAGTCTCCAACAATAAGAAAGAGTTCCTTTTAGTTCGCATTTTGCCAGCGTGTATTTTGAATTGAGACGAACTGTAGAAGGTCTCATGCAGACGTATGAGTCATACTCTTGAGGTACCGCGCGCTCTGTGCGTCACAGTAGGTTCTGCGTTCTACCACCCTGTGTGTGAACCTAGACAGACATGCGTGTCATATAGCGGCGAGTACACAGTACAAACACACACGCGCCGTAGCACCTGGCCTGTCGGGTGTGGGTGAAGTACACTGTAGATATAGATACACGTGCATGCATGCGTTTCAGATATCAACACATGGCTTATTTTGTTTTTCATTCACAACTTATGTAAATAATATTGAGAGTGTTCGTTCGACGTAAATAATTTTAAAGGCGTGAGAATTTGAGTTTTTTGTTCTTATCTTCAAAATAGTTTTGGATATTAAAAAGAAATTATGCGTGGCTAGATATTATAGAGGTCTAAGGAAAAATCTAAAAAAAAAAAATGATTTAAACAAATATATTTCGATTAGATGAAATTAGACAATTTGAGGATATTATTGAAAGTGTCTTCTAATACAACGAATTTTGTATCCTTTTTTGAGAATATCAGTAGAAAGCAATAATATGAATGTGATTGTAGAAAAGGTTGTTCTATTAATCAAAGTTTTGAATACCACAACTACAGCAAACCCTTTCTCGCTTGCGGCCCAAGCTTTGTAAAACTTAGAGATAGACTTCTAATTATACACAGAAGGGAACGGTGTGCTTAGTAAATATGAGTTGAATGAAAACAATAATTAAACTATACGAAAAATAAAGTTATGCCGTAAAAGAACAATGCATAACACTCCAAATACTAGAACAATAGAAAATGGAACAAATAATTAATTAGAAATAAATATACACGAGTTTGGAAGTGGGTTTATAAAGCAGTTGCCGGGAAAGAACAGTAGATGAAAGCCTAAATCCTTCTACACCCTTCATAGACTAATGCAAGTAATGGAATCCTGGACTCAGATGATGAATGAATGAAGTATTCTCAGGTAACTCTCATCTTCTATCTCATTCAATCACTTACACAAATAGCAGCATTAAATGAAAATACGAGTAACCACGTTAATTTTAATTACTAAATAAGATTTTCTAAAATAATATAATTGACAAAGTAAGATGAATTTGGACGTATCTCTGCGTCGACATACTACCTTAGGATGATGACCGTAGATACTAGCAACGCTTATATGACATGAATTAAATCGAAAAATTCATAACTTGCTTCTGTGCGTTGTAGCCTCAATCCTAGTTCACTCCCATACAAGATACCATCCCTGTAGTTGATTTCAGAAACCTATTTACTCATTTATTCAGTCTATATCTACAACACGACCGAGGTCCCACTAGTGCAGATTTAATATACTGCGTATGATGATTGATGAATGATAATGAGATAGGGAGGAGGGGAAGCCTCGTACCGGCACGTAGCCTGCTCCTGTCAAAAAGTACCAAGGGGACTATCGGCTTTACGTCCCATCCGAAAGGACGGTGTAACTTTGACCAGTCATATAATATCCTTCACTAGCCTGGACTGCCGAGCAGTTGACGAGAAGAACGAAGCTGTTACACAAGCTTTCGAACCCTCCAATCTGCTCTAACCGACGATAACTAGTGTTGCAGAGGAGAGTGGTCACTCATCCCCCTCCTGACCTAGCCCGAGGTTGCTTAACTTCGGTATTCGTATGGGAACCGGCTAAGCGGCCGTGCTAAACCATTCTATTAGTTAGACGACCCAGGATTCGGCAGTCCAATCTCGGCCATGTTCGATTCTGTTCACATCCAGGATTGAATTCTACTATCGACTCACTCCCGCATTTTGCGAGAGTGGATTGAACGAATCCAATCCTCTTCGAAACGTGTTTATATCAGGAGTGAACTGGGATTGCATCGAAAATTCAACGCAATCCCGCTTTGAATCCTCCATGTAAACGGGGCTATTGTAATACACATCTAATAAAAATAGTAAGTTAAGAAAAAGATACATGTATGAAACAGAATTCTAACTATGCTGTTGTTTAAGACAAAAACTGTTCAACACACTAAAAGCAGAAGACGGAGACTAAGTAGTAGTAGTACTGGTAGTGAGGAAGAGAGAGAAAGAGACGGAAAGAGAGAAATAACGTCTACATTTACATCCACACTTGTCACATGAATACAAGTCAAAACTGGATAATACAACATCATGTTACGAACAAACTTACACAAGAAAAAATAACATAAACAAGAATGTTGCACCGAGGACGCGCTTAATGTAAATTCTTGTAAGTGTTCACTTCCTGCTCTGTATACTTGACATGTGGCGCATGCCCATCGCAGTTGTTATTGTGTTTTTTACATCACATTTCTATAGGGACTGCAGGAGACCTAATAATAATTTATCTGGCTTGACATGCAAGCGCTATTTTAAGGCAGATGTTCCCGTTTCACTATCTTGAAATTTTTTTCATTAATATCTGGCCTGGCCAGGTGCAACTGTGATCTGCTATATACGTGAACGTCACTTCCACACCTAACACGCGACACCGATACAGAAATCACAATTAACGCTATACAATAGCGCTCTCAGATCAGTGTCGGGATGCGCTAATCAAAAGCCGATTTAGATCTTACTTTGAGTAGCTCGAGAAGTGCTTCAACAGCCGTTCAGCTGCCACTATAGTCGGCGCCTCCTGATGAAGATAGAGCAAGCCCTTCGAAATACGCATTGGCAATGTAAGCGTTTTTCACGGTTTTCAAAGACGTGCTAAAATGAAGATATCTCGAAAGAGAGACGGGATTCACAAAGATGCCGAACGATGTCTAATCAAAAATCATGCTTGCTTTGTTTGTTGATAAAAATTCATAAATTTGAAAGATTAAGTAATATCGAAAATCTAGATTGATTCAGAAGAAATGTTTGATTTGCGAATGCTGATAATAGAGATAGCTCAGCGGCTACACTCGAGACTCTAATGCGGGGGGTAATTGGTTCGATTCCGGCTGACTGCAATACTGACTGAATAGATTTCATCGCTCATAGTCATAAGGCGAGTAATGAGTTGCAAGAGGAATGAGGACCATCTTACACCCTTTGGGCATTCTTCCAAATAGCCACACATTACATAAAATACAACTATACGTTATACATTGTGTATTATATTGTATATTACTACATTAATATACCTATAGTTAGTGACCTGTAAGGAGCATTCTAAGTAAAGCTGATATTTACCTTTCTGCAGGGATTCCCATGATAAAAATGAAGAGTACTGATATTACTATTAGTTGTAGTATTACGTTGATGTTGTAATACATATATACTCGATCAAAGTCGGCGTAAACATCTTGTACGGATATAAAATGTCAAGTATTTCCATGTGATTACCGTATTTAACTGTGCTTAAAAATGAATTAATTATAATATCATTTATTGTTCTATTATATAATATAAGCTTGGTTTAAACCACTATTTGTGACATTTGCGAATCCGGCGTCTGACTTTCATCCCATTATATACATTTATATAAATCATAGCTGCTCTGTACGTTGCATAAATCTGGCAGAGGAGATGTACGGAGGAATGCAATTATAATTTATAAGTGCGGACTGCGGATGTACCCGGTGCAAATATACAGAAACTAATTCAAATACTCTTAGTCTCCCACCCCTTATCTTATTATATTTATACAAAATTAATTCCTAGACTTTGATCATACACGTTTTATTTGCCATCCCGAACAAGTTTTTACCAACCTTGGGCGAGCGGTCCAGCATTAATTATTGCCAACACTATTTGACACAACTCAGAAGCTTCTGATGAGTAAGAAATACGCTTTAGTTCCCACAAGTACCATCTCGTCTCATAAAACAAATATTCATTTAATAAAAGTCTGTCCTTGGGAAGTCAAAAGAAGTCTTGATTAGGTATCTGGTTTCGAGTACCAGTCGGGGCGGAGTTGATTGTACATTGCAATGCTATTACTTCGCACCACCACCACACAGGATATAAGACAGTGCTCAGTGGTTATTCAAAACATGGGATCATACAGAGTTTGTGTCTACGGAGGACTTGAAATGACTGTAGTCAACTACTCTACTGTACAATTCACAAACACAAATGTAATACGAATTTACGCCAATAGCTTGAGTAGAAAGTGGATCTGCCACACAGGATAAACTACAAAAAACAAATTTGACAATATTTACATTTTTCTTCCATAGAGATGAAATTATAATTCTTCGTCTTCATCTTCATCTTCATCTTCATCTTCATCTTCATCTTCATCTTCATCTTCATCTTCATCTTCATCTTCATCTTCATCTTCATCTTCATCTTCATCTTCATCTTCATCTCATCTTCTCATTCTCCTTTTATGGAGATAATCAGTGGGAAAAGTGGCCAAGTAGCGCTGTACATTGCCATTTAAAAACATGCAATATATCACCATTGTCTTGGCCTGTGGCAGCGGCGAAGAAGAGTAGGAGGAGGAGGGGCAGGGGGGGGGGGAAGTTAAGGTTAATTTCCCCGTGGGCTGATTTGTAAAGATTTGTTTGCCATTATTTTTACGGCTTTTGAAATGTATTACTGGTAATTAATGTAGCATTTCTATACTCAAGTTAAGGGATGAATTGATTTGTGCAATAGTGTTCAAGCAAGATTTTATACTCTTGAATTTAAGATTGAGATGAGGAAACGTCTTTTATCTGCTCTTCTCCATTCAGGTTGCTTCAGAAGTAGTAGATCTACCTCCTGTTATAGAGATCGTAAATGAGATTTCTTTAAAAAAAAATGATATCTTTGACTTAGAATTCTGAATATCTTTATTGATGTCTGCTTCATTTCTTTAAAAATGGGGTTATGGGTGTATTTGTATGTAGACTAAACAACTTGGAAGCAGTCTATGCCATAAGCCATTCATTTATGGATCAATAGGAAGAGGGCGATCTAGAAAGGCCGTCGCTGTCGTTTTCTTCACCGCGGGCCGGACCGGCACAGTAGATGCTTCAAGTCATACCTCAAATAGATTCCTCAATTCATCACTTCCCGTCTATCAAGTAAATACTTACTTACTAGATACGCTTTCCCGGACTAGGCCCTGTCGAGCAGATCAAGGAATACAGGATTAAAAACGCTTAAGCCCGAGGGCTGGGGTGATACTAGTAAAACTGTGTGTAAGAATAAATGGGTGTAGAGTTTGCTACAGTGGATGTCCGATGACAAGTATGAAAAACGCGAGAAGGAATCTGAATAAGTGCTCAGAAGGAGCGAGGATGGACGTCTCAGTCTAGGGCTGAACCATCCAGGGCCCAGGGCCCATGGGCAACTATAGACTGGATACATATTACATTAAAACTGTAACTCGATAGCTCAAATGGCAAAAGCATTCGTACATAGAGCCAAAGGTTCGGGACACCAGTTCACAATGATGCATATGTTCATTAAAAAAAAACTTTTAGGCAGAATACGGAAACCCCTTAATATTATAATAAATGCAACTTAAAAATTTAGCGAGATTTTGTTCAAAAAAATGTATTTATTTTACAAATGTATTTTGAACGCTTTTGACGGTCAATGTTGAGATGGAATGAAAACGCTCTGTGATGTCTATAATACGGTGCGTGACGTCATAGTTAGCTGGAGTGTGGCGTGGAAACACGCACGGCCATACGGCCCAGCAGACGACAACACAGAGCTCTATGACGTCACAGCCACAGAAGTTCAAACACGCCAAGCATTTTCAATCGTTCGAAAAACTAGTTAAAATGGATTTGATAATGATATAATCTTTTGCTGAATATTTGTTTAGGTACTAGCATTAAAAGTATCATAAGACACAAATTAAGGAGGATTCTCTTTTGTAGAAGTATAGGTACCGGTCTCTGCTCTAAGGTACCGGTACGGTAACCTTTAAAATATGAACACCATAGACTAACTAGCACATAGAAGCCTTTGTCGTGTTCTCGAATGTGCTGCACGTGCTAGTAAGCCGATACCAGCTGCAAGTATTTGTTTATGATTTGCTTTGTGTATTTTGCCACGTTTCATAGAGTGGAGTTGTTACTTCTTAGAGATACAGTCGCAATATTAAAACCCCGTGATGTAAGGTTGTTGGTAATTTATTGAGAACGCTTAACAATATTGGTTAATATTCCAGATGTGATTTAGTAGAACTAAACAGTGGATCAAATAGTTTCACATATTACAATAGTAACGGTTGTCATTTTGGGAAATAATTAATTACACACTCTTTGATCAGTTCCCAAGATATTAGCCATAGCGTTTGCAAAAATTGATACATTTTCATCTATGAACCCATGTTTACGTTATTTATCCCATTTTTAATATTAAGTACCGTTTTCAAGATAAACCCTGACTGAAATTAAAAAGTAGGACAATATTGCTTATGTACGATGACTATAGATGACTAGGTTTAATATTGCATTTAGGTATGCCGGCCATAGTAAAACTTTGGACAACATAAGTCGAGCCAGGATTGCCCGCTACGGGAATTGAACCGCAATAACCTACCGACTTTGAGTTTCTAGTTGCAATCTGGTCGACTAAACATTATTGATGGTAAAATCACTATAAAACATCACACATACGGTAATAAAATTCGGCGCCATGAGCTGCCTTCCTCAGACGTGTACCCTGGCGCTCTTCCACGCGCTATCGACAAAGTCGTGAACTATCCCAGACCGCAGACCACCTCACGTCAGATTAAACACTAAACGCAATTGGTGATAGCGTATTTTACATTTGTGTTATATAGTGATTGTATTAACACGTTCTGGTACTATCATTATTTAAAGTATCTTTACACTAATTTACCTTCTTCACAAACACACAAAATATTGATTGTTTTTTTTTTCTATTATACATTTTTTAATTTGATGCACCGCAGTAATACTGTCAATTCTCTCACCCATCAGTTTATCAATTAGTAAAGGACAATTAGGTGAGCCCATAGGCAGCTTGAACCCAGCATGCGTCCCTGCTAAACTAATATTAGTGCGGCGTAGCTTCGGGCAAGCCTAGTTCAAACGGTATTGTTTAGCGGTGTTTGCGATTGGCTGCGATGGGAAGCGGTGACGGGTTCCATTGCCAGGAACCCTATAGCTGTAATGAGTTACCGCGTGGATGTGGATTGTGGATACAACTGCTCTATGATAACATTATAACGTCAACGTCGTTGTGGCATAGATAATTGAACCCCTCAAAGATTTTCTGTCGATACAGATGTCAGTCAGCTAGGTCAATAAAATGTCAGATTAAAATTGTGTGCGGCGTACGGGAAATGTTTGGGATTGTTGAGAGGATTTATTGACGGTTTTTTACGTTTCTAAAATACTTGAAACAAGCTCACTGAAGTGCGATGATGGAAAGCAGATATTTTGGTGGCAATTCGAAACAACAACGGTTTGGTATTCCTATTAGATCATAATCAGGTACAATGTATTTTTTAGGTATTACGTTTTAAGCTACGTGATGAAGTTTTAAAATAAGTGTCGCTTAAACATGTCATGTGTTTCTTGAGGTTCCGTTCATTTGATTATAACTTACCAGAAAGATCAGAAGATACAAATACCATTTCACTCGCCATTTCATTTATATAACTGGGGTCGATTGTTACAATAGAACCAAAAGTATTGTTTACATTGCGTTAGTCTTAACCTACTGTTGTTCTGCTAAAATGCTGTTTTTGGTTTTATACCAAAAAGAAAATGTTTAGTATTATTATTTAAGAAAATCCACGAATATGAGTATTATACGGAAAATAAATATTTACTTTTAAGATGATGAACCGGCAAATACTTTGATTTGAAGCTTTTATGAATGACACATCAATGTTCGTAAACAACAATTATAAATATATAAGTTTAGTATAGGTATGTTAACGCAGCTATACTGGAGATAATGGGAGATAACTATGGGTATTTGACTATTTTGGTTCGCAAATACGTTTTAAAAGAATAATACTTCGTATTATGATGATGGCCCCTAGTCCAAGATAAGTTATCTCCATAGCAACCACTAAACAGAAGCGTGGTCTCTAACGGAGAAAACAATTGTTAGTTTCGGACTAAATCTTAGCGGCCCATTATAATACCACGCCTAAAACTTTACATTAAAACAGAGATATTATAAAGATGTACTATAGAGAGCCCTCTATTCGGACACCGGTCACCACCGAGTAGAAATATCTTCGAGTGGTTCAGTGTTGGTGAGATAACGTTACTCTCTTCATTTCCACGTAAGTTTTCTCTAATGCATAATAGAAAAGATCGGGAGACACCTTGACGTGACCAAAACAATATTCCGCATTCGATGTTCAAGTTTGTAGTCCTCGTAGGCCTAGTATGAGTTTGACAGCAAAGGGACTCGGTTTGTAACTCTTCACTTTCTACCTTAGCATCTGTGTCCCTGTTCGATATTGTAACGACAAATGTTTATAGGTGTTTTTATTTGGAATCAATAATCGTCTTGAATACATATGTCATTACTACTCAAATAAAGTCATAAAACCCCTCTTTGTTTTGAATTATATATATATATAACACGAGGGGAAAAAATAAAGAAATCTCCTTTCTCATTTTTTATTGTAATGACCAATGAGTTGTAATAAGCTATGCTTATTGTAAAATAATGAGTTACTTCTTAATTAAAAACATTCAGCAATACACTTTAGAAGATATGTAATAATGTTTCTTTAATATGTAAATGAAGATATTTCTATTTTACATATTAGTAGCACACACATTGTATAACTAGTTATCACTGCCAGTACCAATCAATAAAATTCGGCGTTCCCTATTTATGTACCTTATCTTCTGTTTAGGTATGGATTGGCGCATTTCACACGCATTAAACATATCGACGATTGATTGATCTCCAATAACTCAAAATCTAAAATACATGATTTGTCAATTTCCATTATCACAAGAATATTTTGTTTCAGTAAAGTTGTTGGTTTTCACTTTCTTTATGATTCTCTGCTCTTCTATTTGTTTTATAATATGTACTTCTCCTTATTTTGTTTGTTTTAGAACTAAATAGTATATGATTAAATACATAGTTAACATTATAATTGGGTTCACATCTATAAGTCGATTGTTATCAATCATAGTATCTACTACCTCATAAATCTTGAAGAGGCTAAGCAAAGTGGGTTGGTCGATATTTACCCCATTCTTCACCACACAATACTCAACCACATTAGACGTCGTTTACGACAGATTTACTAAAACCACGGTAAGATTCAGGTTTATATTAGTTTCGTGTATATACGTTACATTTCTAATTAGTTCAACATTAAGAGCGACAATAAAACAAAGGGTACCAATCCCACGCTTGTAACAATTAACACAGTAAACGTCAACTTTATACGTGATTAAATACAACCAAACCAAATGAGCCACCGGAGCTGCCAACAATAGAAAAGTGGCACGTATAGCTTTTAGTTTTGCAAACAGTTTTTTCACCTAGTTCAGCATTGTTCACCGTCACCCAGGTCAACTGCCAACTTAACGTCCATGAAATCATCACGTTCTCATTACGCTAAGGGGTCTAGATCCAAAACTAGCCAAGTCACATTTTGACGAAAAGTAAGTAATTGGTATCACTGAATTCGGAATTTCAATCTCTATGAGATAACAAAATCAGTAAAGTGCCAGAACTCGCCTTGTCTGAGGAAAACCTTGGAAAAACTTCAGTCAAGATTTCTGTTAGCCGGAATAGAACCGTTGGCACCCCGAATTAGAGTAGGCTATCGCGTGTTACTGTTACTGGTGAGCCACCTCTGTCGGTAATGACATGAATCGATGTGTTCAGTGTTTGACATAATTGAGAGAGCTATGTGTAACTGCGGTACAGACGCAAGATAACCGTTACTACGCACAATTAGAGAGAGAGAGAGAGAGAGAGATAGAGGCAGAGAGAGGGAGAAAGAGAGATAGCTGATTAATTTGTGTTAGACGATGCGTTAATTATCTGGTTACTATTTAGCAACGGCGATTAGACAGATGAGAACTAATTGTCCCAAGCTTTGAAAAGTTTAATGGAAACCAGTCTAGTTGAAAGCTGCACCCCTGTATTTCAACGCTTTCTTTAATGCTGGTTTCACGCGAGTTGTAGGGATAATTTGAACCACGGCATAGTGAACACCATTCTCTACGGATGGGGATGTATAGCTCCACGCTGTGCCACGGTAATAATTGGTACTGCTCTAAAACCACTGCATACATTTCTTGAGCCGGGAGAATTTGTTTAAATATTTGCTTTTACAAAGTGTATGAAAAAAAGTAGGGGAGAAGCGTTAGTTACAAAATTCGCTGCTTGCATTTTTGCCACCCCTCTCAGAGCGCGCCACGGAATTGGCCGTCTGCAGATCCAACATAACGGCTTGATGAATGACAATTACGAAAGCAAACTTTGCCATCCGTCATCTCGATCTTTCAACCTCCCCTTTCCACTCCTAGCTACTCTTTCAACTCTGGGGACTGTCGCACCCGGTAGAGGCGCTCTTAACCACTGCACTGGGGCCTTTGTTTTAGAAGAGCTTTTATCAGCTTCTGGGACTGTCAACTGAAGCTTCTTGCAGGTGCGGAATAGTCACGTGCATCTTTGTCGACCTTCTTGCAGGTGCTGGGACAGTAGTGTATATCGTGAACAAGCGTTTTGCAGGTGCCGTGACAGTAATCATAGTAAGATATCTTACAAGATACTTCTGTTAAAGATATTCTGCTTCTCAAGATTGTTTTGTCATATATGAATTCAAAATTACATCCGAATTGAAATTCTTATGAAAACATTACGTATGTAGTTAAAACACAGCGTTCGTTATTTATTTTATCTCATACAACCAAGCTCGTCACTTTTCATACGTTGTAATATAAAATGAGCCTTGAGCGATCAAGCAAAGGATCTGGTGAATCCACGCATTTATAGCGAGCTCATGATTTACTGTACAATTTCGCTCAGTTAATTATAAGCATTTGAATTTCTCCATTCTGTGTTCATAGTTTTTAACTAAGAATCACTCACTATTCAAGCGTGCAAACATATATGGCATTATGTTATCGGTATCTACGAGAACACACTCTACTAAAACATTGACCAGTTATTTCTCCTCCGTCGGATAGTCTCGTCGGCTTGCAGACATACTGGGACCTTCACCCATATTGTGTGCCAGACATACAGCTGAGGTTATGTGATAGTTTAATTAATTTAAATATAAACACGTTTGATGTACTATTTAATTATCTCTAACATGTAAGCATGGGAAAGTTCACGCTTCTTAATGCAAGAACAAACGAAGGTTTATTTACTTTGAAGTCGACTTAAAATTTCTCGGAATCAGTATAACAAGTTTTCACAAAAGATAAATTGCACGTAGCGTGGTAATGGTATTGCTGGCAGTTTACCGCTAGACAGATCACACACGGAACCTCATTCTCTCATAGTCAACACTCTCTATGGGAGTTGCTGTTTATAACATTGATCTAGGAAGACTCCCATGACACATATTTACTTTTGATAGTTTAAATGTGCTTTCTAGGATTCCAAACCTAATCTTAATTCAGTTTGCTACATTTAATATATCATCGAAATTTTGTTTATGAAATGAAATGAAATGAAATGAAATGAAATGAAATGAAATGAAATGAAATGAAATGAAATGAAATGAAATGAAATGAAATGAAATGAAATGAAATGAAATGAAATGAAATGAAATGAAATGAAATACAATTTCTTCAGAAATGAAAACATATAAGGAGGAAAATCAAGAAATATTTATAAGTTAACAATCGAATAAGGGTCCAGACCTAAAATTGGGATGGTCACGGAATGCGACCAGCTCACCGTAGCAGTGTCGAAAAGCCACCTTAGTTGACTATGTAACGCCTTGCTTTAGTGAATAAAGCCCCATTGATGTGCTAATGTCTCATGAATTTAACAGAGTTACAACTAAGCTTTCCTATCACATGCTTTAGTCGCTATATAGCAATATAACCATGAACGCAAATAAACAACAATCTCAAATGTCAACAAAATTCTATAACTTCCATGACTTTTGTAATTTTGTGTTAATTGGTCCGGTCGCTGGGGATATTGGTTCGTTTCGTTCCATGAAGGCCTAGGGTTGAATTAATAAGCTGGAGTAGAACTTCAATTTCAGATAGCCCCCGGTTTCTAAACAATGTCGGACAGAAACTCCAATGAGTCGATCTAGACTAACCTACGTTTGTACCAACCCCTGATATCACTTCGGTCAAAACTAACACTACACGGCAATGTTTTTTTTTCATCTTAAATTAAATGACACGAAAATCCCTGTGAGATATTTCCTCGCTGTTCAGAAATATCTAGAAATAATTTATGTATTTTTATTATTTTCTCTTTCGGATTAAGAATTTGTTTTTGATTATTTTCCTTTGTAGTTCCGAGTATGAATTTTTTTAAATTTGCGAGAACGTTTAACGTTCAAGCAACGCGACTATTCAAGACAAGTCGCAAAAAAACTATCTACTTCTTGTTGGCGATTCTTTGAAAATTGGTGGTGATAATAATAATAATAATAATAATAATAATAATAATAATAATAATAATAATAATAATAATAATCATTATTATATTA